>LR999959.1:34669346-35085543 GCA_905220385.1 Xylota sylvarum
TAGATTTCTCTTGCATTGCATTGTGATGCAAGTACTCTGGGATTTGTACTTCTTCACCCTATACACTTTTTTTCAAAACGTGCTACACCACCAGAGTCAAAATATCACTCTTATGAGTTGGAAACTTTAGCGATTATATATGTCCTTAGAAGATTCAGAATTTATCTGACAGGTATAACATTTAAAATCGTAACTGATTGTAGGTCATTGACTCTTACCCTTAACAAAAAACTATTAAATCCCAGAATTTCACGTTCGGCCCTTGAACTTCAGGACTATGATTATGTAATTGAACATAGGGATGGTAAGAGAATGAGTCACGCTGACGCACTCAGTAGGTGCCACAACATTTTGGTTATTGAGTCAGAATCTTTTGAGCATGTACTTGCTGCATCTCAACAGAAAGACATAGTTATTAGGCGATTAGTTGAAATGTTAGAGCAACGAGAAAGTCCCTCTTATGAATTACACCCAAATCACAATGTTGCGTGCGTGCGTCCGTTGACAGATTTTTTTTTAGAAACAAGGGGCTCTTATGGGGTAACACAAAATGTGACCTCAGCGTTATATCGGCGTTTTATCGTAAATATCGTAAACGCCACTACAACGTCCAAGTAGATCTACTTTTTAATTTTGCATCCGTTTGATAACTATCGGCTATCAGCTGTTTTATGAAATGTTAGATTTTCAGCGACAGGGTAAGTTCTTGTGTCGCATATAGGTATTTACTCCGAATTCTTAATCTGTAATATGATTTATTGTAATATATTTTTTAATACAAATTAATCAGACATTGTTTTTTCTTAATTTCTTTATTAACCTTCCGTCCGCACACCTATTTTACTTGTAGGGCAAGTATTGGTTTCGTGAAAAATTTCGAACTCGAGATTTTAATCAAATTTGACATTACTATGATGGAGAAGTCCAAAAAAGTCGGTCCGCCAATTCCGTCTGTCGGTCTGTCTGGATTTCTGTCTGTCTGTCTGTCGGTCTGTCTGTCTATTCAACTGCAGCCTAAACGGCTGGACGGATTTGCTTCAAAGTTCATATATGGGGTCTGTGGGATAATCCCTAGAGGCGAAATTGGAATTTTCATTCTAACCTCAAAATTAAGGGTACTTTACTTAAGGACGATTTCACTAAAAATGGATTTTTCCGAAAACGGTTCTAACGATTTTGATAAAATTTCATATGTGAGATAGTTTGGGTATATGCTATTAGGTGGCATACCACGTTTTGCGTGAAAAATGCGTATAACGGTAATTTTGGCTGTTCCTCGGCTATTTCTTGAGCGGTTAAGCTTAAAATTAATATCTGAGGTGGGTATGACAAAGACAAAGATATGTACCAAGTTTTAGAAATGCCACGCCCAGCTTTCCAAAAATGTACCTTTTTAAAAAAATTTTACTAGAAATCGAAAAATTTGTTAAAACGAAATTAATAGGCCTTGAAGTTTTCTATTATTCTGTTGAACACCATACATACTTATGTATATGTATGGCCAAGCCCACTTTTTAAGGGCGTTTTTACAAACAAATTTGTGAATTAGTTCAATGTTATCAATTTCATCAAAAATGCAGAATGCCACTCCCAAGTTATTAGGCCTCATGTATAAGAACAAAACTTTGAATTTCAGTGCCTATTAAATAATAAACTTTGAATTTCAGTGCCTATTAAATAAGGTGCAAGTACGTACGACCCAGTCGTGCACTTTATTTTCTTACACGTGGGTGTAAGAAAATAACTCCCACTGGGGGTGGCATACCCCAATCATGTAAAAAAAAAAAAAAAAAAATTAATATTCTACTCTTTTTTCTGCGACGAATTCGTGTATGGCGAATTTGAGGAAACAGCATTATACTCTGTCATCTTCCTAACCTCCCAACGGACTACCGCCACAACGCGACATTTCGTTTTACAAATTTTGCTTGCGTGCGTTGTGACAAATAATATCGTAAAGTACGTACGAAGGACTCAACGGACGCATGCACGTACGCGACATTGTGATTTGGGCATTAATTAATGGACTTCTATATCGTAAAATTAACAATAAAATTTTCTTTTATGTACCATCACAGATTGAGAGAAACGTTAAATAAACCCATCATGATGCTCTCTGCCATGTTGGTGTTGAAAAATGCTAAGATTTCTTAAAAAAGACTTACTGGTTTCCTTTCATGAAAGCGAAGATTAAACGTTTTAATAGTCCACACCATCTGGCAAAAAGGAAGGAGTTCTGCATAACATTCCCAAAGGTAGCAAACCTTTTGAGACCATCCATGTTGACCACTATGGTCCATTACCAACATCCGTGAGAAATTTAAAGAAATACGTATTTGTTGATGGTTTCTCAAAATATACAAAACTCTATTCAGTTAAAAGTACAAGTACCAAGGAAGTAATTAGGTGTTTAGAATCCTACTTTTCTACCTTAAGCTTTTACCCAAATATAAAGGACCATATGAAATTATCAAAATTCTGCCAAATGATAGATATCCATTAAGAGATCTCGAGAATCTTCAAATTTCACGAGTTTCATATGAAGGAGTAGTCGTCTCGCCTGAAAATATGAAATCTTATGTTCTCTCATAAGTGTTTGTTCCACGTATCGATGTTTCGTTTCATTTATTTATTTTATTTAGATATATGTACAACAATATGTATTTGTTTTATTAAATAGATTATAAGAATATGTACCAATCTCAATTTAAAGTACAATTTTGGTTTGTCGATTTTGTGAAAAAAAAACGTCTTTTAGTTCGTAAAAGATATACATGTATACATACGTATGTTACGTATATGTTGTCAATATATTTTATCATAATATTGTTTTAAAATTAACATTGTAAATTATATATGTGTATACGGTGGTAAATCGAGGACGATTTAATGTCAGGATGATCGAGTTGTAAGAGATCATTCTATCAATTTAAAATTTAAAAAACAAAAAAAAATTTTCATTAAAATATATCAAGGCACCCTTTTTGCGCAATCCATATGCACCTACATACATTCTCTTTTATTTTATTTAATGAAATTCATCCATTGCTATATAAAAGATGATCGAATGATGAATGATGATGATGAATGAACTGTTGTGTTAAGTTAACATTATCTATTTAAGATCTTTATGTAATTAGCATAAGTAACTTCTGTTAACTCGATAGAAAGTCAGTTGCAATAAAGTATCCAAAAAGAGAGCATCGCTTTAGTATTTTCATTTATATTGCACAGCTTACACAATCTTTCTAAACTTGGCCCGAATACCTTTTGCAAACGAATTGGAATACCTGGGAATGACGCCCGGCGCAAAACTGAATTGGGATTCGCACGTGAAAATGAAACGTAAAGAACTTGAAATCAAATATAGAGAAATGTACTGGTTACTCGGAAAACATTCCCAGGTGAGTACCGAGAACAAACTGCTTTTATATACAACTAATACGACTTTGGGGTTGTACCAAGAAAACAAATGCCAATATTATACAAACTTTTCAAAATAAAGTGCTTAGAGAAATTGTCCAAGAAACCGACTAAGCGGACATATCAACAATACAGTCCTACAAATTTAGAATGAAAGCAATTTATTGAGGCAACTACAAAGAACCAAACCTTTCGATTTGGGGAGATAAGGATTAACAGCGTCTAAATTGCGGAACATGCAGGATCTTTCATTGGAAAGAAACCTGCCATAAGTTTTTATATCGTGATAAAAAAATTGCTTGGTAAGTTATATCTGATTTTCAGTATTTAACAATATATGTATATCGAAGGGTGGTGTCTTTAGTGAGTAAAACTCTGACGCTACTATAAGCACGCGGTTGCTATTCTCATAGTGTCTATTGAAGATTTTAACCTACCCTCGGAAAAAAGAAAAACTGCCGGCTGGAGTGGAAGAACTGGTCCAATTCATGGCTAGAGAAAATGCTACACATACACACTGCAAATGGAATTAAGTCGGATTCAAGCGAATTTGCTCTACCGCGCCTAAAGTAGTTTCACTTCAAAAACGTACAGAAGAGCTACGATCCATTTGCATTTTTGTATTGAGTTATAACTATAACTTCGAACGTTTGACGATGTTACATGCAAAATTTCATCAAAAACGTTTTTTTATTAAAACGCCCACAAAAAGTGGGCGTGGCTACATATGATGTATGGATGAATTGTAGACTATTTGAATATCAAAATATTTTGTCTCCATAAAATTATTCAATTTCATGTGAAATTGTAAAGTTATGAAAAATTGGGCCACGCAATTTTTACACATGTACTGTATTATTTTGTCAGAAGCCGAGATATGAAATTTCATCCTCCTAGCATGGAGTGATGTCGGAGAAAGGGAAGCGTTTCACTTTTTCGTTGCATCCAAGCGAATTTACTCTACCGCACATAAACAAGTTTCAATTCTATAAAATAATTTAAATTATTTTTAAAAATTCTGGAGTCATGAACCTAGCTGGCACGATAATTAGATAAAAAACTTGAAGTAGATCACAACATAGTTTTGGAAACTAAAAACACAACTACAAGCAATTACACTTCTTAATAGTCGCTAAGTCTTATAAAGTCCATGTTCGTCAGACCATATGTAACCACATTTTGAATATTAAATTTTGAGCTCAAAAGATGAAAATCTGCGCTTCTGATCTGGAATCGAGAAAATCATTAGAACCAAATATTTATGTAGGTATTCAAATTATCAACAATTCTCCCATACATTATACCTATGTACATACACTGAACCCCCCACATACGCGGTCTCAACATATGGGATTTTGCTTATACGTGATTAAGTTTTTCCGAAATTCACTCTACATACACGATGCTTATATGCGATTTATCAAAAATTCGTGTTGTGGAAAATGAAAACAAGGAAACAAACTGTCAGTTATTTCCTGCTTTGCATTTATTTTCAAGTTCTTATGCGCATCAGATTTCCATGCATTTTCATATTTCTGCTGTTCTTGTTGTGTGATTCCGTGTGTTACTATTAGTTTTTGATTTTTCTAAGTTGGTACATATTTTCATACAGTTTCTAGTCTCAACATTCGCGAATTCGACATACGCTGTGTTTTTTTTGGAATGCATCTCTCGCGTATGTGGGGAATTGCTTGGATTGGATGACCACACCCAAGTCCATTAAAAAATGATTTTGATGAAATTATAAAGATTCGAATTTATCGTTTTGAATTAATAAAAAATATATGTAGTACATTGCATGGCCTACTACATTAGAACTGTTTAAGAAGAAAAATAGCGTTCGATTCGTTCCAGATGGATTGTAGCTTCACTTACTATTCTAAAAACGGGTGATTGACTTCTTCCAAAATCTAACACTATGCTGATTTGAAATCCAGGATCTCTAAAGACTCTTGAGAAAATCATCATCCCGGTTAGATTATTAATTTTCTTTCTGTCCGTGAAAAACCTCACTGTCTTGGAAAAAGTGATCAGTTATCCAATCTAGTCGCGTTGAATTAAATTTATACTTACTTACTTAACGGGCTCCCGACCCGTGAAGAGTCTCTGCCTGAGACACAGCAGCCTTCCACTCTCTTCGATCCCGGGCACGCTGCTTCCAGTTATCTAGACCAAGCGCTCTGGCATCCGCGATAGCTTGATCCTTAAAACGGAGGTTCGGTCTTCCTTGTCTTCTCGAACCTGGGGGCTGTGATTCGAAGATCCTCTTTGCTGGAGCATTATTGTCCATTCGCTCGATGTGGCCGAGCCAGTGTAGTCGACGTGTTTTGGCTTTTTGGACTACATCCACATCCTGGTACAGCTCATAGAGTTCGCGGGTATATCTTCTCCTCCATTCGCCCTCCTCGCATACGGGACCGAATATCCGACGAAGAATTTTTCTTTCGAAAGTGTTCAGTATTTGCTCTGCTTTCCTGCTTATCGTCCAGCACTCGGCTCCATACAGCAGAACTGGCAGGATCAAAGTTTTGTAGAGCAAACATTTCGTCTTCCGAGTTAGGAGTTTTGACCCCATTTGTTTCGCCAAACCGAAGTAGCAGCGGTTTCCTAGGGTAAGTCTTCGTCGAATCTCCACTAAGTTGTCATTCGTGGAGTTGATATTTACTCCGAGGTAGGTAAACTCCTTAACCACTTCGAAGTTACTGTTGCCAACAGTGACGTTTTGTCCTAGGCGGTGGACAGATGCTTCTTTGTTTGTTGACAACATGTATTTGGTTTTGTCCTCATTCACTTCAAGGCCAACACGTTTCGCCTCTTCTTCAATTGCCGTAAAAGCCTCTAACACGGCGCGCTGGGAGCGACCGATGATGTCGATGTCGTCTGCGTATCCCAGCAACTGGACAGATTTGTTGAAGATAGTGCCTTCCGTGTTTACACCTGCCCTGCGCACTATCTGTTCCAGCACAAGATTGAAGAAGTCACATGATAGCGCATCCCCTTGCCGAAATCCGGTGCATGTTTGGAATAGTTCAGAGGAACTGTTGCCGAATTGCACGTTGCACCGCGTGTTATCCAGCGTCACGCGGCACAGCTGGATCAGTTTAGCCGGGATCCCGAATTCGGCCATCGCCTTGTAGAGCTCAAGACGATGAATGCTATCATATGCGGCTTTAAAGTCGATGAAGAGATGGTGAGTCTCGACTTGAAATTCGTTGGTCTTTTCCAGGATTTGCCTTAGTGTGAAAATTTGGTCGATCGTCGATCTGCCGGGCCGGAAGCCACACTGGTACGTGCCGATTAGTGTGCTGCAGAAAGGCTTCAGACGTTCACACAGTACGTTGGATAGGATCTTATATGCGACATTAAGCAGGGATATGCCTCGGTAGTTCTTACAAGACATAGGATCGCCTTTCTTGAAGATGGGGCATATAGAGCTGATAGTCCAGTCATCGGGCATGACTTCATCCACCCACACTTGGTTGATGACTTGGTGCATGCACCCCACCAAAGCATCACCACCATGTTTGAAAAGCTCTGCTGGTAGACCATCAGAGCCGGCGGCCTTGTTGTTCTTCAGCTTTGTGATAGCTGAGCCGACCTCTTCAAAACTAGGAGGGGGAATGGATTCTTCATTGACTGGATGCGGGTTCTCTTCTTGCCCTATCACTCTCTCCACCTGATGCCCATTAAGTAGCTGCTGGAAATGCTGCTTAAATACATCTACTATTCCCTGTGCTTCGGTGACTAGGTTTCCTTCACTGTTTCGAAGAGCCTGCGTTCCGGGCTTGAAGCCAGCGAATTAAATTTATAAAGACTTTTAAAATGCCGATCTGCACAGTGGCACCGAAATCGTTGAAAAACACAGTCATTGGACCTAATGAGACAACGAATTTCCAGTTTTGACTTTTTAGGAATTTTAACTCATTGTTCGGACACGTTGCTTAATTTTTTGGATAGGAGAAATCAAAACATGAAATCTATCTCAGTCTTTTAACATAAGCTCGGGCTCCGAGATGCGTCTCATTTTCTGTTTGCATACGAACCCGAGGTAAAGCTATAAAAAGTGAGATTTGAGTCTGAGCAAAAGCATTTTGCATACGACCCATTATGTTTCACCTAATACCCCTGGATATTTTTAGATAATAATTTCAGAATCTTTCTCGAAAATACGGACTACACCACCCCACGTCTAAATTTTGATAAGAACTTCGTCGTCGCCATCCCTTTCAGAATGAAGAAGCACTTTCAGAAGGTGAGACGGCTCAAAAATCTAAGACGGAGTTGATGGAGGTGTACTCTCCGAAAATGGGCCTATTCGAAAATGAAACCGCAAAAAAGCAACGCGATTTTGATATTTTCGTAATTTTGACTACATTGCGATACTGCGTTTTAGAATATTATTTGATTTATCGTATATGCATGTCCGAATGCTATGCTTTGCAGAATTTTTGCAAAGTTTGCATTTCCGAATGGTCCCAGTCTTAATCTTAAACCCTCATTTCGTCTTCCAAATCATTGTAGCGTCTTCCAGGTGGAAACTATGGCGATCAAAGAGGTCTTAGCTTAACAAAAACGCGATATCTGCTAGGGATGTTCGCATCGTTTCGGACAGCCAAGTAGCTATCAAATCCTTGGAATCGAAATCTATAAATTCTCTAGTAGTTCTAAACTGCCGATCGTCTCCCGCGGAGAGCAGTTCAACGCAACTCCTGGTTCACCTGACAAAGAATGAAGGACCAGAACTGCTCACGAGCTGTACGAGCAGAAGAGAAGGGATGAGCACCGGCTTCTCAGAAGGAAAAAGGAGCATGAGAAGCGCGCGATTGAGGACATGCTATTGCAATAATGAGGTTAGAAAATTTTACTACAAGGTAAACAGCACATGTCAAGGCTACAAAGCCAGCACCGAAGCCTGCAGGGATCAACAAGGAAACCTAATAGTAGAATCGCAGTCGATCACCCTTATTGTCGTCGTCGTCGTTGTCCTCGTCTTTAAAAAAAACAACGTGTCTGTTTGACATTGGCGATGACAACTGAAAGACTTTTATCGCGGCACCGATCGACAAAACTCGTCTAAAAAGTCAAAGAATGTGGATTGTATTTTTCGGACGATTGTCGCTATTGTGTAAGACGTTTTGTGACGACGTTTGTAGTGGAAATGATACTGTGACTGTGTGATTAAGTGTTGAAGAAAAGTATGAGTATTTAATTTTTAACTGACGAAATGAAAGAATATGTCAGTTACAGTATTTTTCAAAATGAAGATAACAAATAAAAGACAATTTCAACAATTATTGCATGAAATGGAAAAATATCCCTTTGGCACAATCGTTTACAAAGGCCGTAAGAAAAGTGATGTTAATCGCCATTGGAACGACGCACAGACTAATATTTGACGCGAAAAGCCGGCCAAAAATATTTTTATTGTTTTTGATGTGTCTAGTTGTTCTTATTTGAATATAATGCTGCTACTACTAACAATAAGCTTGCGATAGTTGTATTGACTTTTTCTTTCTTTTAACTTTATGCCTAATGCTACTCAAAAATGGATCTGAGGTCAACAGAAGCCTTTAATATGTCCTCATTACAATCTCTCCTAGAAAATTTTCTTGCAAAGGCTTCCCTGTACTGGCGAAAATGCCTATGTCGTACTTCTGCAGCCTCTTCCACTAGGTAACAGAGTATGCGATATAATGCTCGGATCATGGATCAATATTTTATGGACTGTTGGCCAAGTATACAATTGCACGTAATATTTTGCAGTGTATGTACCAAATTTTTCGACAATTATATCGAAACTCGAAGATATTACTTCTAATATTATTCTAAATCGGCAAATTGACTCGTGATTGATACTTGTGATAATAGCTATTACATTTATGCCGCTAAAAAATCTCCGGCACCTGTTGCCGTCATTGGTAACCAGCTTTAGGTATGTCCCACTGTATATGTATATGCTATATTTACACCTTTATTTTATTTTTGTGAAAACATGGAAAAACTTCTACATTATTTTATCAAAATAGATACTCTAAGGTATCATATCATATAACTTTGATGTAGTACAAATGAGTACAAAGTAAAAAGTACATTTGTCTATATTTAAAAGCATGCAAAAATGCACTTAATTTTAGTCTAGTTAGTTAGAGAAATAACAATACAGAGTTATTAAAAATTGCTCCAGTATAAAATACATACCTTGCCTAGACATATTCATGATAAATATTTTCACTAAAACCACTTCTAACATGAAAAAAATGCAACGCAACGCAGCTCTATACATTAAAGTTTGCAATTCTGATTTTTGGCCAGCTTTTTGTGTCAAATACCAGTCTGTGCGACGTATGTATGTATTTTGACTTAATTATCTTCGCAAATGGCAAAAGTTTGTTCGGAAATATTGTGCACACGCATTTACATATGTTTTTGTAATTAATCTTTTGTATGTAGCTTTGAAAAGATGCCAAATGTAAACTTAAACTTTTAACTCTAGCACAATAAAAAGAAAGTCAAGTAGTAGGGGGAAGAAAGTATTATCAGAAACAGTTGTGTATCTGATTTGGAGAAAGATTATTTCCTACGATGGCGTTTCGCTACATATGTACATCGTCGCTACAAGTTCAACCTAACTAACCATCGTCTCCGTCCATAGAAGCACCCACTCATTCATCATCTAGTCCCAGATTTCATTAATATTCTATTTTTTAAATATTTTCCACCAGGTCACACGAAAAATAAACATTCGTCGACTCAAATGTCAAAACACATTTTTTTTTGTGTGCAGTGTGTGAAATGTACGAGTACATATGTGGAATATAAGTGTTCAGAGTTGTGGCGCTTAAGTTACGCTATGTGAAATTCCAAACGCCTCTACTGGACAGATGTCACCAGTCATTTTCGTCAGACGACGACGACAATAATGGTGAATGTTGAGGACTGTATAACGGGGACGATGATCAAAATTCCGCTGTCAGGCAGAATAAACCATTCAATCTGGACGATGATAACCAACATTTCCGTCTACCCGACCTGGATGAAGTTAAGATAGCAATGTCTAAGCTAAACTAAGAAATTTAATAAAGCTGCTGGAGCTGATGGCCTAACTGCCAAGCTATTCAAAGCAGCAGGGGATGACTTGGTAAGGAGCATGCACCAACTCATTTGCAAAATATGTTCGGACGAAAGCATGGCCAATGAATGGAACCTCAGCATTGTTTGCCCGATCCTCAAGAGAAATAAGTCTCCTCAACGTCGCCTACAAGATCTTATCTGCTGTTCTGTGTGAACGCAGTGCTGAGAGGTGATTTCACTATGTATGTAAGTACATATCTATGTAATGAATCTGAAATCACATTAGCTATGTACGCAACTCAGCCAGAAATCGCAATGAAGTGAGATAGAATCTCTCATGTTCGTATTTTGGTATTCATTATACGGTTAAACATTCGCCAACAATTCTTTTCTGCGTCCATCTCCAAAAAACTCTGCTTGCAAGAAAAGACTACTGTGTAAGCTTTATGTACATTCATTTATACATTGTTTCTCTAATCTAAGACTGCTGCTGTCACTAAGTCTTACACATTTGAAATACATATCTACTGGTCAAAAACATTCTTGTTCCATTCGGTATGTGTTATGCAGTCATATATTTTCGATAACCAGTCATGAAACGCATCAAGTCAGACATTTCTTTTGTTTCGTACGCTTTGGTGTGTGTTGGGTCATAAAAAATCAATGTATTCTTGTCTGATAAGTCACAATAAAAAGTTTTGTCTCATCAGGTGTGTTTTCATCCTTATGCTGCTGGTTAGACGAAAAATTTGCTGAACATTTTCGTAATGTGAACGCAATTGACTTCTGCTGGATGGTTTTCGTAAGGCGCTTCTCAACTAAATTGGATGAAGAATTTCATCAGTGAGAGCTTGGTAGAACATTCCACATTCGTGTGGTACGGTTTAGGAAAGAAACTTCATACTTGACGGAACGTCCGAAGAAAGGCCTGAGGATGTGCTGATAAACATTTGAAGCGTGATGGGAATTGTGAGACAATAGTTAAAAGGCGCGGATGCAACTGGCTGTTTCGCTGGATCACTGTTGGAAGCGATAAAATAATGAGAGACAGGAAACATTTCTACGGTGATCGAGCGAGTTTATTTATTTGGCTATTCTACTGTTTTCTATCAATTTTAGCGCGCGATTTTAAATTCTATCTAGCAGTTGTAAGGAGATTTTGGGTGCACCGGACCAGACATAAGCATTATCTATGAATACTCGAGCTGGGCGCAGATCATAGGAGGTAATCTACTTTTTGCATCGTTTCGCAGCGTTTTTGGCGATGTGGAATGTGTCGTTCCATCGGAGAACACAACACATATACCGAAAATGGAACGTTTTCGGTTTCAGCGATGCAAGTACCATTCATTGATAATGGCAGAAGGTTTACCACTGGTGTCCACTGGCAATAATTCATTGCAAGAAATACGTCATGCCATTGAAGTTTCCAATGAAGACCTCAAATTTCTTGGCATAATTCATGGCAAGACATCCATGTCTGATTTTGTTTGTTACCATTTCTGTGACGTTGGCTGTAAATTTGAGTTTTACCAAAGAAAACGATTGCCGAATTTCACGAAAACATAGCGCCGGAAATTAGTTTCTAAATCATGCAAATGTCTTTTTTCTAGAAATGGATTTATCGAAAAACGATGACTCTTTTTCTTCATAATTTTTTTTAATTTTTTAACGTAATTTAAAGCCCTCAAGGCAAAAATTAGTTGTTGATTACTCTTACGCGACATAGAAACATATGTAAATATGTCCTGTGGAGCCACGATGTTAGGTTATGCTTGAGGAAATGCTGTAAGAATTGGGTTTTAAAGCATTAAATGCCGCTCTGTTGTTTTTACCCCATTTCATTATGCTGTCGAGATCGGAATTTAATGAGCTTAGCATACGCTGCCGCTCCAGTTGAACGACCGAAGACGTATGTACTTTATTGGATTAGAAATAGCAGACAAGAGATCATTTATGAAAATAAGAACGAGTCGGATACAAAACCAAGCGGAGGACGTGAATTTTGGGAACGAATTTGAGCAGCTAATTCGTACTGTCATCACCGAAGGAATGTACTATTTTGGATTAGAAGTAGCAGACAAGAGACCATATATCATAACAAGAACGAGAGTCGGATATATAACGTAGCCTTGGGGAATGCCAGCATTTAAGTATATGGTAGAGCTTGATGCCAAACTCTGCCAAATGCCTTTGAAATATCAAGCGCAATAAGCTTACATTGTTTCAGAATGATTCAGAGTTTGGTTCCACTTTTCGAGAAAACCATACTGTCGGTCATTGAGAAGCTTTCGTGATTCAAGATAGTTCATAAGCTGACAATTTAGTGCTCTCGCTACTGTACGAGTGCGAAAGCGGATTTGTCACATAGAATATTCAACGCGCTCAAGTACAGGGGAAGGCAAAGAACAATCTAGGAGAATGGAGTTTGTAGCGAATAGGGCTGCAAGCAGATTCGATCGGGGTATTTTAATAAATTTTTTCATGTAACATCCTCAAACGTTCGAAGTTGCAGTTGTAATTTGAGAAAAGAATGCATTATGCACAGCCCACTTTATAAGGGCTGCATATAAAGGATGATAGGGTATTAAACGATGCGTTTCAAACGGATTGTAGCTATTCTGTACATTTAATTATCAATTATTAGTTGCTGTGTAAAACGATCAAAAATATCACTTTAGACTTGGCAACGCAACGCAATTTGAATGTCATTTTGTTGTCAAAGCTGAGAAACAGTCATAAAAATATCGTTATTTACAATTTTATTTATTTATTTATTTAGTTACAAAAAAATGGTCACGTTGAAATTATGAAATAGCTTCAAGTTAAACCGTTCGGTTCTTTGATAAAAACCCCCTAAAAAAGTGGGCGTGGTCAAAACTGATGTGTGAGTGAACTGTAGACAATCTGAATATCTAAATTTGTGGTCTCAATTAAAATTTTCATGTAATATAGCGAAGTTATGAAAAACTGGGCTTAAAAGTGGGAGGGGATGAAAAATGTTTACACTTCTCACTTCTCTTTCTCAAAACCCCAGATATAAAATTTCATCCTTCTAGCTATGCATGTACATACATATGTATGTATTTTAGAGGGTCTATCTCGATTTTTTCTCTATGTTTCAAATTATGTATCAAACTTAATATACCCTGAGGATAGCATATAAAAATTGGTGAGATACAGACTTATCCCTTTGGACTCGGCTTTACTCCTAAGGGCAAATTAAGTTTGACACATATGTAGTTTGTAACAGAGAAATAATTGAGATAGACTCTGTAAAGTATACTACATACTGCGGATCAAAAAATAAAGTGAAATTGTTTACAACTTTTAAAGTCTTTATTTATTCTTCTAAATCTATTTCATCGCCCTCAAAGTACTCCCCTTCCTATACAATACACTTATACCAACGGTTTTTCCTGTTTTTGGATTAGTCAATTTCATGACGCTGAAATAACGCCGAGTGAAATAAGGCCGAATTTCAAAATTCTGTTTTATTTCACAATATGAAAGCGAAATAAGGCCGAATTTTGAAATTCGGTTTTATTTCACTTCCATAAAGTGAAATAAAGCCGAACATTGTTTGTGATAACAGGCCGAAACAAATGTTTCCACTTTGATAAAGCAACATTAGACCAATTTGGCTTTATGTCTCTTATATGCATAAACACTCCAATATGTACGGGGGGCATGCTGCCCCCTGCAATCCCCCTTCTTGGGGTCACTGTTGGATTTGGGGTAGGTGCAAAGTTGATGCATGCAAAGTTTCATGGATATAAAGAAACATGAATATAAAGAAACTGTGCATACACCCAACCTCGCACCTACTCCAAATCCAACAGTGACCCCAAGCTGGGGTGTTGCAAGGGGAAGCATGCCCCCCATATGTATTGCACTGTTTATGCATATAAGTGACGTCAAGCCAAATTGGTCTAATGTCGCTTTAAATGGGACGACCGAAAACTTTTAAAATAATAGTTAGAAATGCGTGTATACATTCAAAGCGTAATAAAGCCGACTCGGCTTTATTTCACTTTGTCAAAGTGAAATAAGGCCGAATTTCAAAAGTCGGCCTTATTTCGCTTTCATATTGTGAAATAAAACAGAATTTTGAAATTCTTCTTATTTCACTCGGCGTTATTTCACGGCACCATGTGGATGATTTTGAAATTAATTTTCTGGGTGATGTTTTCGTTAAATTCGGCAATCAGCTATGCATTCTTTGTAGTAAAACTCAAATTGACAGTCAATGGACTCGTTCAATAACCTAGTCACTAAGATATTCGGCCTAACATCAGAAATCATTGAACAAAGAGATATTAAGCTTTCCCGGCACTTTCCAGGTACCTACAAACTATTTTACGCATATTGTTATATTTTCACGCACATTTGTTTGACTTGGTCAATTCACTTCTAAAAAAGATAAGAAGAATTTAAATTTCATCCGTTAACCCTAGATACATAAGTCGTTTTTCTTTTTTAGTTCAGAGAAGAGCCTGAGGTGTCAAAAAAATGTTTGTGTTTCTTTTTTAGTTCAAAGCGCTCAGAGCACTCAATTCGTGTTTCTTTTTTGGTGATTGAGCATCCTAAGCAAAACCCGAGCGTGATGAATTTGACATTTAACAGGGGGTAAAAAGCAATGAGAAAATAAAATCGAAAACAATTGAAATGAATTTCGAGGCTTTGTGTTTAATTAATTATTAGCTGTTAATAATTAAATAAATACTTTATTTGTATATAAACGCTATTTCAGTGTTTAAGAAGACAAAAAGCACGAATCTTTGATTAATTTTGCAGTCATATGACAGGTACTGCTCAATCGTGTTTCTTTAATAAATCAAAGCGTTCAGAGCGCGCTCGACATGTTCAGGCTCTGTTCAGTCTCTGTTCTGAACTAAAAAAGAAAAACGCATATAGTTTATTAATTAAGAGGCTCCTTGAAAAATTCTGAAAAAAAAAATTGAAAAATTACTGCAAGCCATTCAGTCAATTGCAAACCGATTCAAACAATTGATTTACAAGCAATACATATGTGCAATATTTTTAACTGAATTTTCGAAAAATTGATAAGAAACATACCACGTATCTGATAAATGAGAAACACAATTGCATTTTGAACGACTGCTTTTTAATAAAAATTCTGTATATGTATGTTATCGAGCTTAAGTTTCGGGTTATATAACCTTTATATCGCAACAGTAGTCTTTTCGTCTTCAAAAATATTTTATTAGTGTTCGATTGATTGCTTTTTTTATTTAGTATGCTTTTGCGAATCCTCGCAAAGGAGTTTCCGTAGGATAAAAAGTAACGTTCAGATCTTGGATTTCTGTATTTTATTTTGGGTAATGAGTAGGTTTTATCTCGTGGTTGGCACAAGAAGAACTGTTTTAGTTAAAAGAAAAATATGTAGGTTCTTGGAAAATATTCTTTAAGTCGTCTGATGGTGATCTCTTATACAAAACTTAGTATTTCAAAACTTAATAAACTTCACACATGCACAACGTGAGTGTATTTGAAATTACTATAATACATATAAGTATATTTTTTTTTTTATTATTGCGATAATTTTATATGTTATATAAGAAGCTAGTCCTTGGGTCATACGGTTGATTCTATACAAGGAAATACGATTACTTACTCGTTACAATTAATTTGAAACAAGTAAAATTGGTGTCGATACCCTATGATTCGATCCAAATAAGTATCGCAAGGAAATACTCGAATCGAATGCCACGAATTGGTGACGAGACAGATGCTACAAATTTATCCATACAATATGTTAGTCACTGGTCAATACATGGGTTATTTTACAATTTATTTGGTAGTAGCCTTCTGTATAATTTGTGCATTGAAAGGAGCACTGGAACCAGAACCAGTCCGAAAAGATTTGTATGCGTAAACCTTAACAAAAACAATAATCACTTACCATCAACGAGATAAATTCGCGCGTTTTGCAATTGTTTTATTTTTGTCAATTACTAAGGTTTATTTATTGAAATCCTCTACCTTTTCCCTTTAGGGAAGCTGTCAACCTTTCATATACATATGTTTTTCTAAAGTTCCTAACTCGAGATAAAATTAATTAATATTTACATTTATTAAACGAGGATGAAATGACCGAACACATCTCCACTGACGCACCTATTCCACCACTAGAAAATTGTTGTTGCCAATGATTGGCAATAAGACTTTTTGGCAAAAAGTCATTAAAATTGATTGTTTCATCACAGCTTATGATGGGATACATTCAGCCAAAACCATTTTTGAGTGCTGACATCTATTGATTGTAGTTTAGACAAGCTCACATGTATTCACAGACGAGAAGCGAATTACAACAAAAATAATGTAAACAAATGGGGTTTGAATGGGGTTTTTCTGCCTAACATGTTAGGAATAGGTTTCTGAACGCAAAATTGACTAACATGTTAGGTGACAGTTTCATACGTCACAAATGGAATTTTCGAAATTCCAGTTTCCATTTTCACTTTGGATTTTTTGTGGATTGTAATAGTTTTTAGAATTTGGAAAAAAGTAACTTATTTTAATAAAAACTATGGGTAGCATAGTGAACTTTTAGACTTAATCGCAATTTCAATTTCAATAGAGTTAGTATATATGTATGTATTGTAGTTTCCAATACGGTACGTTTATTTTTTCTTACAATGTACGAAACAACTGCTGTATTGTCGGTATATGCAAAAATGTAGATTGATACAATGGCCTTTTTTTCATTAAAGAAGCTTTGGTGGGATGCTTCTTTTATTTTTTATACCCTATCCTAAGGGTATATTAAGTTTGATACATAGTTTGTAACATAGAGAAATAATCGAGATAGACCCTATAAAGTATATATATTCGTGATCAGCATCAATAGCGAAATCGATTGAGCGATGACCGTCCGTCCGTATGTCACCGCTTTTTGGGCCTTAAATTTTGAGCTAGGACGATGAAATTTCATATCTGGGCTTCTGAGAAAAAGATACAGTACAAGTGTAAACATTTTTGAAATCCGCCCACTGCCACGTTAACTTTTTCATAACTTCACTAAATTATATGAAACCGAAAAATTTTGTTAAGACCAAATATTTAGGCATTCAGATTCCCTACAATCCACCCATACAAAAGTTTTGGCCACGACCACATTTTGGGGGCGTTTTCATCACAAAACCGATTTTTGGGCCTTACATTTTTAACTAGGACGCTGAAAAAAAAAAGATACAGTACAAGTGTAAAATTTTTTTACATCTGCCCACTGCCACGCCTACTTTTTTATAACTTTACTAAATTATATGAAACCGAAAAATTTTGTTAAGACCAAATATTTGGGTATTTAGATTCCCTACAATTCACCCATAGAACAGTTTTGGCCACGCCCACTTTTTGGGGGCGTTATCATCAAAAAACCTATTTTGATAAAATCTTACATGTCACATCCTCAAACTTTCGACATTATAGCTATATTTGAGTACAATATGTAATTTGGCCATGCCCACTTTATAGAGAGGAGGATAGGGTATCATACGATCCGTTCCAGACGGATTGTAGCTTTTCTGTATGTTTTTCTCACAGTGTCAACCATTGTAATTTCTTTTGACAAGATTTTTTGAAAGTTGAGTTACAAAACACGCTTTTCAATGTTTTTGTAATGTTACTGCTCCTCACTTGTTTAATTCATTACCAGAAAACCTTAAGTGTCAGAGAGTATTTTTAAATAATGTAAAAAATGGCTTTTCTCATTCAACTACATATGTACTCTGAAATAGATAATTTGCTGATTTCAGTAATAAAAATATAAATACATAATGTCTTTCATATTTTAAAGTACTGGTTTCTATAGCCCATCAATAGTTTAGTTTGTTCTTTATTCTACCAGTACCTAACATTCGCCTCTTGTCATTTGACAATAGATTCTACTAAGCCATTTCTAACGCTAACAAAAATGCTCATTAAAAATATTTTAGTGATTGAAACTGTACTAAAGTTTTTTGTTATGAAATAAAGGATTAGATTAAATTAAATGAATTAAAAAATTAATCCAATAAGTTTCGCACAGTTATTTCATCATAACGAACCTCCAGCGACGACAATTTTGTTCTGTACAGAGCAGTGATCTTTCATCAGTCAAGAGAACAACTACCTATTCACCTGCAAAATTTTCGGACAGTTTGGTGTCAGTGGGACAAATACGTCTTGGTGAACAGATAACTGGAGATCTTCAGAAAGCTCTTTTCGGATGGGTGGTCAGGAAAAATATTAAAAGTAGTAAAAATATAAAAAAAAAAAACCTTTGTTTTCCATCGACTTTATTTCAAGCACAGCCCGAGGCAAATGCAAGCCTCAACCAGTTTCAAGGTTTTGGGAATTGGATGTCTGTAAGCAACAAACGCAACCAATGAGGAAGAACAGGATTGTGAAAAACACTGTAGAAACATATCACCGCTCGACCTCTGGGAGGTTTGTCTGTTGACTTCCTTTTCTCTATGTCCATGAGACTATAGGCGAGCCGTATCTTATTGCACTAAAAAGATTATTCAATTTGGAAAGCAAATTATCAAGAAATGCTGGTTTAAGGCAAGTATACAGAAAGTTTATCTTAAAACATTCGAATTTGCGACATACGGTGAAAATTTCATGGAGATTTGCATATGTACACGACATTTTTTTAGTGCTGAAGTCGAAGAGTTCCATCACAAAATTAGGAGTTTTCTTTAAAGGATTATGCAAAAGCTATCATTAAATGATTTAGGGTGACTATTTTGAAATTTGACTATGTTTTCGTTTATATGTTTATCCCATTTTGGCTGATATTACAAAAACGTATCGCCAAGTTTTGGTAGATGAGAGGTATGGTACAATTCGCTGTTTTTTTCAAATTAGTGTATTCTTGATAAGCTTTAACTTTGTTTTGTCTAGCGTTCCCTTATTTCAAATTCAAATTTCAAGTCCAAATCGATTTTGGGTTTATGACCCATTACAGTGAGTTATACTTATGTACACGTTTCACCGGGTCATAAATCCACAATTTAATGTTTAGTTGGGCATAATTCCACAATAGAATAGCATAAGAACAAAAAAATTAAATGAAATATGACAAACCGTAGAATATGTATGGGGGGGTAACCCCCCTGCGTGGGTTCACTGTTGAATTTGGAGTAGGTGCAAAGTTCAATAATCAGTCTCATCCAATAATAACATCTATAGTCATGCACTACCACTTGCAATATCTTCACGCTGGGAATAAAACTGTTAAACATTCTGAGACGTCGTTTCTGAATCGGTAATCGACTTCGAAGATGTATAGATGCTTTCATTCTAAACCTTTGTTAGCTTCGCAAATGAAGGGCGATCTACCTCCTGATCATACTACTCCTGTTCATCCGTTTACTGTAACAGGAATCGACTACTGTGGCCCTGTATATATGTATACTTGACCCATAGGATTCGTGGGAGGCCACTAACAAAGGCATACACCTCAATTTTTTGTTTATTTGTAGTAAAGGCCGTTCATATTGAACTGGTTCCAGATTTATGCACTGAGACTTTTTGGCAGCACTACGTCATCTTGTGTCACGAAGAGGTAATAGTGTGAAAATATTCTCCGATAATGGTACCAATTTTGTAGGGGCCAATAACGAGCTAGAAAGAATTAGTCGCAGTGTATCCGTTAGTCCCAATTCTCATGCAGTACATAAGCTAAATCCCATATCCAGCGACTATAATTTTGTTCTGTACAGAGCAGTGATCTTTCATCAGTCAGAAGAACAGCTACCTATCTACTTGCAATAAAAATTACGTTTACATATTGAATTTTCGGAGTTTTTTTTTCTTTTATACATATTTTTGTATTACTTTGACTCCACAGTTTAAAAAAACTTTTTCAAACAAAGTGAACATAGATTGTTTATAGCCACGACCACTTTTGGGGCGTTTTCATTAAAAGAAACGATTTTAACAATATTTTAAATCTACATAAAATCCTCAAGCGTTCGAAGTGATCGAAGTAATCTAATAAAGGCAAAAGTGCAGTAGCTCACGCCTAGTTTAGTAGGGCTGATACAAACGAAGAATGATACCATCCGTTTCAGACGGATTGTAGCTTTTCTGTATGCCAATTACTTATATATAATTATTACTGTTAAGTCACGATCATGACAAAAAGATAAAATTCAGAAACACAACACTTTTGTGCACTATGCAGTGAGCGTTTTCTTTAATGGACATATAGAGTGCGTACACTGCACAGTAATGTGCGTTCCTTTAACTTTTGTTTTTTACTGGGACAGTATGTTGCATTGTATACATATTTGAATAGAAAACTCGACGGGACATGCCGCTCTGTCCCAGCAAAAACGACAAAATTCAGCGGCATATACCGTCATGTCCACGAACGTATTTACTTGCACCTATAGGGCAAGTATTGGTTACCTGAAGAATTTCGAACTCTAGATTTTAATCAAATAAGTGCGCCAAATCTGTCTGTGAAATTGTCTGTTTGTGTGTCTACCTGCCTTTTTGTCTTTCTGTTATTTGTATGTATGAATGTTTGTCTGTTGGTAGATGTTTCTGGCTGTTAGCCAGTTCTGTCAGATTATCGACTTAAACTACATATTTTACTTGAACTTTAATCACTACATAATACAAAACAAAGGCCCCAAAACGTGTCTGTCTGTATGATCGGGCTAATCTCAAGAACCGCCGAACGGATTTGAATACGGTTTTCAATGTTATAATCTAAATTTTTTTTTTTATGTATCTCTCCACCCTAACTCAACAATGGCTCATTCGATTTAAGCACAAACAAATATGTTTTTAGTAAATTCGTCCCTGATTCATTTGAGCTATAATCCTTCTACGTTGCCCTGAAGCTGGGTGGTTCGAACAACGGACTTTATAGGTTTCCGGGGTTAAATGATTGGGCACAATGGACCCGAACTGTGATCTAAGTGGCAGTGACACTGTCACAAGGCACCCATTTACCTAACCTAACCTAACCTTTCCTCAGTAGAGACCACAGCCAGCAGTCATGCCGCAATTGGTTGGGTAACATTGTCATAGTGTATGTGTGTGTGCCGTGTTATATGCGCGCGCAGTAACATACGCATGATCATATTTTGAGTTCCAGTGTGTGTTCTCTTTGTAGGAGCTGAGAAATAACGGTATTAGTAAATCAATTCGAGGGAAAAATTTGCTGCCAGAGCAAATGTAGAAAAGAAATATGTATGTATGCAGAACATAATAGTCAAGGGTACGCGGCTAGCATACATATGTGTACATATGTACATACATACATATATATATTTATGAAGTTTTATTTTTCTTTTTTTGTGTGAAAAAGTTTTGTTGTTTTTTTCAAATGAATATTTATATTCATTCTATGTACAAATTATTGTAACTAAGGTGAAAATTTTATAACTGTCTTGCACTTACTTAAATAGGTAGGTACTGTTCATATCTACTTATTCATACTATACACTTTAAAAACACACGAGCGAAGCAGAGCGGGTCAGCTAGTCCTGAATGATTTTTAAATCTTCAACATAAAGGTGAAGTACGTAAGACCCGACTCTAAGTAATACCTAAAGGCAGTTTCGCGGGAAAAGTCAAGATGCGGATTACTACGTAGGCATACTCCCGATATCGAGTATTTAGGTTTACGAATCGTACATGGTGATAGCTCAGGCTACTAGTGTCGTTGGAAGATTAACACATCCACTGGCGCATCAAAAACAAACAAACAGTTGTTATGATTTTTTCGCCCAGTTTCTCCGACAGATACATATTCGTCGCGGAGAAATTTTCAAATTGTTCGTGGTGTGAATACATTTATACACGTTGGAAACTTCTGTACGAAACTATTAACGTGACACATCAGAAATCGACATTTTATTACGATTTGGAACTGTTTCGGAACGGAAACCACGGTATGGCTGTCTCTAAATTGGTATTATGTTCAGATGTCTGGCTATGGATTAAGCATACAGGGAATCTTAATATTACGGAAATCTTAAGGAAGCCGTTTTGGAAAAATGCAGCACCCTAAGAGATGTTCCGAAGTACGCATAAAGTTTTAATTATATTGGAGTGTTTCGCAAAGCGTACATAAGAACAAATTAAATTAAACTAATTCATATAAATAAAAGTTTAGAAATTAAAGTTTAGAATTACCGTCACAGATGGGTAACACGTCAAAGTGTAATCCAAAAGAGCTGCTTGAACATTTTCATGACCTTCTAAAACAGTTTTTTTGTTTATAATACCTCGAACATCTATATCAATAAAAATAAATTAATTGTGTAACAAAATAATACGATCAGCAATGTTATATGGTTACTCATACTTGGGTTAAGTAAAATTAGAAATTTCATACAGACGTAATCGCCCATATCGAATTTCAAATCCTGCAATTTATTTTGTAGCTCGTTAAAATAATCTGAAAGTTGTGGAACTCCCAGAAGTCCAAGTCCCAAAAGATTAAAAAGTTGGCCGTTATTGAGCTGCGTTTCATCTGGTAGTCCATTGTGAATCCTTTGGTGTAAATGATCTAACACTAACATATCCGACCACGAATGTTGAAGAAGTTTCATTTGGTCATCAACCTAGCATCAGACAGAAAACGATATCATTATTATTTATATTAAATAGAATATTCTAACATTAAAAATTAAAAATTACTATATTCGAACAATATTATTATATTATAATCTACATTTTTCCGAGAAGGTTTATGTGCATTAAATATGCTCTACCGTCTATAATGGCTAAGCCTTCGAGCCTAATTGGCAAAAAAGGGTTTAAAATGTGGCTACACCGCCCTAACTCAACAATGAAACATTGAATTTAAACACAAACAAACATTTTTTTTAGCAAATTCGACCTTGATTCATTCTGTGTTGTCCTGAAGCTGAGCAATACTCAAAATAATTCATCAAATCATCGCCAATAATATTCCCCAGTGAAGACCACAGCCAGCAGTAATTCCGCAGTTGATTAACCAACATTGACATAGTATGCGTTATGATGTTCGCAGGCGTAAGCACTTACGGACAGGTTACTTAACCTATACGCAGCACCTGCAGTATGCAGCTGAAAAGGTAGAAAAGGCAACGGCTGCCCTATCAAGGATAATGCCGAATATCGGGGGACCGAAACGTAAGAAGAAATTACTCTTAGCAAGAGTTGCCGCATCAATAATGCACTACGGTTCCCAAATATGGGCTAGTGCCGTGAAAACAAAAGCATACAGAAAGAAGACTGAGGCAGTCTGCAGCGCCTTCCGAACAACTTCCTACGACGCGGCATTTGTAGTGGCTGGCAAGGTATCAATAGACCTTCTTGCAAAAGAAGCGCAACAGAAAAACCGTGCCAGCAGGACAACGTCAACAGCAACGATTAGAAGTAATACTGAAGGACCAAGGACAAGTCTGGAAGAATGGCAGAAGAGATGTTGTTACTCTGACAAAGGCAGGTGGACGCAGAGATTGATACCCAATATAGACGCCTGGATTAATAGGAAGCATGGGGAGCTGAACTTCTACCTGACCCAGATGCTTATTGGACATGGATTCTTCAGAGCCTACCTGCATAGATTTGGACACGACGACAACCCCTATTGTTCAACGTGCAGGGGAGCAGTGGTTGCGGAACACATCATGTTCCACTGCCCACGATACTACGTAGAACGGCACCTGCTGGTAAACCAATTGGGCGAGGATTTAACCCCAGACAACTTCACCAGACAGATGACGAGCAGCGAAGAGGCTTGGGACGCAGTTAACGACACTGTGACTACAATAATGAAAGAGCAGCGAAGACAGGAGCAGCAACGAAACGTAGCGCAGCAGGCTGCTAACTTGAATGGAAATCCCACACTGTTACTGAGTACGGGCTCAGTTTCGTCTTTAAAAGATTCCCACATTCCTACGAAAAAAAAAACCAGTGACCCCAAGCTGGCTGGTTGCAGTACATATCCACTGTTTATGCATATATATAAGTGAAAGCCAAATTAGCCTAATGTCGCTTTAAATGGGACTGCCGAAAACTTTTACTATACGGAGTTTGAGAAAATAATAGTTAGAAATGCGTGTACAAATTCAAAGCATAATTTTGTTTCACTTTGTCATAAGGCCGAATTTCAATGTTGGGTCCTTTTTCGCTTTCATAATGTGAAATAAAGCCGAATTTTGAAAACATTCGAATGGAAACTCCTCAAACAAACCTTTACATATCTTATAAACAGTTAGTTCATTGCGTATTTTGGTGTCTGTTATAAGGTCGTGATGAAATTATTTGATTTTTTAAAAAATGTACGCATACGCATATTTTAAAATGGTGCCGTGAAATAACGCCGAGTGAAATAAGGCTGAATTTCAAAATTCGGCTTTATTTCACTTTGTCAAAGTGAAATAAGGCCGAATTTCAAAAGTCGGCCATATTTCGCTCTCATATTGTGAAATTCGAATTCACATTCGAATTTTGAAATTCGGCCTTATTTCACTTTGACAAAGTGAAATAAAGCCGAGTCGGCCTTATTAGACCAATTTGTCACTTATATGCATAAACAGTGCAATATGTACATGTGAGGGAAAACAATTACAATTCACATTATGAAAGCGAAATAAGGCCCACTATTGAAGTTCGGCCTTATTTCACTTCCATAAAGTGAAGTAAAGCCGAACATTGTTTGTGAAATAAGGCCGAAACAAATGTTTCCACTTTGATAAAGCGACATTACACCAATTTGGTTTTATGTCACTTATATGCATAAACACTGCAAAACGTATGGGGGGGATGCTGCCCCCCTGCTACCCTCCTGCTTGAGATCACTGTTGGTTTTGGAGTAGATGCCAGGTTAGGCGTATGCACAGTTTCTTTATATTTATGTTTCTTTATATCCATGAAACTTGCACCTGTACAAAATCAAACAATGACCCCAAGCAGGGGGTTGTAGGGGGCAGCATCCCCCCATACGTTTTGCAGTGTTTATGCATATAAGTGACATAAAGCCAAATTGGTGTAATGTCGCTTTATCAAAGTGGAAACATTTGTTTCGGCCTTATTTCACAAATAATGTTCGGCTTTATTTCACTTTATGGAAGTGAAATAAGGCCGAACTTCAATAGTGGGCCTTATTTCGCTTTCATAATGTGAATTGTAATTGTTTTCCTACATTAATTGCCGTCACTTTTCACAAAACAGCTGTTTTGCAGTGCCAACTTTTCCAAATACTTATGATAAGTAATGTAGTTCACCCGCCATATTCTAGGATGCATATGGAAAGTGAAAGTGAATCAAGCGAGCGAAGTGACTCTCATATACGGCATATTGCACGATAGGGATGAAACTCAAATGCAAATGTATGTATACTTGCGCAATACGTACTTACATATGTATGTACATACATACAGCTCTGTGCAAAAAAATAGCACCACTCATCTTAGAAGTCTTATGAAAGGAATATTTTAAAAGTCAATGCGGATTTGAATATTACTTTTTTTGAAATATTAAAAGTAAAGTAAAAGTAATTTAGAAACATAAAAATTCATTTATTATAACAAAAAATAAAAAAGTTATAAGCATATAAACAAAAAAGATAAATTTTGAGGTGTGCAAAATAATAGCACCAAAAATAAAAATTCATAAGTAAAATAAAAATTTCCAAAAAATTGGAAGGTTTTTTAATTTTAAATTAAAGAAGAACCTTAATATTTGGTCTTATGAACTTTACTTTTAAGCTCAGCGGCGCAACGTCTTGACATGGAGTCGGTTAATGCTTGAGTGCAATATCTCTCAGCCCAGCCAGCACAGCTTCCCACAACTGCAATGTATTTTCGGTTTTTTCTTAAACACGGCTTTCTTTACATCAGTCCAAAGATTTACGATTGTGATCAGGTCTGGAGACTGAACCGGTCATTCCATAACCGGGACCCTATTCCTTCTGAAAAAATCTTTGGCCAGTTTGCTGGTATGCTTTGGGTCGTTGTCTTGTTGCAAGACCCACTTGAGAGGCATATTCCACTCTGCGTAAGGGAGCATGATCTCCCTCATAATGTCCACATAAACTCCAGCGGTCATTACTGGTTTGATCCGAAATATGGGACCAGTACCATAATAGGAAAAGCATCCCCATACGTTGATTTTTGCGCCGCCGTGCTTAATCTCGTATTGTAATTTAAACTCCTGGTTTTTTGGCCTGCTAACGAATGTTCTGCTTCCAGGAGTCCCAAATAAAACAATTTTAGACTCATCGGTCCATAAAATATTACGCCATTTAGATAGTGTCCAATGCAAATGACAAGTTCAAAATTCAACATGGTGCTATTTTTTTGCACAGAGCTGTACATACATACAGGCTGTCCTAGTTAAGAAGGACAATCCTTGAAGGGAGATTTCTGAAGTTCCGGCGAACTTCGTATGGCAGGTGGTGTCTATTTTCACTCCATTTACCGTTATAGCCCGTTGAAGTGGGATACATCCGATTTGGAGGTATAACCACTATTAATGGTATAACTTGTGAAGTAATATAAACAAATATCTAAGTTTTATTTTAATACGTTTTTTTTTTAAATCAAGATAGAGGTAAATGCCAAAAATTGGCACAGATATTTTTCTTTTTCTCATTTAGAATACATAAAATACATACATACATATGTCTGTAAATTTTTTAAAATTTTTAAAATAAATAAGTAATTTTACAATTAAAAAAGTCGGTAAATGTTTACAAACATCCCTCCGATTTTGATATAATTTTTTTTAATGTATATGTATATACATTACCAAAGGGGTAATGTATATACATATGTAAGTGTCGCAAACGAATAGTTTACGAGATCTCACTTGCTTGGGATCACTGTTGGATTTGCAGTGGATGCGAGGTTGGGTGTAGGGATGAACAAGGAAACCTTGTAGTTAAGTCATATTCGGTGATGAGGATACGGAAAACTACTTCTGCAGACTGTCAAAATGAAGTGAGGATAGCAATATCCAAACACAAGTTCAATAAAGCTGTTGGACCGGACGGTCTACCAACCGAGCTATTTGAGGCAGCGGGGGATGACTTAGTGAAGTGCATACACCAACTCATTTCCAAAATTTGGTCGGAGGAAAGTATGCCTGATGAATGGAAGGAACCTTAGCATGCTTTGGCCGATCCACAAGAAACGAGACCCTTTAAACTGCGCCACCTATTGAGGCATCAGTCTCCTTTGGCGTAAGAAGGCCATTGCTGAGCAAGGCCTTTTCAAAACCACTAAGGTGACTCTATATAAGACCCTCATCATCGCATTCCTCCTATATGGCGCAAAAGCATGGATGTTAACGAGGGCGGATGAAGATATCCTTGGCCGTTTTGAACGCAAAATTCTTCGGACGATTGTCGGTCCCATTTGCGTTGACGCGATTTGGAAGAGATTTAACAACGAACTCTACGAGCTGTATAGCAACATTGATCTGGTAGAATACGCATCAGTAATCTAAGATGGCTAGGACATGTAGAGCGAATAGACATCACTGGATTACGGAGCGAGGGGTTCGAGGTTCAATCCCAACACAACACCTAAAATTTCTTCCATTCTTGTGAAGAATATAACACGCACAATATGAATGATTGTGAGAAGCTAAGCCTTGGGTCCCATGGACGTGTCGCGCCAAATATTTGTAGTTTTTTGTAGTTCACGGTTAAGAACTAAGATAACAATTCTGTCAAGTCATTGCCTTTTAAGGAAGTATGCCATTTGATTAGAATTATCAAATACGGCTATTTGTAGATACTACAGCATTGTGCACATCTCAGAGGACATTACACAGTTACGTGTACGAATGCCCGGAGAAGACTAAAATACCTTGGAAAATACTTCTTTGATAACCTTGAAAAAGTTGGGTCTTCGAACCAAATTAGTAACATATTGCAATCTTGTAGGAATATCAAATGCATCTGAGAAATGGTTTAGGTTAAGTTTTCCAGGGCGAAAAATCTCTGTTCACTCATAGTAAACAGATAGAGAACGCTTTATCCATGGTTAACCATGGTTAACCACCCTGGACTAAGAACGGTTAATGCATAGAAGACAGAATTTGTAAAAAGAAATTTGTAAATGTACTGTAATTTTGTTTCAACTGATTTGCAATCAACATTTTGCTATGTAAGTCAACAGCTAATTGATACGTTGATCTCTACAAAATGTATTCAGCGGTGCCGTGAAATAACGCTTCCATAAAGTGAAATAAAGCCCAATCATTGTTTGTGAAATAAGGCCGAAGCAAATGTTTTTTACTTTGATAAAGCGACATTGGACCAATTTGGCTTTATGTTACTTGTATGCGTAAAGAGTGCAATATTTATTGGGGAGCATGCTGCCTCCATGCTGGGTTACCTGTTGGATTTGGTGTAGGTGCAAGGTTGGTATATGCAAAGTTTCATGGATATAAAGAAACTGAAACAATCTCGCACCTACTCCAAATCCAACAGTGACCACAAACAGGGGGTTGCAGACGGCAGCTTTTTTCATGAATATTTGATTGAAACAATTAATTACTACATATGTATTTCGCTATACAAAGTTATTGTTTGATGAAAATAATATTATATTAGAGTTTTAAAAAAAATTCTTATGGAATCCAGTTTCCAATTAGGAGGAAAAAGGGAACTAACAAAGAGTATTAACTTCAGTGCAATGGTATCACATCTTTATATAAACAAGCGAAGAAAACAATCTCAGTTGATTTTGTGTATTTCGACTTTCGAATACCAAGTGTGTAGGTGTCTCCTGATATTGGTATGTAAAATAAAAATTCAATTCAATTTTGAATTATAACCACTGTCCTTATAACACCATTGATAAATATAAGCGTATAATTCAAATTCAAGTGCGAATATGAAACGTCAAAAATGTAGTAAATTCTTTGAAAGAGCCAAGTTTAAGTAAATGCTGACTTTTAAAACATTATTGGTACACTTTAGACTTAAGTGTGTATTAATATTTAAGTCCTTTTTTAAGTCACGATTAATGATTCGTTGTTGGTAAGGCGCAAAGTGCCTTGGGCGCTGTGAAAGTTCTGCCTTCAGTCTTCAAGATCAAGATCCCAGGAGATGCCCAAGATACCAGGAGATGCCCAAAATGCCAATGACTACTGCATCAACAAGAAAAAGTACGAACTCTTCATCAAAACCATTTTATTACCTAACGAAGCAAAATTCACCAGACATGGGGTTACTAACCATCATAATTTGCACCATTAATAATACATACGTGAAAAAGTTTAGCATAATTTTTAGAACCCCTGAACCCCTTCGGGTTAGGGGTTAGAATATACCCGAGGTAGGCATGCCTGTCGTAAGAGGCGACTAAAATCCACCCACCGTATACGCGGGATAATAAGTATACACACAAATGCAATGGATAAAACAATAAGATATAATACCCCAGGTGGCAGTCCAGATTCACTGGAAAATCCACTCTCTTCGGAGGTCGGCTCTACGGATTCTGGGGAGAGCCAATTATTGCATTTTATAAATCCCTTTGTGAACAAATCAAGGGTAGCACGGTCCCCACCATCAAGGACGTGTGTCTCCGGAAAAAGAAGTCCGCCGGAGGAGCAAGCTCAAGACAAACGCGACTCAGAGAAATTTAAACAAATGACGGAAGAAAACAAAAAACTCCGTCTAAAACTAAATGAAATGGATCTTCTTTATCAAGAACTGAAAAAAGAAGTAGAATTTTTAAAAAATGAAAATTTAGCTTTAAAGAGCTTAAAATCGCATGAAAAACGCGAAGCAACTCCATGTGCAGTTAGTCCTAAATATCATACGGATGAAGAAGAACTCGAGTTTGAAACTAACCGGGCGTCAAAGAAAAGACCCAGCAAGAAACGAAAAGCTGGATCATCGCCGGAAATCGAAACTCTAAATCAACCAAACCAAAAACCGTCTCAAGGAAAACCACGTCCTCCGCCGGCTATAAATATCGTCGGAATTACGGACTATATTAAATTGCATCGTCTGCTTAAAGAAACTGCTAGTTCAGAATTTAAAGTCACGTTAATTCGGAATAACGAATGGAAAGTCAAAGTAGATGACTCCGACAGTTACCGCGCTATATCTAACAAACTAAATGCGGAAAAGATACAGTGGTATACTTACGCAAATAAGTTCGAAAGACCTCTCCGCGTCATAGCAAGGGGTATACATCCATCGTGCACGAAAGACGACGTTATAAGTGACGTTAAATCAAAAGGCTTGGAAATTATTGACGCCGTAAATATCTTGAAGAAGACAAAACAACAAACTGAAGATGGGCATGAAATCTTAGTCAAGCATGGACTTCCGTTGTTTATGCTCACTTTCGAGAGAAACGAAAATATAGACGATATCTACAAAATAAAGAATATTCTGAATATGGTAGTAAAAATTTAACCTATGCGCACAAATTCGAGATCGATACCGCAGTGCAAACGTTGCCAAGGCTTTAATCATACACAATCGTACTGTCAAAAGGAACCGAAATGTGTAAAATGTGCTGGAAGCCATTTAGCCGAAAAATGCGATCTAAAAAAGAAGCCCCGGCTACTTGCGCAAATTGCAAAGATAAGCATCCGGCAAACTATCGTGGTTGTGAAGTTGCAAAGGAACTGCAAAAAAGGCGCGATACTTTACATCAAAACGTTATGCCGACTAAAGAGAAGCGAGAAACCGCAAAGAAAAAAGTAACTACCAACAAAGAAACACCCAAAGAGGGAAATATTACGGTATCGTTGTCCGAAATAAAGGTAACCCCGAAACCTTCAGGTACCAAATCGTATGCCCAAGCCATAAAAGCCAACCAGACAAACAAAGAAAGAACTTCTTCGACGGATCCAGTTTCGCAAGTATTCTTTATAATCCTTGCCAAACTTGAGGAACAAACTAAAATTAATAGGATAATATTTGACAAACTTAGCAAACTTGAGATAAAGCCTCGTACAAAACATAAAACTAAATGAATATGAACAAATCAATTAAAATTTTAACATGGAATGCAAATGGTCTCAAAGAAAAAATTACAGAACTAGAGATATTCTTGAGAAACGTCAACATTGACGTGTGCTTGATCTCGGAAACTCATTTAACAAGGGAACATGAATTAAAAATAAGAGGATTTTGTGCATACCACGCATACCATCCCTCTGCATCTGCATCAAGCATTCTTTAAATTCCATGACAGAACTTGACGCAATACAAGCGTCAAGTCAAGTAAAGAACAAGACAATGGTTATTAATATATCATCTATTTATTTTCCTCCGCGTTATAAGCTTACAAGTATCGAGCTTGTAGACCTCTTCGACTAACTTGGAACGAATTTTATTATTGGCGGCGACTTTAATGCCAAACACACGTTCTGGGGTTCGAGAAAAAACTCAACCAGAGGTAGACTGTTGTACAAAGTCGGTATGAACTTCGGAGTAGACTTCCATTCGACAGGAAAACCGGCTTACTGGCCCTCCGACGTAGCAAAAATACCTGACCTGGTAGACTTTTTTGTTACAAAAGGAGTATCTACCAATATCACGAAAATAGAGGAAAGTTTTGACCTCTCCTCTGACCACACACCGATAGTTTTAACAATAAGTGATAGGCTAATGAAAGTAGAAGGAGTACCGAGGCTAACAAATAATAGGACTAACTGGGATGGTTTCAGGCACGATTGCGAAACAAAAATTACGTTGAATGTGTCACTGAAAACACCACTTGAGCTAGAGATAGAACTAGAAAATTTTATTTCGACTATTCAGAACGCAGCATGGAAAAACACTCGAAGAAAGAAAGTAGCCAAAGAAGAGCGAACAAATTACCCGCCGGAAATAAAAGAACTTATTCGCAAAAAGAGGAAAGCGCGCAGGGTATGGCAACAATCTCGCTACCCCCAACATAAAGCATACCTTAACTTGTTATGCAATAAACTTAAAAAAACAATTCAAGACTTAAAAAATCACGAGACATCGGTCTATCTCGAAGGCTTAACAAACGAAAAAACTTCAAATTACTCACTCTGGAAAGCAGTGAAAAATATAAAGAAGCCTCAAATGCATTCGGCACCAATCAGAAAAAATAATGGTGAATGCGCAAAGAGTGACAAAGAAAAGGCAGACGTATTTGCTGAACATCTCGAACAAACGTTTAAGCCTTTTGATGGAGAAATGTTGATAGGTGATCAAAGTGATATGCCTCCGACATCTAACAATTTTAGAATCAAACGTGTGTCGTTAACTGAACTCTGTCAGGCAATTAAAAATTTGAAAAATAACAAAGCACCTGGCTATGACTTAATTACCGGACAAATTCTCAAGGAATTACCAAAAAAGGCGTTAATTAAGCTCCAACACATAATAAACGCTTCGTTTAGGTTGTTGCACGTTCCAGATTCGTGGAAAGTCGCAGAAGTGATAATGATCCCGAAACCGGGTAAACCGTCAAACGACAAAAAATCGTATAGACCGATATCACTGTTACCTATAACATCGAAGCTATTCGAAAAACTTTTATTGAAAGGAATCCAACCAATTATAGAAGAAAGACGCCTTATACCTGATCACCAATTTGGTTTCTGAAAGAATCACTCCACAATTGACCAGGTATTTAGAATAACTAACGAAATCGAAAAAGCACTAGAGGAAAAACAGGTTTGCTCTAGCGTTTTACTTGACGTGTCCCAGGCCTTTGATAAGGTTTGGCACGATGGCCTGAAATATAAACTCAGTAGGATCTTTCCGAAAAAGTTATACAGTATTTTAGAATCCTACCTCAAAAATAGGATATTTAGAGTTAAGCACGGAACGGACTACTCAGGGTTTAAGGATATTGCCGCCGGGGTTCCGCAAGGGAGTGTCCTTGGTCCTACTCTGTTCCTGTTATATACTCGTGACATTCCGCAAACTGAGGGTACAATATTAGCTACCTTCGCGGACGATACGGCTATTCTGGCTACGGAAAGCACCGTCGAGTCCGCTACTGAAAAACTTCAATGCGCTTTAAATAAAATTTGCGATTGGACAAAACTTTGGCGTATTGCTCTCAATGAGACCAAATCCACGCATACTAATTTTACATATAGAAACATAAACAATATATCCGTCTTCATTAATTCGGTACAAATACTGTACGCAAATGAAGCCAAATATCTCGGGATGACGTTAGATGCTAAGCTCAAGTGGAAGGCGCATGTCAAAAAAAAAAACGCGACGAACTTGAGAACCGGTACCGAGAAATGTACTGGCTACTCGGACGACATTCCAAGTTAAGCACATACAACAAACTGCTTTTATATAAACAAGTGCTAAAACCTATATGGACTTACGGCATATATCTCTGGGGCTGCACTAAAGCAAGTAACAGAGAACCCATACAATCATTTCAGAATAAAGTCATTAGGGCTATTGTGAATGCTCCCTGGTATCTCCGAAATAATGATATACAGAGAGATCTATTGATCCCAACCGTGGACGAAGAAATAATAAAATTTGCTAGGAAGTTACGAACTCGACTTGTTGGTCATTGCAACCATGCCATACTCCAAACATTGGATATGAGATCGTGCGTCGACTCCAACGAACGTTCGAACCGTTCGATTTAGCGCAATGAGTACCAACCACTCTTAGTGGTTCTAGTGGGTGACTTTACCGAAAATCTACCTGCCTCACGCGTACATATAATGTAACCAAAACTACTGGATGGGGAAACCTAGTTGTAGTAAACGACAATAACTAAAGGGAAGGGTGTGTTTAGTCAGTACAAATCTGACACTACTATGAGTACACGGGTATCATAGTGTCTTCTAGAAGATTCACACCAACCCACGAAAAAAAAAGAAAAAAAAAATAATTTTTAGAAAAATTGTCAAAGTAAAAGTTTAATAAAAACAAGTTTTTTAAAAAATGGAAGTAACAAATTTTTATAATTTTGATGTATGTATGTATGTACATACATATATAACTTTTGTTGTGGCTGCATAAAATTACGCAAAGTTTTCAACATGTTTATGGGCTCTTGAGTTGCCATTTAAAGTGGTTATACCTCCGAAACGGAGGTGTCCCACTTCGAAGAGTTATAACTTGAAATGGAGTAAAAATAGACCCTCCTTTGTCACACGATTTTTTGTTCGCCAGAACTTCAGAAATCTCCATTTAAAGGATTATTATATCTTAACTGGGATCCCCTGTATATATAGATATACAGTACAAACTCTATTTATTAAACTAATAGAAATTAAGGCAGTTGCAATAACCGAGGTTAAGTGTTTATGATTTTTCGGGTTCCATATTTTTTAAAACGGCTAAATTTTTGTACTTTTTGACGAGCCTAATGTAAACATATTGTCTAGTAACAAATTGTTGCTTCTCTTTGTCTTTATCCGGCTTATTGTTGACTTGTGACCATTATATTTTTCAGAAAGTCCACACAAAATTGCTCTTCTTTTTTAATAAATAAATTTATAATATTTTTTGCAACTTTTTTGAAAAGACTGTCATAACTCAAAAAAGTGATTTTGCAGAAAACGAGTTCAAATTTTTAACCTTCATCCCACCCTTGTGTACACAAATACAAACTCTTTTCTAATTTTTCTCAAAAACCACTAATTGAAAAATTCCAAAATTTTTTGACCCGTATTTTACAAAGAAAAAAAATGTTCCCCCTGAAAAAAAATTTATAACGGTTGTTATTCATAAACTTACGTGTAGATTTCTACACATATGGAAAATTGGTGGTTTTCATATAAAATGTCATTTCATTTAGTCGTTTCGCACGTGAACATTGTACGTACATATGTATATATTGCGAATTTACAAGCAGTAATAATAAAAAACAGCTTTGTCTAGACCAAGATACATACATATCTCACAGTTGAAGAAATGAAAGCATTTTTCAATGACGGTGATGATTGTAATGATAGTGATATTTGTGGAGACAGCTATGACGAATTTGTGTTGTTTATAACTATGACTTATATTTGGCAATACAAGTGAAATATGAATTAAAATTCTGGTTGCTGGTATCTTCTATACATGTTATGATTGGAAAATTCAACCATACTTGGGAAAATCGATTGGAGACAAAAAGACAAGGCAAGAGTGTTCTTTTGATTCTCGTTGACGGTTTGAAAGGTCTAACATAACAATGACTAACTTTTTTTCTTCGTATGAAATTGGTCGAAAATTGTTTTCAAAAGAAATTACAATGGTTGGGACTATGAAAAAAAATAAAAGAAGCATTCCACTAAGGCTTCTTGAATGAAGGCCGTTGTATCAATTTACATTTGGATTTACCGATAACGCAGCACTTATTTCGTAAATTGTAAGAAAAAATAAATGTTCTGTATTGCAAAGTACAATACATAACTCTATTCAAGTCCTCTAATGATTTTTGTTTTCATTCGATATACACGGTGTAGATACACTTGAGAAAATGATTTCACTGTTACAGCTGAATTGAAATTCATTCATTATTTTCAAATAAGTGAATCTGAATCGTCAAACACAAAAAACAACAATACGATGGAATTTTCTACGTGGATTTTCACTTGCAAAAGCATAGATGGCAGCTAGAAGTTTTAAACCAAGATCGGCATCATCTGGAACTTTGCTTGCAACTGTTTCAAGAGACAGTTCACCAGCACAATCTTAGAAAAATACATATTTCTGCATCCACTTATCAAATCCACTAATAAAAAATAATACGATTAAGAAGTGTTCCAGTACAAATAAAAGACAGAACACGTTTACTATGTCCGCCACGAAAAATAATATACAAATATGAGACAATTTGTTGTTATTGCACAAAAGCTGCTTGTAAAAACCAACATAATCTAAATGTTTGTGTAAAATGAACTCAAGAAAAACTATTTTCAATTTATTTTCACTTGTTTCCTTAGAATAATAATAAAAGCTGTTTTTTGCTCATTTTAATTAAAAAAAACACCAAATCCATGGAAAACACACACAAATTCCGTATGTGTAGAAATCTACACACGAACGTAGACAACGTAAGTTTTTTGAAGATGATATGAAGGTTAAATTGACTACCACCTTTCAGAAAAAAGAAGAAATCTCATAATTTCGACATTAACTAGTGAACTATCCTATATTTAATACATCCATAAAGGTAAATCGACAACAAATAGTCATTTATCGTTTTTTTCTGAACGAAAACAATTTCTACTTTGAATTATAACGTTATTGTTGCAAAATAGCGAGTTTGATTCAAGTAAAATATTTCTACAACTCTGCCACAACGCAAAATAATGGACATGAAATTCATCTACATTTAAAATATCAATACTTTTTCACGTGGTACATATGAAATCTCTTGTAAAGTGTTTTTTTTAGTTATGACAGTCTTGAAGCAAATGAGCGATATATCATATATATTTAACATATATATGTATATTATCTAAAATACTATAAAATTCAAAACGCTAAGACTACAAAAATTCATAGAAACTTGAAATTTTGCACAGTATATCCTTATTACCTGTATATGTGAGATAAGAAGGGGATTTCCGAAATTCGAGCTCCAAGTGGAAAAAAGAGAGTTAATATCAAATTTTCCGTCAATAAAAAAAGTTTTCACAGCCCTAAATAAATAAGTAATAGCTTATCAAATTTAAAAACAAAAAAAAAAATTGTTTTTAGTCAAATCACCCTTCTGCGTTGTTCTCAAGTCATAGCCATAATGTATGTGTGTGTGTATGCGCGCGCAGTGACTTGATCGTTTTTGAATTTTAGTCGTGCTTTTTTATAAGTGAAAACATCCCCCGCACGTTTTCGATTTTATTAATTATGATATGTGTACAGTATTTAGTATGAAGTCAACCTTAGCTTACTGAAGTTTACCAAAATGAATTCGTCGTATGGCACACATTTCTCCGTTTTTGTCCCATCATGGCTTCTTGTATAATCATATTTTATAATCTTATTAAATCGAAGTAATCAATAAGCAGAAGTGTGTTTTTTCTTACTGCAAATTTAACATTGGCGACAAAATAAAAATAAAACATACAGAAAAGCTACAATCCATCTGGAACGGATCGTCTGATACCCTATCCTCCTCTCTATAAAGTGGGCGTGGCTAAATTGCATTTTGTACTCAAATATGGCTATAACCTCGAACGTTTGAGGATGTTACATGTAAAATTTTATCAAAATCGGTTTTTTGATGAAAACGCCCCCAAAAAGTGGGCGTGGCCAAAACTCTTCTACGGGTGAATTGTAGGGAATCTGAATACCTAACTATTTGGACTTAACAAAATTTTTCGGTTTCATATAATTTAGTGAAGTTATAAAAAAGTAGGCGTGGCAGTGGGCGGATGTAAAAAAAATGTACACTTCTACTGTATCTTTTCGTCAGAAGCCCAGATATGAAATTTCAGCGTCCTAGTTAAACATTTTAGGCTCAAAAATCGGTTTTATGATGAAAACGCCCCCAAAAAGTGGGCGTGGCCAAAAATTTTGTATGGGTGGATTGTAGGGAATCTGAATGCCTAAATATTTGGTCTTAACAAAATTTTTCGGTTTCATATAATTTAGTGAAGTTATGAAAAAGTGGGCGTGGCGGAGGATTTCAAAAATTTTTACACTTGTACTGTATCTTTTTCTCAGAAGCCCAGATATGAAATTTCATCGTCTTAGCTCAAAATTTAAGGCCCAAAAAGCGGTGACATACGGACGGACGGACGGTCATCGCTCAATTTTCGCTATTGATGCTGATCACGAATATATATACTTTATAGGGTCTATCTCGATTATTTCTCTATGTTACAAACTATGTGTCAAACTTAATATACCCTTAGGATAGGGTATAAAAATATATATATGTATTATCAAAATCGCGTGCATAACCCAAAAAGTTAGTCAAAAATGACTGAACAAAACGTGGCCGTAGGCTCTTTAAGAGAGCTTCATCATTCAAATATGGACTGGATGGTGTATTCGAAGCAATTGACGCAATATTTTGCAGCAAACAAAATAGTGGAAGCAGATCAGAAGAAAGCAATTCTTCTCACAATGCTATCGGAAGAATCATACTCCCTACTTAATAATTTATATTATCCGGATGAAGCTGACAAAAAGTCATTTAAGTAAGTCGTCGACATATTAGATAAACACTTCAAGTCTATTACATCAATTTACATTGAGAAGGAGAAATTTTATCCAGCACAAATGGAGACTAACGAGGGAATTCAAGACTGGGCAAGGAGAATCAAGAAACTTTCCATAAACTGTAATTTTTGTATTATTGTCACCGGCGCTCTCTTGGATAGATTCGTATTAGGAATTACAAACCAAAGAGAAGTTATTTTCCCAAGGTAGTGATCTCACTTTCGACAGAGAAGTGCAGTTGGCACTCGAGACGGAAGTAGCGACGGACGCAGATCATGAACAACAATTGATTTGTAAAACTGAACCGGTTTACAAACTAAAAGCAGTCAATCAAAATTATCAACATCGTGCTTCACATAATTCGACACCAGTTTCTTATTGCTGCAGTACCCAGGGACACAAGTCATCAACCTGTAAGTACAGGACTTTTAAGTGTAATTAATGTGGAAAGATAGGTCACTTACAAAATATTTGTAAAAGTAATTTTAAGATTAAACCAAAAAACAATTTTGTAAAACAAAACTATATTGATATGGAAGAGAGTGAGGAAAAATTGTTTGCCATAAATGCAAAAAATAGTATTGATCCTATTTGTGTAACAATTAGGTTAAACAAACGTGAAGACAAGGCTGAACTAGATAGTGGTGCGGCAATTAGTTGCATAAGTTATAAAGATTATTTAAAGTGGTTTTCTCAGTTTCCAATAAATAAAGTCGCGTTAAGTCTTGTAAATTACAATGGTAACAAATTTACACCACGGGGAAAAATCGAAGCTATAATTGAATTCAAAGATAAATGTCATTTAATCGATCTCTATGTAATACATAGTCATTGTGCACCTTTGTTGGGTCGTGATTTTATGAAAAAATTCAATGTATAATTCACAATCAAAAAAATTGACATGACAAATAATATCAGCAGTTTGATATAAAAGTTTCCAAAAGTATTTCAAAATCGATTGGGAACCTTTAATAAAGCTAAAATTAAATTAAATTTAGTTGAAAATGTTACTCCACGATATTGTTCTCCTCGACCTCTGCCCTTCAGCCTGAAGGCAAAAGTAGAAGAGGAAATAAATAGACTTGTTTCGTTAGGCATTCTAGAAACTGTGCAGTTCTCAGACTGGGCTACGCCGATCGTCCCCGTTATTAAGCCGGATGGCTCGGTGCGGTTGTGTGGGGATACAACATCACACTTAATCCCTTCATCAAAATCGAAAGATTTGTTCTCCCCAGAATAGAAGATCTATTAGAGAAGTTATCGGGTAGTAGAATGTTTGCAAAAATAGATCTAGCGTCTGCTTATCAACAAATGGAACTAAATAGATAAACAAAGTCAAGTGTTTACTACTATTTGTACTCACAAGGGTTTATTTAAATACACTCGATTACCTTTTGGTATCAGCACGTGTCCAACAATCTTCCAAAATATAATCGAACAGGTATTGTTGGGAGTGGAAGGCATTGCTATCTTTCAAGACGATATTCTAGTATCAGGCAGAACACGCGAAGAGCTTCTCCATAGGTCTGAATTAGTACTTTAAAAACTGCAGGACAGTGGTCTTACAGTAAAGGAGTTCAAATGTGAATTTTTTAAAGACAATGTCACATATTTAGGGGTTATAATTGATAAGGAGGGAGTTCGCCCCTCTACAGAAAGAGTAAAGGCAATTTCGAAACTGCCCTCACCCAAATCGTTGCAAGAGCTTCAATCGTTTTTAGGTGGAATAAACTACTATAGAAAATTTGTTCCTTTGATGTCAGAAATATTGAGTCCTTTATATGCGCTACTTAAAAAGGGAGTACATTGGAATTGGACTGCCGATTGTCAGTCAGCGTTTGAGAAAGTCAAGAAGATTTTTATTTATCCTCAAGTGTTAATCCACTATGATAGTAACTTACCTTTGGAATTAGTAACTGACGCGAGTAGTCATGGTATAGGTGCGGTTTTATATCATGTATTTCCAAACAGAGTTTGTAAACCCTTGGCATACGCTTCACCCGTATTGAGCGAAACAGAATGCAAGTATAGTCAAATAGAGAAGGAAGCTTTGGCCATTTACTGGGCGGTTCGATATTTCCATCAGTACCTTTATTGAAGAGAATTTATACTACATACTGATTCCAAGCCGTTCACACAAATCTTTGGGGAAAAGCATGGTATACCACAAATGGCTGCAAACCGATTGCAGCGTTATGCTGTATTTCTCTCTGGATATAAATTCAATATAAAATATGTAAAGCCAAATGAAAACGGTGCAGATTTTCTCTCACGCCTTCCCTTAAAAATACAGAAAGTTGTCGATAGTGACAATTTTAACGATGTGCACATAAATTATGTAAAGTGTGGCTCGCAAATTCCTATAGATGCTAGAAAAATCGTAGTAGCTTCGTCTAAAGACAGGTTCATTGCGCAGGTAAAGAAGTTCATCGAACAAGGGTGGCCAAGCCAAGTAAACAAAGAATTAAAAACCTACTTTGAAAAACAATGATAGCTCATTAGAAAGCGGGTGTGTAATGTGGGGTATAGGGTTATCATACCTACATCCCTTAGATCAGAAATTCTCCAGCTACTTCACTCGTCTCATTTTGGCATTGTAAAGACAAAGTCTCTTGCAAAGAGTTATGTTTTTCGGCCAAATTTACGAAAATATATTGAAGCTGTTATCAAATCATGTGAAATCTGCTCGACTCAACAAAGCAACCCTCCGAGAGGAGAACATACTCCATGGCAACCCACAAACAATCCTTGGGAGCGTTTTCACTTAGATTTTTTCGGGCCTTTTCAAAACAAAATGTTTTTAGTTTGTGTTGATAGCTTTTCTAAGTGGGTGGAAGTATTTGAAGTCAAAAGGGCAGATACAGATAACACAATAAAAAAGTTAAGGGAGATTTTCAGTAGATTTGGTTTTCCTAAAGTCATTGTTACAGACAATGGTAGAGCGAATGGATTGGTTTTTTTGGCTTTGAACAAAGCCGCTCTAAAAAAAATTGGTTTTAGAAGGCAAGGAAATGGATGTCGGAGTTCTGAGATATTTATTCGATTACCGAACAACGACTCATAGTACTACAGGAGAAACACCAGTGTCACTGTTGTTGGGTAGGCAGGTTCGAACGAAGTTCGATTTACTAAGGCCAAGCAAAAATATTGAGGATGTCAATACCAGTGTTAGAAACAGGATACTGAAAAAACAGAATCACCAGATTGAAACGTATGGTAAAAAAGGTACTAGGAACTTTATCAAGGATGACGCGGTGTGGGTAAGGATGTATAAAAATAATAAAAAATATTGGATTAAGGGGCACATTTTAAAAGTTTTAGGGCGAAACACATATTCAATTAGTCCTGAAAATAGTAATGCCACCTGGAAGCGGCATATAGATCAGCTAAGAATGTGCGCTACAAATGTTATCCCAAAGCAACAGGGCATTGATACCATCACAGATTGGGGATTCAATCAAAGCAACAATCCACCTGATGATACAAATAATCCTGCAAATGAGTCTCCAGCCAATACAGAAGTATGTTTAGATGCAGAGTATACAAGTAATTTTCATGACACTTGACTTGACACTGACTTGACACATTTTCGACAGAGTCAGGATCATATCGTGAAGTAACAACTAGTACTAATTCTGATCGTGATGTTGATATGCAAAAAGAATCGTGGTCTGTAAGATTGCGCGGCAGAAAATTCGTCGTATGGCACACGTATATGAATTTGACAGAAAAGCTAACCATTCTTCCTCATTCTCCGTTTTTGACCCATCATGGCTTCTTGTATAATCATATTTTATAATCTAATTAAATCGAAGTAATCAATAAGCAAAAGTGTGTTTTTCTTACTGGAAATTTAACAATATGATATTAATAACAGAAGTGACCAAGCAGCATTTACATTTGACAAAATGATGATAAGTATATTAGACCGGCACTTCAGAGGCCAATTAGAATCCTTTGTTTTCCTATAAATGAAGAATTTCCATCTGTTATGCATTTAAATGTACATTTAGAAAATTAACAAACAGTGTACTTTTCAGAAGATAACGTTTTGGAAAGCATCAACAATCCTCCATAGAACATTAATGATATTTTTCGAACCAAGCAAAATCGATTACGTCCCCAAATACGTAGCATTTGTACTACAAGGTATTTTATTACGTCTGGAGAAATAATAATTTTGGAAGTACCTGAGCACTCTGGATAAAAAAAGGCTGTACTTTCCATTATCCCCTATTCGGAAAAAAATTTTAAATAAATGTAAAATGGCTTCCTAAACACGAAAATGTGATTAACTGTTTTGTATTATCTTTATTTGTTTATTTATACTAGCTATTTATAGTATTGAAATAAAGAATTTGATGTTAGGAAATGCAATTAAAGAGGAATTGCTATTTATCTGTGCATAACACCTCGAAAATGTCGTCCTTTACACGTCCTTCGGGAACTTTAATTGTTAATAATAGTTTCCTCGCAAAATGTTCGTGTTTAGGAGGCCATTTTACATACATACAAATTTTTTCAATTTCGTTCCGAATAGGCCATAATGGAAAATGGCCCCAAAAAAAGACCATGTTCTCAGTAGCCTGTATAATGTTCATTTGAACAACGCCGAGTGCTATTACTTCCACCAACTGCTCCACGATGTTCGAGGGCCTACATCTTTTTCAAAGTTAAAGACGGTGGCTCCTTACATTCATTCTACATTCCTCTCAGCTTGCAGGGTCTAACCAGGTAATGGAAACTTCTGTCTCTGATTTATCTCATAGAGGCACAGGGAGAGTTTGAAGGAAGATATAAAATAGCAGTTGGAAAAAGAATGTCGTTATCTGTAAGACCAACATAGTATGGATGTCTCAGAAGAATTTAGTGGTTGAGGTGGGAGGTCACCCCTTACGGATTACCGCAGCCCTTAATAACAGTTGAAACTCCTTTCGTTCTCGATTCTCAACTGTTTATCAGGCGAAAGTTTATAATGAAATGATTCAAAGCTTCAAATCAACAGATGATAATATTTTCTTCTCGGACGTTCCAGGCGGGACAGAAAACATTTTTCTTATTAACCTGTTGCTTGCTAAAGTAAGACCATTGCTGTCACTTGGTTTGGAATGACTGCAACACTTTTGGGGTGGGATTGCGCATTCAGCATTCAAACTACCTCTTAATTCAAACACGTTTGCAAGTCCTCTTTGCAACAGATACATACATATGTATGTATAAGTTATATGCAAGGTCATAGTCTGAGATGAGAGCAATCCAAGCATCTAACAGACTTTATCAGTCTTTCCAATGGGATTTTGTGCGGATGAGATAAGTGCCTGCCTAAAATCATCCTACTAGTGGCCAAAAACGTAGCAGTTTTGTCTTAAACATACAGAAAAATGTAGCCGTGTGGAACGAATGATAAAATACCCTATCCTAATTCCTATGTATCAAACCTACTAAAGTGGGCGTGGCATACTGGATTTTTGTATTGAAGTCTTACAATGACTTTGTACGTGAAAGTTTTTACACTTACACTGCTTCAACAGAGCCAGACTGCAGGTGAAAGCTTTCCAAAGAAATGTGATGTGGCGACAATATATACCAGCCAAGCGGAAACTGTGTTTACACCTCGAATCCCTTTTGTTTCGTATGACTGCAATTTTTATCGAAGGTCTGTTTCGCGATGACAATAAATAAGCCAATCCTTAAAGAAGTTGATTTAGTTGTTAAATCTCAGAGTTAGCTTAACTCGCAGTGTGCATAATGCACAAGCTATTGGAACAACAACGAATATATTATATAAATAGGTGTTAAAGAAATAAGGAAACTCGCAGGTCTAAAAGTTTCATAACCCCATAAACTAATTCGATATGCCATACATAAGATACAATACACAATACTAAAATAGTGTGCTTCATAAATATAACCTCGAACTAAATAATGTATACATATGTATGTGTACATATGGTTTATAAAATTTACATATTTAAATACGAAACTTTGTTAATTTGCCTTGATATCGATTTTTAATTTATTAATTTAGATTTATAAGAAAATATTATATTATTATTCAATGGTAAGAATTAGCGCTACGTACGTTTATATCTACTTATTCATAACATGCACTTTAAAAACACATGAGCGAAGCCAGGCGAGTCGGTTAGTTTAACATAAATATAATATGAAGGGTGTTTTTTTTATAGAAGCGGAGAACTTTAAATTGAAATATACAGTCGTGTCTGGATATAGTGAACACCCGATATAGTGAACAGCTAAAATTTTACATGGAGTACTCTAAATAGTGAAAAATCGAAAACCTCTAAATCATAAATTAACCATACCTAGATGGTCAACTTCGAGGGGGTCTCTCTTTCGAACCCACAAGCTGTGCCCGTTGGTGAGCAAGAATGTATGTGTAATTTGCCTGCAAACTCACTAATACACTCTTGCTCACCAACGGGAGTCACAACTGTCATAAGGGCGCAGCCATCTTGGACTATTTGTGTCAAAAATTGGCAAATTGTGGAGTGGATGCTGCGTCCAATAAACAACTACCAACAAATTTCTTAGTTTCGTGGTGAAACTGTTAAAAGTACGTTACATTTAAAATAGTTAAATTCAAAATGTAACGTATGTTTTAAATCATGTATACTAAATAAAAAACTAAACAAAAACATACAAACATATGTATCACAGCATAAACATACATATTTTAATTTCTTCCACTTTGTTTTTTGAACAAACAACAAGTAGATATGATTATTATATATTTAAGGTCAAATATAAAAAGAATATGTTTGATTAAAGGATATATGTGTTGAGATGGTAAACGCAAATTGTTGTGTTATCCTTAACCTGCATATCTTGTTGCCTTTCTCTTTGTTTTATTCTTTTCCTTTTAATTTTGTATTCTGGCTTAACTATCTACAGTTATTTTTTCATTAAAGACTAACAGAACAGAGGGTTTCGACCAGCCTTTTCATCTACACATAAAATTTGAGAACTAACAATTAATTCTCCTGTGAATAATTTATACATACGCATATTGTACATATATGTATGTACTTTAAATCAAACATTTCTACAAATCAGTAAGCACGTAAGCGAAGAACAACCCAATCCAGTACAAAATTTCATACAAATGTAGAATAATAACACAACCGAATAATAATTATTTAAATAAAATAATTAACAATCTAAATATCCATTTCCAACAATTTAGTAGTTACATTATACCAATTTGTTTATTTGTGTAAGACACATTTCATTTATTTATAAAAAAACATACAGAAAAGTTACAATCCGTCTGGAACGGATCGTCTGATACCCTATCCTCCTCTCTATAAAGTGGTCGTGGCCAAATTGCATTTCGTACTCAAATATGGCTATAACCTCGAACGTTTGAGGATGTTACATGTAAAATTTTATCAAAAACGGTTTTTTGATGAAAACGCCCCCAAAAAGTGGGTGTGGCCAAAACTGTTCTTTGGGTGAATTGTAGGGAATCTGAATACCTAAATACTTGGACTTAACAAAATTTTTCGGTTTCATATAATTTAGTGAAGTTATAAAAAAGTAGGCGTGGCAGTGGGCGGATGTAAAAAAAAATTTACACTTGTACTGTATCTTTTTCTTGGAAGCCCAGATATGAAATTTTAGCGTCCTAGTTAAAAACTTAAGGCCCAAAACTCGGTTTTGTGATGAAAACGAACCCAAAAAGTGGGCGTGGCCAAAACTTTTGTATGGGTGGATTGTAGGGAATCTGAATGCCTAAATATTTGGTCTTAACAAAATTTTTCGGTTTCATATAATTTAGTGAAGTTATGAAAAAGTGGGCGTGGCAGTGGGCGGATTTCAAAAAATTTTACACTTGTACTGTATCTTTTTCTCAGAAGCCCAGATATGAAATTTCATCGTTCTAGCTCAAAATTTAAGGCCCAAAGAGCGGTGACATACGGACGGACGGACGGACGGACGGACGGACAGACGGACGGACGGACGGACGGTCATCGCTCAATCGATTTCGCTATTGATGCTGGTCACGAATATATACACTTTATAGGGTCAATCTCGATTATTTCTCTATGTTACAAACTATGTGTCAAACTTAATATACCCTTAGAATAGGGTATAAAAATATCTCTAATACAGCTATTGATGAACTTATAAGGGACGTCAATGGAAAAATTATTTCTTGTGTAGAAAACCATTCAATTACTCAAAATGATAAAAAATTAAGGTACAACATTTCAATATTAACGAAAAATCTTTTGAAGATTCGAAGCATTTGGCCAAGGAAACTGAAAAGAATTTTCCATCGACATTTTAATAAGGTAAATATAGAATACCAGGTTTGAGGATGTTACATGTAAAATTTTATCAAAATAGGTTTTTTGATGATAACGCCCCCAAAAAGTGGGCGTGGCCAAAACTGTTCTATGGGTGAATTGTAGGGAATCTAATACCCAAATATTTGGTCTTAACAAAATTTTTCGGTTTCATATAATTTAGTGAAGTTATAAAAAAGTAGGCGTGGCAGTGGGCGGATGTAAAAAAATTTTACACTTGTACTGTATCTTGTTCTTGGAAGCCCAGATATGAAATTTCAGCGTCCTAGTTAAAAATTTAAGGCCCAAAAATCGGTTTTGTGATGAAAACGCCCCCAAAAAGTGGGCGTGGCCAAAACTTTTGTATGGGTGGATTGTAGGGAATCTGAATGCCTAAATATTTGGCCTTAACAAAATTTTTCGGTTTCATATAATTTAATGAAGTTATGAAAAAGTGGGCGTGGCAGTGGGCGGATTTCAAAAATTTTTACACTTGCACTGTATCTTTTTCTCAGAAGCCCAGATATGAAATTTCATCGTTCTAGCTCAAAATTTAAGGCCCAAAGAGCGGTGACATACGGACGGACGGACGGACGGACAGACGGACGGACGGACGGACGGTCATCGCTCAATCGATTTCGCTATTGATGCTGGTCACGAATATATACACTTTATAGGGTCAATCTCGATTATTTCTCTATGTTACAAACTATGTGTCAAACTTAATATACCCTTAGGATAGGGTATAAACACACAAGGGAATCACTAATAAAGCGGGTATTCCCCGTAAATTGTACTTTTACGGGGATAACCCTTTGATTGCTTCAAAGGCGGTTGTTACTTGATGTTTGTTTTGTTATTTTTGTCGAGTACGTTTGTGTGCAGTCGATAGCGTTTGTGTCGTGTGACAGTTTGTGTGCGAAAGCGTGCTATTTTATGTGCATTAAAAAGTTTCTGAGTGCTAATAAATTGATAGTACGGTTATGTCTTCGAGGAAATTCCTTTCTATGTATTTTCCTTTGAGCAAATAAAATGATTTAAAAAAATATATCAACCTTGTTATAGTGAACAACCTGGATACTGTGAATAGGCCTTACAAAAAATAGTTCACTATATCCAAACACGACTGTATAAGCATAACTAGCTGACCCGGTGAGCTTCGTACCAACTAAAATTGATTTGATTTTAACTCTTCGTAAACGATTATGAATTCCAATCGACCTTCCAACTCCCATTCATTGAGATCGGTAATATTGATGTACGGTTTGAGTTTGTTTGATGATTAAATGAAACTCGTTCGTAATTCAAATGAATTCAATTTCTTTTATTTACATGGAAAAGAAATGAGGTTAACATTTAATGAAAAGCTTTGTGATAACTACGTTTCTCTTTTTTTCCTGCGCCTAAACAAACAAAGATGATGACTTGCCGACACGCGAACACGCGACATAGAGTTGTTGCGCGAAACACGGAAACTCCAAGTTAATCCCGAAAACTTCCAGCGACTGACCTTGTGATTTGTTGATGGTCATCTGGAAGGCCAGACGCACGGGGAATTGCAGTCGTTTGAACTCGAATGGCAAGATCGTTGGAATTATCGGATCCAAAACATCTTCTCCTTTGTACTTTCCCTTGATAATCGTCGCCTCGATGACGTTGTTCATAAGCTTTTTCGAGCTTGGCGAATGATGCGAAAGACGATTGCCTTGTAATTACCTTGAAAGTGGACATGAAATTGTCCCGTACAATATGTGTTGCGCCAAACGACATCATTTGGAAGCAACTGTTGTATTTTTGTATATTGGCCAGGAAATGGGTAGAAGCATTTTCTCTTCCAGAAACCAATGAGCACAATGGTTCTGGTGGCGGAACCAATTGTGGCAATTTCACTCTCCCATCTGCGCAACACAATCCAGGGGTGGAATCCTCTAAGGTGATAGTTGATTGTTGACGATCACAATTATCCCTTTTACTCTCTCTAAGGTCATCAGCGTGATCATCACATTTTTGCGATAGTTTTTGTGTGACACCTATTTAGGTATGTATATGAAAGTCATTTCTGTTTTTACGATTTTTGATTTTTTGTTAGTGTAGTGAATAAGTGCAATTACTTTATAACGCAAGTGTTGATGAAGAACTAAATAACTATAATGTACATATGTACGACTGGTTCGATCTGATTTGAGAAACAACTCAAATTTTTTGGAACTTCCTAATCCAATGGAAAGGGATACTATAGTTTTCGATGCGCCAAGATCTAAAAACGCTGTTTTGTAGTTCTCGATGAAATAAGACCGAAATATTAATTACCAAAAATCTCGTTTTCGCCTAGTTTAGAAGATATCAAGGTTTAAAAATTCATTTTTTCACATGGGATTTCTCATAGCATATATTTTTTATTTTTTGCCGTGGAGCCGAATTTTTTTGCATAGTTTTAGGAAATTTTGCGTAGTTTTAGGAGTTTTTGTCTCTATCACTGACAAAAAAACAGCTGTGCTGCCAAGTTTTAAGTAATTCTTTGCGATCGCTTTACGGAGAGCTAACAAAGTGTGACTATCAACTATAACCTTAGAGGATTCCACCCCAGGAGTTTCGCCACTGAATTTCAACGCCTTACAATGTTTACTGACATTTCCCCAATCGTTACTGACCTGTCCGCACTGTAATCGATTTACGAATCGTAATGGAATACTGCTCGTTGCAGGTTTATAGGAGTACCGCGTCGGCGCAATCGATCATGTTCATTGTGTTGCGCACAACGCCATGCTTGATGTGCACGAACTTTTGCATTCTGAATCCATGCGCTTGTCGTCGATCTTGAGTCGCTTTCGAACGTAATTGGGACATGCCAATACGACTATTTTAATTATCCTTACGACACTATAATGGACTCTGTAATTCGAACAATCATTTTGATCAGCTATTTTATTAAGGTAAATTGACATTTACAGGCTTAGATATAACCACAAATTCAGTCAAATGATTTTTTAGCGAAACTCGATTAATTTTGATACACGAGAATTTAAATATTGTAAAGTTTTCAGTGAAGTATAACAAGGTAATTTCGACAGATTTTGTTCGTGTACAAGTTATTGTGAAAACAATTCTGTGTCGTTTAACAGCGTCCATTACAATGTCAAGGACAGGACGAGCTTACATAGGTCGTCGCAGTCAATCAAATGATCACGGTGATCTTCTTCACGTGCAAACCGCACTAATGACCACTAATGAGGATGTTACACACATGTAAAATTTCATCAAAATCTGTTTTTTGATTAAAACGCCCCAAAAAGTGGGCGTGGTCAAAACTTTTGTATGAGTGAATTGTAGGGAATCCAAATACCTAATTATTTTGCCTTCACAAAATTTTTCGGTTTCATATAATTTAGTGAAGTTATGAAAAAGTGAGCGGATTTAAACAAAATTTTACACTTGTACTGTATCTCTTTCTCAGAAACCCAGATATGAAATTTCATCCTCCTAACTCAAAATTTAAGGCCCAAAAAGTGGTGACATACAGACGGACGGACAGACGGACGAACATGGCTAAATCGTCTTCACTATTGATGCTGATCACGAATATATATACTTTATACGGTCTATCTCGATTCTCTATGTTACAAACTATGTGTCAAACTTAATATGCCCACTTTATAGAAAGGAGGATAGGGTGTCATACGATCCGTTCCAGGCGGATTGTAGCTTTTCTGTATGTTTTTGTAAATGTATCTTATTGCAGCAAAAAACAACAAAACGCGATCAATTTAGAGAATTGATAAATCCAATGAAGCTGAACCCAGATATAGCAAGGAATGATTGCAAACGTTAGTTTCCTTTCAAAAATGTCCAGCACTTGCTCTAGTACTTCTGAAAAGCTTGATTACGCTATGCAAATATTATAGTCTTGATAATTGCTAATTTTGATATTGATAATTTTGGAAACAGAGAAAATGATTTTGTGTTTGAATTAATCTCCGTTTTTTTCATTATTAAATGCATTTAAATAAAGCGATTTCACTATTATTTTCATAAAACAGCTGTTTTGCAGTGCCAACTTCGAATTCGAAATACTTATGAAATGTAGTTCACCTGGCGTATTCTACGACGCATATGGAATGTGAAAGTGAATCGAGCGAGTGAAGTGATTCTCAGATACGGCGAATTCTACTATCTATGTACATGCTTCTAAGCTCCAAGTGGCACAAAAACTGCTTTATTTACAGAAGCCCTAGTGCTGACAGCAACTCAAATTTTAACGAGTTTGAAGCGCTGTCAGATTCCATCACCATCATCAATTGTCTCCCTGTATCCTCATAATAGCTTCTTCAGGAGTTTTAACTGGCAAAACCTCTGCGTAAGTTTTTTGCCTGTCCTGCTCTTGTGGGATCTTTCCGAGAAGATGGAAAACAGCATTTGTCCAGCCTGTCCCAAAAAAAGCGAATTTTCCTCTCCGACCAATTACCGACCCATTGCACTTACGTCCCTTCTTTCCAAGGTCATGGAAACGTTCATAAAACGTCAGCTTATGAAATATCTTGAATCACGAAAACTCATTAATAACCGACAGTATGGTTTTCGTAGCAACAGGTCCAATGGTGATTTGATGGCATATCTCACCGAGAAGTGGAACCATTCTCTCCATCACTTCGGCGAAACAAAGATGGTTGCACTTTATATTTCAAAGGCATTTGACAGAGTTTGGCACCAGGCTCTTTTGTCTAAAATGCGTGCATTTGGAATCGATGAGTCTCTTCTTCAATGGATTAGAAATTACCTTTCGGAGCGTTCAATACAAGTTGTGTTGGATGGCTTCAAGTCTGATATTCACCGCACAAATGCTGGTGTTCCCCAGGGCTCAGTTTTGTCTCCGACTCTTTTTCTCATTTTTATATGATCTCTTGTCTGCAACCTCTAATCCAATCCATTCCTTCTCTGATGACAGTACCCTCAGTTTTTCATATTCGTTCCCTAACTCACGTCCCTGCTCATCGGTAGTAGAAGAGGAACGGCAACGTATGTTAAACTCATTAAATTCCGATCTTGACAGCATAATCAAATGGGGTTCAACCAACAGAGTGGAATTTAATGCTTCCAAAACGCAATGCTGTCTTCTGTCTCCCAAGCGAAACTAAAACCCCCAACCATTATTCATGAATGGTACTTGCATCGCGGAAACCGAAAGACTTGCCACTCTCGGTATGTGTATTAATAACCATCTTCGATGGAACGATCACATATTCGAGGTCGCCAAAAATGCTGCAAAATGTCTAGGATTCCTTAAGCGGTGCAAGAAATACTTCACCCCGTCTGGTCTGGCCTCAATTTATAAGGCATTCATCCGCCCAAAGCTGGAATACAACTCCCATATCTGGTCTGGTGCACCCAAGACCGTTCTGCACATTCTAGACATGGTCCAAAATCACGCGTTAAGACTTATAGGTGATACGAGACATTGTAAGCTCCATAGTCTCACTAGAACATCGAAGAAATGTGTCATGTCTCTCCCTGTTTTATCGCTTTTTTTCATAAAAAAATGCTCCAGTGAAATAGCCAGCTGCATTCCTCCCCTTCAAAATTTCACCCGCAATACGCGTCACGCTATGAATGCACATCAGTTCACCCTCAAGCCCAATTTCGAACGTACTGTCAAATACAGAGATTCGTTTATAAGCCGAACGACACGTATGTAGAATGATCTTCCAAGCTCTGTATTTCCTCATCATTACAACCTTCAAACATTTAAAGCCAACGTGCACCGGTACCTCTTCTGTTCCTCTTCCCCCTTTTCCCAAACGCCCGCGCCCTGAATTCAGTATAAGGGTATTCAAATCCCATTTGGTGCAATGGAATGCTGTAGTAAAAAAACAATGTGTGATCGTAGCCTTACTGTCATGGGTATATCTGGACCCTTGTCTTAGGTTGGGAGTTGTACTTTGTGGTAACTTCTCTACCACGAAAAAAAACCCGGATTTTGGTTTTTCAAGTGTTATACCGATCTCATCAAACTTTTTGACCCATTTTCAAATGAGGTATGCTTGGCGCATAATTTAAGTGGCGAATATCTCGAATATTGTAGAATCTTCTACGCGCTACAGTCGCCGAATCACCGTGTTTGTAAAACTCTCGCACGCACAACGCGCGGTCCGCTCCCAAGAAATGCTCCATAGCGACTGATTTTAGTGTTGGGAACTATCGAATAAAAACATTCGACTCATTCGATGGTTGTAAAATGTTTATTTATTCGATAGTTATCGAAAAATCTATTTTTCAGAAATCATTTATTCAAACCATTCCAATGAATAGAGTACTTCGACTTTGAATGATTTTTGTGTATGATGTATGTACACTTTGAATGATTTTTGTGTAAGTACATACATACGTAGATGTAGACTGTCTGACTCTAGTGATGGCTGTTCTGTCGAAATGTATGTATCCGTTGTAATTTAATGTTGGACTATCGGTGTAAAAACATTTGAATGAATGATTTTTTTTTTCACTCGGTTGAACTTTAGACTATCGGTCGGAAAAAATGTTCGATTGTTTTTACATTTAAATTTTGTTTGTTTGGACTTTGAACTATCGGAGTATTTGAATATTTTTACATTGCAGTGAAGAAGCTTCAGTTGAGTTGACCAAAGTTGTTTCGCGCATATTTTCCTTTTTAAAAAAGATTTGACTTTTAACGGAAAACGCTCTATTGTTTATTGCTCGACGGAAATTTTGTAAAATCGTGTTTAAAATTGGCCCCTCGCAAATTTCGGTTTTTCCAATTCGAGTTTTCCGTAAGTGGCTATTTTGTGTTTTAAGTCAGGTGAAAGGTGTTTGGTTTCTTCACCGTTAATTGTTTAATTATTACGTGTTTCATTAGTGGTTGCTGTGCAGGATTTGATACTTTCGTGTTCTAAATTAAGTTTCTCTTATTCAGATTCGTTTGCATTTTTGCAGATCAGTTCGCCGATCTCTCCGAAAATTGCCGCCCGAAGACCAAGCAAAAAAACACAAGCCTCTGCCACTCTACCGGCAAAAATTCTCATCCTAACCCTCCACGTGGGTGCCAGCCGGTAATAACTGCCACAGTGTCTTGTACGTTGTCAAGATGAGGTTAACCAAGGCCAAGAGGCATTCTATAGGATTCTCAGCTCCTCAATAGCTCAATTCTGTACTCATGCCCCTTAGCCATCGGATTGAAGTACCTGATTTCAGTGGTGGAGTGAGCGCTTTATTGCACGAAACCGTGCCCAAGAATGCAAGGCTGGGGGTTAAACCAGTCTCTAACGAGCTCCTTCAGACGCACGGGCGAGGTCTGTCGTATTTTGCCTTATCCCGATATTACGGCGCTGTCGGGACTGACCGTAATTCCGTATTACTCGTGGGACCAAAATCCGAAAAACTATAAAAATGAATAACAAAACAAAACAAGAAAATAACAATAATAATAAAAAAACAAAAAAAAAACGATTTTCCGGGCACTTCATCGGAAGATGAACTGCTCGCCTCCAGCCAGGAGAAAACAGCGGAGAGCGAGACGCTTCCCAAACTTTCAACATCCACTACCCCTGCTGCGCCGGACACTCGACCTAGTGTCCATAAGCGCGCAACAGCAAATACCCACAAATCAGCCAGCAAACGCAAAAAAGGTCGTACCAGCATGCCATCTTCATTCTGGGTAAGATTACTAAGAATGAGGCGGCCAGCACGGCTTCTAAGCAGGACCTGGTCGATAAAGTTAAATACCAGCGGATCGTAGATGAGTACATCAACTCCCGCAATACTTCACAGCCAGCTAAAAATGAAGCAGCAAAGCGTACCCGCTCCCAGGCGGAAATCAAGTCTGATACCCAAAGGAGCAAAGTCGCTAAGCTGTCAACACACAAACCCAACGACCCTTCGACCTCCTCGGCGACCCAAAGGACACGAACTGTCAGCGAGGTTGTCAGAGATGACCTTCAAGTCGCACTGGTAGACGAGCTCTCTACCGACGGCAAGGCAATGACTGAAGTCTGGGAAGCCATTGAGGTCAAACTATCCGAGATGCTCATGGAACATATCTTAAATAACCAAGGAGGACCGTTACCTTGCTTTGACTCAGCCGAGGTCATAAGAGGTGACAGGGTCATCAAATGCGAGGACGCCTTCTCTAAGGAATTCCTAAGCGGCTGCGTTCACACGATTCCTGACGCATGGGACGGCTTGAAACTCGCCGATCCTGGCCAGAGAGATTCCGAGGAGACCGAGAATCCGCATTTGGCTCCCGAACATGACCATCGAAGACGACCGCCTTCTAAATTGCCTTAAACTGCATAACCCCACGGTTACCATGGATGACTGGAAAGTTATCAAGGCGGAGGAACCTCACAACAATACCCTTTCCTTCCTTCTTCGAATAAATGAAGACAGTGCTGTCTCCATTGAAAAGAATGGATGCAAACTTCGCTTTGGCATCCGACACGCCAAAGTAAAAATATTCCGATCCTCTGGCCTTTCCGACGACTTAGACGAAGTCGACGATGCCAACAAATTGCTGGAGGACATGACGATTGACACCACAACCGAAACCACAAACAAAACACAGGATAATACCAATGTTGAAAGTCATCCAGATTAATCTGCATCACTTGATTTGTGCTACAGATAATCTGATGGTTTTTCTCAGGGAGGAAAACATTGACATCAGCATTGTCCAAGAACCCTGGGTAAATGGCCCTATTATTAAGGGCCTCAACAATAACCAATACAACCGGAATAATACCAATCATGGTAAGCCAAGAACCTGCATTCTAACTAAAAAAAACATATAAAAGCTTTCATATGTCCAAATTTTAGCTCGGCTGATTTAACAACTGTTAAAATAGAGAACACAGGTAGCGCAGACCTCTACTTTTCATCCGTCTACATGGCACTCGACCGTCAAACACCGCCGGAAGAAGTCCATGAAATGGTGACGGCCATCTCCACAACCAAGACCAACCTGCTTATGGGCTGCGATGCAAATGCCAGGCACGTGCTATGGGACAGTTCGAATCTATTCGAATATATCCTTGCAAATAACCTCTCGATATGTAATAAAGGTAACACCCCAACATTTACTTTTCCGAGTACGGATAATTTCAACGATTGGGAAGATGTTATAGACGTCACACTCTCAAATAACAATAATAGTATGAAAGTCGAAAACTGGAGAGTATCCAATCTGAAATCTTTTTCGGACCATAACTGGATCCTCTTCAATGTAGATCTCGAGATCGAGACTCCTAAACCTTTCAGAAACCCTAAAAGAATCGACTGGACAAAGTTTAGTCAAGTCGTTAAAACCAAGTTAATTAGAACTCCCAGCCCAAAAATAACCTCTATTGCAGAACTAGACACAAAAGAAGACTTTCGAAAAAGCCTTCAGCAATGCATTTAAAATTGCGTGTCCGGTCAAATATAGCAAAAAAACCTTCCCTCCGTGGTGGAACAAAGAACTCTCTAGCCTCAGAAAACTGACCAGAGATACCTTTAATATCTGCTACAGGTGTAAATACTGGCAACCTTACACAGACTGCCTCAAAAAGTACAAACAAGCTATCAGAGTGGCCAAGAAACGGTCCTGGATAGAATATTGCCAATCAATTGAGACACTCAAAGACTCCGCTAGACTCAGTAAGATTCTATCCAAGGATCATTCCTGAAAAGGTTGGATGGAAATTGGACGGAGTCAACTGCAGAATCCCTAGAGACTTTAATACACACGCACTTTCCCGGATGTAAAGATAACAGCGCAGAGCCCAACAGCTCGCAATGCCTGTAATCCTGGGAACGCCCATTATTACTGAGGAAAAAATTTCCTGGGCCATACACAGTTTCGCTCCTTATAAATCGCCAGGCCTAGAAGGCATTCTGCCCATTATGCTACAAAAAATACAAGAGGTGATAATTCCATGGCTCATGCCGATTTTCAGGAGCTGCATTTTAAATAACCAAGTACCCCACTCATGGCGACGAGTGAGAGTGGTCTTCATTCCGAAGGTGGGCAGGCGCGGTCACGAAAACGCGAAAGATTTCAAACCAATTAGTCTTACCTCCTTCGTATTGAAGACCCTCGAGCGCGTCCTAGATAACCATCTGCGAGATAAAATTGAGCCATTTTTCTCCAAATCCCAGCACGCATACCTCAAAGGGAGATCTACGGAAACAGCTCTCCATGAAGTAGTGCAAACAATAGAAAAATCTATACACTATAAGGAATACACTCTAGCTACTTTTCTAGATATAGAAGGAGCTTTTAATAATGTACACACTGAAGCAATCCTGGAGTCCCTCACGGAGCTAGGCATAGAAAACTATCTAAGTCGCTGGATAGTCTCTATGCTTAGCACTAGAATTATTCAGGCATCTCTAGGAAACAGTACCATAACCAAATTCGCCAGTAAAGGAACACCCCAAGGCGGTGTTATTTCACCTTTGCTATGGCTAATAGTCATGAATAAAATCCTTTTATGTTTAGACAGAGAAAGAATTAAAGTAGTTGGGTATGCGGACGACATGGTGATTTTAGTGTCAGGACTGTTTCCCTCCGTGATAAGTGAGATCATGGAACGGGCTCTGAGTAAAGTTACCGCTTGGGCCAAAAAGTGCGGACTTGGAGTCAACCCGAACAAAACTGAACTGATGCTTTTCACCACCAAAACCAAAATACCTGAATTCACGCTTCCTAGACTAAACGGTCAGCTACTCTCCCTATCGTCCAGTGCTAAGTACCTAGGAGTCATCCTGGATCCTAAACTTAGCTGCAAAATAAATATAGACCAGCGAGTGAAGAAAGCATGTATAGCTTTCTATGCCTGCAACAGAACCTTCGGCAAACGATGGGGCCTGCATCCAAAATTGACCCTATGAATGTACACAGTTGTAGTGCGCCCAAACCTCACCTATGGGTCGATAGTGTGGTTGCCGGCCCTTAAAAAAGCCTATAACATAACCAAACTGAGTAAAGTACAAAGAGCAGCGTGCATAGGCACCATAGGCGCTCTACGGTCAACCCCGTCAGACGCTCTAACAGTCTTGCTTTACCTTTTACCCCTAGATCTACACATTATAAACATTTCAGCGCACAGCGCAATTAGACTCAGAGAGTGCAAGTGCTGGACTGCGAAACCCTATGGACACAGTGATATTCTGAATTCTCTACCAAGAGAACTTGTATCAACGGAAAACAGACTATATCATCCCCACAATGAACTTCACAAAGCGTTTCGACGTACAATTCCCTACAAGAAAGGAATGGCAATTCTTTCAGACTTCCGGACGCTGCCAGCGTGTTCCAAGCTGAACTACTCGCAATCCGCGAGGCCTGTCGCCAAATCAAGTCACACCCAAACATATCACCAAGACAAAAAATCGCTATTTTTATTGATAGCCAAGCTGCTATCAAAGCTATTGCCTCGGTAACCACATCATCCAAATTAGTCCTAGAATGCCAAAAGGAGCTGGCCTCGCTAGATAATCAATGGGTAACCCTAGTCTGGGTTCCAGGTCACAGCAACGTTGTTGGCAACGAACACGCTGATGAACTGGCCAGGCGAGGCTCAGCCCTCCACTGCTCACTTGCGGAACTGGTTCACACCCCGCTCGGAGCAATTAAGGCAAACATCTCCTCAATTTATCTTAGAAAAGCCAACCTTAAGTGGTATAGGCTGACGAGCTGCGTCATATCCAGAAAGATGTGGCCCAGCTATAACAAAATTAAAACAACCGCTTTATTAGACAGAACGCGCAAAGATATTGCCAGAATAACCGCGATAACCACGGGAGACTCGCCGATAGGAGATCACGCAGTCAAACTAGGCATCCCATACAATACACATTGTCGTAGTTGCAATATTGCTACCGAAAAAGAAACCATCATCCACTACATGTGCACTTGTCCAGCACTAGCCAGGGCTAGACAACAAGCACTAGGAAAACCCTTCTTTAATTTACTCGAGGAGATCTCTGGTAAAAGCATTAGTGAACTAATCCTCTTTTTGAACTCCATAGGTTTTCTCTAGATTCTCCTCACCAACACACACCAACATCCAGGTCACATGAGTCGTGGTATCAAAACGGCACAACTGTGCTAATTGGGTTCTGTGTTAACAGAACCACCACTTCTACCTACCTACCTACCTACCACTCTTATTTGACGAATACCCCATTCTACCCAAAAGTGCAGTACACAAAAATCCTAGATTCGTGCTTATGGCCCCAAAAACCTCAGAAAAGCCCCTGACTAGTTTAAGTGTCTTCGTTCTTAGAAAAGCCATCAATTCTGTAAGTACCGAATACGATAGTATAAGTCAGCTAAGTGACGGTAACCTATTGATTCTCCTAACTTAAACCTAAACAAATAGCTGATGAGTTTACGAAACATTGGTCGAAAGAATCACACGACAGCTGCTTGCAACCACAAAAGGATTTCAATCTCTACCTTGTCTTAGATCCCTAGGAACTCTGCGGTACTCATCGAAAACGAAATAACCTACCTAGAACTATCATTAGATTTAAGCACACTTTATGGAAAAACCTCAGCAGAAGATCGAATCTCATACCCACCCTTTAATCAAAAACCTACTCCTCCCAAATAAAAAAAATAGGTTCCCAAGTCTTTATAATAACACTGTCAAGCAACATATACCACAATTATATAAAGTTAGCATAGTTATCCCCATTTTAAAACCTAACTCAGATAGAACTCTCATTAAATAATACAGACCTATGTATATCCCTTAATCCTTGTTGTTCAAAGGTGCTAACAAACTCTGGTGGTTTGTCTCCCATAACAAACTCCTAAGCAGTCATCAAATGGTGACTCAGTGATCCTATTTCTAATACCCTATGAACAACTATCAAATTTATTAACCATCCAGAAAGAAATAGACTTTTGCGCATACGCCGACTACTATGCCGATCGTCGTTTTTTAAGGTTTTTCGAATAGCATATTCACCCCTATCGTAGAATACGCCGCCGGGGGGAACGTTTTACTTCATTTCACATGTTTTGATCGTTGAATAGGTTCGAAGTGAATGTTTCACTTGTCGGTAAGTTTTATCTATCGTAAAAAAAGTTCGAATGGAAATTCTCCATACAAACTTTTACGTTTCTTATACGCAGCTAATTCATTGCGTATTTGGGTGTTTGTTCTAAGGTCGTGCTGAAATTATCTGATTTTTTTGTATGAATTTTTTGTAAATGTATTTTATTGCAGCAAAAAAACAACAAACAAATGAAGCTGAACCGAGATATAGCAAGGAACGATTGCAAACGACCCCCAGAGGTACTTTTTGGAGACAGTGAAAACGATTTTGCGTTTGGATTAATCTTCGTTTTTAAAACATCCAAAACATATAAAAATGCTGCCTTATTCAAACGGAATGCTTTAACAAATCTGAAAGATTGATTAATTCTTCCATTAGAATGCATAAAACTTTGTGTTTCAGAATATTTACACCGAATGTGGAAGTTCCAAAATATATTCTGCATTGCCTCTTAAAAATGAACGCATTTTTCTATTGCAGGATATTTCATCTATTTCACTATTAATCAGTTGCTTAGTTCAAATATGAAATTGTTATCCTACATTAATTGCCGTCACTTTTCAGCTGTTTTGCAGTGCCAACTTCGAATGCGAAATACTTATGGGTAATGTAGTTTACCCGGCGTATTCTACGATGCATATGGAAAGTGAAACGAGCTAGTGAAGTGAATCTCAGATACGGCGTATTCTACGATAGGGGTGATTGTTATAGTCCATTCCAAATCACTTGTCATTTTCTCTTAATGTTCTCTGTTCTCTTAAATTATGGGCAAAGTCTATACGAATCGTCTGAACTTTCTCTATTTCGTTTGAATTCTGATGTTTACACCATACAAAATGTATCATGCACGAACCCCTGAAGTGAAATTCCGCAAGGGTGGGTTTTTAGCGTGGGTTTTAGGTACACTGAAGAATACTTTTTCGTAAATCATTCGTATGCACCCCTTGCCCTTAATTGTTGAAATTCCCGTTTTCTTTACTTTAAGTAATGAGAATTTTTCACTACAAACAGGATGTATTTATTGCAGACAATAAATTTGAATAAAAGTCAAATACTTCAAGTGTGGATAATATTTTTTTAATGAATGGAGATTTTTCGAAACAAACAGGATGTATTTGTTTTAACATATTCATATTTTCAGATCCAACACATATCAACAAAACATTATTTCATCTTTTCAACAGAATAACTGAGAAGTAATCATCTTCAGCATATTGTGGCATTGCCCAATACACTGAAAAAAATGTAAATACATACTCCACACATTCTCTCTGCACCACTCTACACTATTTTTTTCTTTTGGCAACATAAATTTAAACTTGTTTTCTTATCAGTTCACACCACGTGCACCAATCGCATTCTCGATTTTGATCAGTGGCTGCTCGTACTCGGAGCAGTTGGAGTTGGAGGATATGCGCAATTTTTTCGAGTAAATAAGAGAATCCCTGTGTAAGAGAAATCATGCGCAGAGACATGACAAGTGATTTGGTACGGACTATAGCATTCCTCACATTCCCCACTTTGAAACGCTAACAAAACAGCTGTTCCGGGACGTAACCCCTTCGAATTTACGTGAATCAAATATTAAGAACATTAATACCATTACCAAATTCCTTAAACAGAAAATACAAAAAAATTAAAAGTATTGAAAATTCATAAAAGAAAATGAATTGGCTTGCATTACTGAACGTTATTGCCAGTGATATCTTGGTTGAAATTGAAAGGTCCAGGAAATGGAGAAGACCATCAGCAAACTTTGTCATTTTACATCTGGCTATTCCTTCTTAACATTCTTTAATTATAAAGCAAGATAGTATAGCCACTACTATATTGCATCGTAGCAAACAGTGTTCACATGTTACTAAATATGCAAGTATGTATATCTAATAGATTAAGTGGCAAAGTCAAGGCCTGCAAAATGCGGGTGTGAAAGTGCACTGCTTATTTATGACTTCAGACTAACAAAAGAATTGCTTCATGTTTCATCTTAATCATGACATAAAATACATAATGTAGTTTATTCTGAACAATTATTTTAAATTGAATGCATAAATTCAAAAGAGATAAATTATTGATTTTCTGATTTTTGGAGAAAATACGGTACCTTTCAGTTGGAACGGTAACATTCTAAAACTAAACTTCAAAATAGATTTTCTTTAATTAAAGATTTATTTTGTTTATTGTACCTTAAATGAGTCTGTGTGCAAGAATTCAAAATGTTTGAACTTCAGTTCTTAATTTTGCACTGAAAGGATTAAATAAAAAGATTTGAAAGATGTTTGTGTTGCTGTAATACATACATACATATGTACATTAAAAGCGATGGGTCGCTGTATCCGATACAGCCGCACAAACTCAAAAACATTAATAGTAAATTAAACAGTAAACTGTACCATATTCTAAATTCCATATAAACTGATACACCATGTTTACAGTTATGTACGTATGTATGTATGTACTACCCATGTGCATTTGCCTTTTTAGAAAAAATGTAGACGCTTCAATAGCGATTGAGCGATTCAATGTATTTCTTTCTAATCGGTATACTGTACTGTATGTTTGACCGTATTTGAAGTTAGGCACTGTAATATTATTTTTTTTATGAATCTTAAAACACAAAAGAATATCTAATGGAATGATAGCAATTCAGAAGGTCACAGCAAAATTTCAGATCGCTATTGGTGGACCTTAGCTCACTGAACAACACCAAAACTAAATTTTAGATATCATTACCATTAGATTTTTTGGTTTTGGAAAACTGGGAAATATGTTAAGTGACAAAGTTCGAAAGCTTTTAAATAAAAAAATTCTCTTCGAAAATGGCATTAAACTGTAAGTCCGCTCCATTCGTTCGGGGAATACAGCACGCACAAAACGAATTGTTATGAAAAGCTAAGTCTTTTGTCATATACGGCCCTGTTGTACATTTTATCCCGAGTGTATACACAAACCTTAAAAAAGAAAACATTATTACCTACATTAACCAGCTGAATTCGCACGATTCACAAGAAAAGCACTAATTCAAACAGGAGGACCAACTCGATTAGTTAGCAGAAAAAATAACTGGGAAAACTTCTACGCGTGCAACTTAAGGCGCCCTAAGAACTTGACGTAGAAGTTGATCGTTTTGTTAAAATTTTACAGCGTGCTGCATGGAATAAAACTCCATTTTAAAGAGCGCAAAATAATAACGCCCTCAAATACCTACCATAAATAAAATGAATTGTTAAAGAGTAGAGCACATACAAATAGGAATCAACTCACGCGCCGCTTTATGACGCATGCTCAAATCGGTTATGTAAATAGTTGAAAAGGACGATTTAATAATTAAAGCAGCACATAGAAAATCGCGTAAATCAAACTTATATTGGAAGCTTAATAGCAGAAAAAGATGTATGAAAACAACCCAAAGCAAAGCAACACCAATCAACAAAAGTTAATCAGGAATAGGCCAAATTTGACAAAGAGAAAACGGAAGTTTCTGCCACCGACTTCAATACAACATAAAGAGTATCAAATCAAAAGAAAACCCGTGGTACGACTCGAGCTGCAAAGAGGCTATCAGGTTGAGAGAGTTACGATTTTGGTCTTTTAAGGCTGACCCCTCCGAGGAAAATTGAAAAATATTTAAACATGTCAGAAATGATTGCAATGCTCTAATTCGAAGAATAAAATTCTCCTTCGACCAAAAATTGAGTCAAAAGATTCAGCACTATTCCAAAGGCAGCAGAAATTATTGGTCATTCGTCAAAAACATAAAAAATTGTACATCATCTTCCATCTTGTTCTTGTTCTCAATGACACTCCGGCTGTCACTCCACACTCCCAGATTGTGCTTTGCTTCGCTCGTACTTGTTCGTGTGGAATATTCTATAGGACAAATCCACTTTCGCATTCGTACAGTAGCAAGAGTACTTAAAGATATCAACATAAATAAATCCGCTGTGGAACCATTCTCTGCATCATTCTGGTGAATGGAAGATTGTTGCGCTTGATATTTCAAAGGCATTTGACAGAGTTTTGCATTAAGTTCTTTTGTCGAAAATGCGTGCATTTGGCATCGATGAATCTTTTATTCAATGGATTAGAAAGTACCTTTCAAGTTGTTTTGGACGGTTCCAAGTCTGCAATCCACCATATAAATGCTGGCGCCCCCCAAGGCTCCGTTTTCTGTTTTCCGTTTTTCGTTTCATGTCTGCTACCTTTAATCCAATACATTCCTTCGCTGACGACAGCACCCTCAGTTTCTCATATTCGTTCCCAAACCCACGCCCTTGCTCTTTGGCCGTGAAACTAGAACGGTAGTGTATGTTAAGCTCATTAAATTCCGATCTTGAATGGCACTTGCATCGTCGAAAACGAGAAACTTTCCATTCTCGGTATGTCTGTTAACGACCATCTGCATTGGAATGACCACATATTCGAATTAGCCAAGAATGCTACGAAATGTCGAGGATTCCTCAACCGATGCAAGAAGTTCTTTACCCCCTCTGATCTGGCTACGATATATAAGGCATACATCCGCCCTAAGCTCGAGTATAGTGCTCATGTCTGGTCAGGTGCTCATAAGACCTCTTTGCACCTGCTGGATAGAATTCAAAATCGCACGTTGAAACTAATAGGGAACAGAAGCATAGCGGAGTCTATTGACTCGCTCTAACATCGTAGAAATGTCTCTTTTTCTTTAAAAGCTTTTTCATAAAAAGTGCTCCAGCGAAATAGCCAGCTACCTATAGCCAGTTAGTTAGCAATAGCACCCTTCAACAATTTTCTCGCAATACCCGTCATGCTTTGAGATTCTTTCCTAAACCGTAGAACACAAATGTGGCATGCTCTACCAAGCTCTATTTTTTCCTCACATTAAATTCCACAAATATTTAAAACCAAAGTTCATCGGTATCTCCTATCTTCTCTTCCTAATATCTTAACTGATTTGAAGAAAAGCCTTTTTTTCTCGAATTTTTGGCACTGCATGAAAATCATGGACATGAATGTCATCAAGCTTAAAGGTATTAAATATCATTTTGCTGTGGTATGATTGCGGTTATTATTTTGGAGAACTGGTGTAAATTAGATGTTCGTTGTGAGGTGTGCTTACTATTTGTTGTTGTTGCTTAGCTTGTGCAGCATTGGCGTTGTGGCATGATGAATTTATCATGGCTCCCACATATGTAGAGGTTTAAAGTAAGATCAAATATAATTTTTACTTTAAGAATTAAATGAACTCATTTTATTCCAATTATCGTCGCCAGATGAAAATAATCAGAAGAAAGATTTTTTGCTCGAGATATCAGTCGATAAAGATAATTTTTCTTCTTGGGTTTTGCATCCAAATTGTTTGCTGAGCTTACATAATATAAGAAAAATATACTTTAAGTTTAGTATACATTGCATACAACATGCATATTCATCAGAAAACATAACAAGCATCTCGTCAATACTTGAAAACAAAACTTTCTACACTAACAGATACATATAAAATGCATGCTATGCACATTAAGACGCATGAACCTAATGCATTCCTAAACTGAATATTAACACAAATATGTACATATGCTTAAAAAATTTTTTAAATACAACTCCGCCCAAATACTTGAAAATTCATACAACTTAAATTAATTTAAGACGTAAAGAAGTATACTTACTTTTAAATCTTTAAAAAATACTGTATTTCGGGCCCAATCAACTTGAGAAAAAAGGTTTTGATCTAACACTTTACACATTAGTTCAAAAAGGTCAACTTCAACCTGATTATACGACTGTTTTTGAAGTAATGCGAAAAGTTGTGTTTGCCACTCTCGGTCATCTATAGATTGAACAAACTCCCTTATCATCGGAGAGACTCTGAAAATAAAATGAAACATACATAACTTAGTACCGATTAACTTCTTGCGCGTTACCTTAATGGTTCCACATTGTTTACTGAATCCGCTGTACTAGAAGGATTGGTACTCGAATCAAAACTGCAAAAAAGTAGTTTGTACCGAGTTTTGAAGCATACATAACCAATATACCTTATCTTTGAATCGCCAGTGTGCTGCAAATTCACGGATGCACTATCCTGGCAGGTACTTGATTCATTCCGACTAATGTTTTCATGTGCATTTGAGGAGCTTCCTGCACTAGATCCATTACTTCCGCTTAAAATATTAGGTATGGTCCCTGAAGAGGGATGCACTTGTCCAAGAGCTATAGCAATTGGACTCGGTGAGGAATCAGGTGACTGCGTTAAAGATGATACCTTAAGAAACACGTTATAAATTTAAAATAATTAAAAAAAATAGATGAACTTACCTGGGGTATTTGAATTTCTTGTTTTATATTCATATTTGGATATGGCTGTTGATAGGCAGTGGGTGATAAAGGTCCTTTTATTTCTGTAGATCCCATAGTTGTACGTATAGCTTGCAACGCTAACTGCCTTTGTCGCATCATTTGAAGTTTTCGCGCCCGATCTCGTTTGTACATAGGCCCAAATTTGTTTCTTCCTCCTCTCATTCTATCAGCACGAACCGCTGAAAGTACAAAGTAAATTAGTTACACATTATTCATTTTAGCCTTCGCCGAGCAGTAAGCGTATTTGACGCCAGAGAGCGCTGCACATCCGTTCATTCAAAAAAAAAAAATTATTTCATTAATTTTCGAAGGGCTAGGAAATTCTCGAAAAGTAAAAGAATTTGGGGACACGAATCTAACAAAAACAAACATAAATTTGAAAATTACCACCGTCTGTGCAGAGAGCTGAAATCTCATGGAATTTCGAAGAATGTATGAGGCAATTGTTACGCAAAAAACAAAAATACTTAGGGTGATTTTCGGTCCCGTTTGTATAGACGATAAGTGAAGAAGTAGATATAATCATGTTGTACGAACTATATAATCACATCGACCTAGTCAGAAAGGTGTAAACACATCGACAGATGACAGGGTCATGTAAATCGGATGGACAACAATGTTTCAGCCTGGAGAGTCTTGGAATTCACACCAGAGGGACGGCGCAGCAGAGGAAGTCCTTGCGTAAGGTGGCGTGCTCAAATGGAAAGGAACCTCAACCAATTTAGCTGACTTGAAACGCCAGGTCCACCACGAACTGAAACGCCGCCTAAATAAGTAGGTACACGATTGGTATACATTGGTATACAAAGATAAGCAACAATCCGTCTGAAATGGATCGTATGATACCCTATCCTTCTTCCTTTGTATCAAGATAACTTCGAACGTTAAAAGATGTTACAAGCAAAATATGATCAAAATAGATTTTTTAATGAAAATCACCCTAAAAGTGGATGTGGTGTGCACGATCCTACGTACTTGCACCCAGTGGTGTGCCGTGGTATTTTCATCAGGGTGATCTATGTATATTTTTTTTTTAAAAAACAACGTCGTGATCTTTATGGCACATAATAGTCCATCTAAGTAATCCAAATGTCAAATTGTGTATAGATCTTGTATAACAGACTCTCTAAAAGATGAGACCTGATTCATCATCGGGTTTAATAAGAACGAAAATGACAACTTGTAGAGTAAAGCTACTACTAGACGGCCATTATTCTCGGCCATTTAAATAACAGTGTGATGTCACAAAAAAGTGGCACATATGAGCTACAATGATGCCAATGTAGGTATCCACAACCCGCAAACATTGTCAACACAATGCTCAATCTTATTTGCATCGGCTTGCAGCTCAGTTTTGACATCGATGTTATTTCCGGTGGAGAACTTTCCTGGATGATAACAACGAGGAAATCTTTCTCTTTCTTTACTCGTTGCCCCAACGACTGGACGTGTTCTTCTGTGGTACTGCGATCTTTAGCACACTACTTACAAGCGTAAAAACAAACCAACATTTAATTAATTAATTATCTACACTATAATACATTCACATATAATTTTTCCATTGTGTTAATATGTTTCATATTAATAATTAATATTTAGTCTATAACATTAGTTGGATTGTGAAATAAAAAACAGAAGTTTTTATATTTGTCTTTTGACGTTCCCAAACCCGAGGAACTAAAGTTGTGACACCGACACAGGCATTAAAGCGGTTAAAAAACAGGAGCCTCGATCACGCAATTGCATATAAACGGAGGAGAAGCATATTAAGAGCGAAGATATCGACGACGTAATGAAGACATCATCCCACAGTGAGAGTAATTCAGAATACCCCTCCCCCGAGAACAAGAGATAGCAAAATTAAACGTAAGTGTTAAAATTCCCCCCTTTTTGGACAGAAAAACCACAACTGTGGTTCGTTCAAGTCGAATCGCAATTTTACGTGACACGAATTACCTCAGACGCAAGAAAATTTTATACCGTCGTTGCTGCGATAGAGAGCAACATTTTAAGCGAAGTCACCGACATATTACTTAATCTCACCAATGAAATTCTCTACGAAACCCTCAAAAGTAAACTTATAGAGCGCTTCACCGATTCAGAAAACCAGAGGCTAAGGAGGTTGCTTCAGGAAATCGAGCTCGGAGATAAAATGCCATCGCAACTGCTTCGGGAAATGCGCCACCTCGCCGATTCAAAAATGGACGACAAATTGCTAAAATCACTCTGGATGCAGCGGTTGCCTTCCAATATGCGCTCCATAATTTCCGTTAGTACCGATAATCTTTCTTAACTTGCTGATCTTGCCGATAAAATCGCAGAAGTCAACAAGTATCTTCAATTAAGCGATACGACAACAAGAAAAATCAAATTAGGGAGCACTCGATCGTAGATAACAGCATCGATTGGCAAATTGCAGACCTTACACGTAGTGTTGCTGAACTAAGAGCAAAATACTCTCAGTCCTATACAAAGGCACGCAGTCGATCTCATTCTCGAAATCCGTTTTCGTCGCATTACCGCAACAGCAGTCAACATAAAAACAATAGACGTAGGCCACCCACTAGGGAAGACGTCAGCAAGGAAGAATGTTGGTACCATCGGACGTGGGGAGCGAAGGCAAACAATTGTCGTGAACCCTGTATTCATAAAGCGTTAAACTAAAGGGCCAGCTGTTAGCGGCGACAGACACTGTCCTTAGTAGTTGTCGCCTTTTTATCCGCGATGGACGAACTAAATACACTTACTTGATAGACACTGGAGCAGACATTTCCGTGATTCATATATATGCTGCAAATAATTCGCGAATAGTAGATCAAAACAATTGTATGTGCCATCCACGTAAATCACCAATATAAGGAGTGAAGTGCCGTTTCGTGAATTGTTAATGGAGTATCAAGACACGCGGGAATCACTTCCAAAAAAAACCGATAAGCAACAGTGTTCTACATCATATTGTGACCACAGGACCGCCAATACACTCACGTTATCGACGATTGAAGCCAGAAAAGTATAAAATAGCGAAGGAAGAATTTCAGCGATTGGTCGATCAAGGTATATGTCGACGCTCAAATAGTCCTTGGTCGAGTCCACTCCACATGGTGCCAAAACCGAACAGTGATATAAGAATATTTAGGGATTATATATATATATATTCCATATCAGAACCAGACCGCTACCCTGTGCGACATATTCAGGATTTATCCCATTCTCTTTCAGGTAAATCGGTGTTTTCAACGCTGGACCTAAAAAAGGCGTACCACCAAATACCGATGAACCCAGCTGAAAATCAGAAGTTTTTATATTTGTCTTTTAACGTTCCCAAACCCGAGGAACTAAACCATTGATTGGCATTGAACATTTGTAAAAAAAATGACAATCACACGGCAATGGCACAGCGTCATTTTTGCCCCAAAATGAATGGCAAACACTGTGTGCCATTTAAAATTATTTCTCAGGGTGCCATTGGAATGGCACGCAAAAAATGGCAATCACACGACAATGGTATCCTTTAATTCAATGGCATATATATGTATATTTCGTGCCATTTTCTGTTTTGCGTATATAGATATTGTCATTTACTGTATTTATCTCAGCGAAACCATTATTACAGTTGTGCATTACTTTAAGAAGTCTAACGAGGTCTTTATCTCTGGCTTTAATATTTTCCGCGATGACTGTCTTGAGAAAAACGATGCATTTTCTGGTCGCGATATTCTCTTGGCTATACACAATCGTTACGACTCTGAACTTCATAAAACTCCGCATACCACTGATTTTGAGTTTATCTGCGCCAAAATTACCATTCTTAAGCGCAGCTAGCTATAGATGCTAGAGTCTATAGCCTATAGCTTTTTGATGCTACGGACCCCTGTGACGATGTCATAGTCTTACGGGATTTTTCTTCCTCATCTCCAACGGGTTCAGTCTGAGAATGAATTTCATTTTGTTCCTTCAGGCAAAGAAATCATTTTCACAAATTGTCTCCCCATCTCTGGCCTCCATCAAATCAGTGGCATAATTAATAGCCTCGGCAGACAACTTGAAGATGGTTGCGAAATCGATGTAATAGCCACTGACTTCAGTAAAGCATTTGATAAAATTTCTCACCCAATTATTAGTCTTAAGTTGAAAGCTGTCGGTTTTTATCCCGGTTTTATCAAATGGATTCAATCTTACCTTGAACATCGACTGCACGAGGTTTATTTAGATCATCTGTCTCTAACACCTTAATGGTCACAACAGGTGTTCCGCATCGGTCGACCGCATTATCAAAGACTCCAATCTCTCTGTCTATGCCGATGACATAAAATTTTTTAAATTCATATCTTCTATCACCGACTCTCACTTTATTCAAGATAACATTAACTAATTTTAAACTTAATATTAGCAAATGTCAATCCATTACACACTCCCGTAAACGCCTTCCACCTCCCCATAGGTACTAATTTCTCTCCAGATAAACCTGTCCCTTTAGTCTCATCGTTAAGCGATTTAGGTGTCATCTGCAATAGGGGGGTTAACTTCCGTTCGCATATTGACAACATTATAAGTAGAGCCAATTCTGCGCTTGGTTTGTGAAACGTTGGTCTAAGGAATTTTCAGACCCCTACGTTACTAAATCACTCTATGCCATTTCAATGGTGAATGGCAGAGAATAATGGCCGTCTAATAGTAGCTTAAAAACAAATTCTAATTAATTTGAAATGAATACGATACACAACTCAATATATACAATATATACACAATTAAAAACAAAACGCCAAGAAAAAACTGCCAAAAAACTGATGTGAATAAACAATATGTACTGCCACATTTACGACAAAAAATGGTATGTCACGAAATCGAGCCATGCCGCTTTCAGGACGATGCCATTTAAGTGGCACGTCAGCTGAAAAGTTGCCACTTGTCCTAGTTGCAATTGCGGAGCTATCACACGGGCAATTTTTTCTGCTATTTTCTGCCAGGTTAAATGGCACGAAACTCGGCTGCCATTTGCGGTGCCATTCAAATGGCAGAGCTAATGGCGTCACAAAAGTGGCAATCAGACGGGCACCATTTAAATGGCAGCTTTGTAACGCAGTTTTGACGTCACACTGCCATTTAAATGGCAGAGAATAATGATCGTCTAATAGTAGCTTAAGACCGATCTAATCGAGGAGACTACAGACCCCAAATGTACCTTTTGGGTCGTTATCCAAGTTGGTAGAATTATCGGACCATATTTCTTCAAAATGATGCTGATCCACGCATTAGGTCAATGGAGAACGTTACTATACCATGACCTTCTTTGAATATTTTTGAAAGTCTGACACAAGTCTCGGTTAAGATGTAGCTTGAGTATTTCTAAATATTAATGCCATAATTTGATCTTTTGATTTTTCATTGCTAATTTTATGTACATATTATGTTTTTTTTTTTATTTTTATACCCTATCCTAAGGGTATATTAAGTTTGACACATAGTTTGTAACATAGAGAAATAATCGAGATAGACCCTATAAAGTATATATATTCGTGATCAGCATCAATAGCGAAATCGATTGAGCGATGACCGTCCGTCCGTCCGTCTGTCCGTCCGTCCGTCCGTCCGTCCGTCCGTCCGTATGTCACCGCTCTTTGGGCCTTAAATTTTGAGCTAGAACGATGAAATTTCATATCTGGGCTTCTGAGAAAAAGATACAGTACAAGTGTAAAAATTTTTTAAATCCGCCCACTGCCACGCCCACTTTTTCATAACTTCATTAAATTATATGAAACCGAAAAATTTTGTTAAGGCCAAATATTTAGGCATTCAGATTCCCTACAATCCACCCATACAAAAGTTTTGGCCACGCCCACTTTTTGGGGCCGTTTTCATCATAAAACCAATTTTTGAGCCTACAATTTTTAACTAGGACGCTGAAAAAGCTCCTCGACGAAACCTACGAGCAATGCCCTAAATATGACGGTAAAATCGTTCTAGGCGATTTTAACGCCAAGATAGGAAAGGAGGACATCTTTGGTAGGACGATTGGTAAGCACAGCCTCCACGACACCACGTCCGGAAACGGACTTAGGCTTATTGACTTCGCTGCGGGGCGAAACGTCACCATAGCAAGCACGCGGTTTCCACATCTCAATATCCACAAGGGGACATGGCGATCTCCTGATCATCAAACGGTCAATCAAATTGACCACATTGCGATCGACGCAAGGCATGCCTCCAGTATTCTGGATGTCCGAACCTTCCGAACAGCCAACATGGATTCGGATCACTACCTTGTTGCAGCCAAGGTACGAATGCGGATATCCCAAACGCCACAATTAAGAAGAACTACTGTGAGAAGATTTGACGTCGAAAAGCTGCAATCCCAAGAGATCGCCAGAACCTTCGCTGAACGCGTATCCCGAAACCTCTCAACTACTCCTATGCCGCCAGCATCAAGCGCCGAAGACCAGTGGCAACGCTGCCAACAAGCCATCAGAAGTGCCGCAACTGATGTGCTGGGTTTCACCCGACCACCACCTAGAAACCCCTGGTTTGACGATGAGTGCCGGCAAGCACATGCAGCTAAACAGCAAGCATACAAAGCGGCGCTGCAAAAAAGGACGAGAGCTGCTCGTGAGCTCTACGAGCAGAAGAGACGGGAAGAACACCGGCTTCTCCGAAAGAAGAAAAAAGAGCACGAGAAGCGCGCGATCGAAAATATTGAGAGATTATACTCCAGGAATAATGTACGGAAGTTTTACCAACAGGTAAAAAGAACGTGTCAGGCCAACAAGACCCGTACAGAAGCCTGTAGAGATGAAGAAGGAAACCTCGTATTAGAGTCACAGTCGGTGCTGAGAATATGGAAAAACTTCTTCTGCAGACTGTATAACGGCGACGAAGACCAACATCCCGCTGTCAGGCAGAATGTACCATTCAATCTAGACGATGATAGCCAAAACTTCCGTCCACCTGACCAAAACGAAGTAAGGATAGCAATATCCAAACTTAAGTCCAACAAGGCTGCTGGACCTGACGGCTTACCAGCCGAGCTGTTCAAAGCAGCTGGAAATGACCTGGTAGAGAGCATACACCAACTCATTTCTAAAATTTGGTCAGATGAGTGTATGCCTGATGAATGGAATCTCAGCACCGTTTGCCCAATCCACAAGAAAGGAGATCCCCTCAATTGCGCCAATTACAGAGGTATCAGTCTCCTCAACATCGCGTATAAGATCCTATCTGCCATATTGTGTGAACGTCTGAAACCCTTCGTCAACAACCTGATTGGGCCCTATCAGTGTGGTTTCAGGCCAGGAAAGTCCACAATCGATCAAATCTTCACACTTCGGCAGATCCTGGAAAAAACCCAAGAAGACCAAATCGATACCCACCATCTTTTTATCGATTTCAAGGCCGCATATGACAGCATTTATAGAGACGAGCTATACAGAGCCATGTCTAGTTTTGGCATCCCTGCCAAACTCGTCAGATTGTGCAGAATGACGATGGAGAATTCTCGCTGCTCCATCAAGGTCGGTAACGATCTCACCGAGACCTTTGATGTCAAAAAAGGATTTAGACAAGGTGACGCGCTGTCATGTGATTTTTTTAACATCGTTCTTGAGAGAATTGTGCGAAACTCACAAGCCAACACCGGAGGCACAATCTTTCAAAAGTCTGTGCAACTACTAGCGTATGCTGACGATATCGACATTATTGGAAGAACACAGCGGGCTGTCACCGGTGCGTTCGCTAGTATTGAAACAGAAGTGGCCAAAATGGGTTTAACGGTAAACGAGGGCAAAACCAAGTATATGCTGTCAACCAGAAGGGACACACAACATCGACGAATTGGTCAGAACGTCACAATCGACAGCTATAACTTTGAGGTAGTAAGGGACTTTGTCTACCTCGGCTCTGCTATCAATTCTGAAAATAACACCTCAGCAGAAATAAAACGAAGAATAACTCTTGCCAATCGCTGTTTCTTTGGGCTGAGAAGGCAATTGAGTAGTAAGGCCCTATCCCGAACAACTAAGGAGACTCTATATAAGACCTTGATCATCCCAGTCCTGCTTTATGGCGCTGAAGCTTGGACTTTATCAAAAGCGGATGAAAATATCCTCGGTCGTTTCGAGAGAAAAATTCTTCGCAAAATATTCGGTCCCGTTTGCGTTGACGGGCTTTGGAGGAGAAGATTCAACGACGAACTATACGAGCTGTACAGCGACATCGACCTAGTCAAAAAACTGCGCATTAGTCGTTTGAGATGGCTAGGACATGTAGAGCGAATGGACACCAGTGCTCCGGCCCGAAGAGTCTTCGAATTACACCCGGAGGGACAACGCAGCAGAGGAAGACCTCGCCTTAGGTGGCGCGCACAAGTTGAAGGGGACCTGAACAAGCTTAGAGTGCGCAACTGGAGGCAGTTAGCTAAGGACCGGGCTAACTGGAGAGGCTTGTTAGTTGAGGCCCAGGTTCACCCCGAACTGTAGCGCCACCTAAGTAAGTAAGTTTACTCGTAAATCATCACGCATAAATATGTACAAACAAGGATCTTTTGTCATTGCTGCTTATGACTTCGGATCCAGAAATATCGTCAATGAGAAAAAGCTTTGGCTTAACATTTAGTTGCACATATTAATATATGAAGAAGTATATAAATTTTATTATATTGTTTTTTTTTTTTATTTTATTAACCCTTAACTACAGATCATGAGTAAATTTTACCCATTCAGAATTAACCCGTTAAGCATTCACTAATACAAACGCAAATGATAAAACGAGTTTATGTAAATTATTGCACGAAAATTCAGTGTTATAACCTCTATTGTCGAGTGCAGTTGTTTGCAAACCAGAGAATAAGAGTGAGTTAAAGTTTTTTTAACTAGTAATTTTTACCAATAATGGGTAGTTACGTAAGTTTTTCGTGTTTGTCAACGAGTTTTGAAGGAAGTACGTATTATGTAAACATTTCTTAAAGAAATTTAATAAACTATTTTCTTTTTTAAAGAATACTATTAACTTTATTACTTTCTATAAAAATCGGTATAAAATCTGTTTTTTGTTGACTTTTTTTTTTTTTTATTAAAAATTATGCTATTTTTTTATTAAATGAGGTTATTTTATGTGTTATGTGCAAGTAATAATTGTGTTGTTTAATAAAATAGTTAAAAACAACAAAACACCTTATTTATTCTATTTTGATTTTTTTTGACATGCTATTCATTCCAATAAAGTTTGTTATTTTAATATTTTCTGAATTTTAAGGTTAAAAAATATTTTTAAATATGGGGTAAAATGATGGGGGTATTTGCGTATATGAAAATATTATGGGTAGCTGAGGGTTAAGGATTAAATTATGTATTTTTTTTATGACAAATTCGTTTCAAATTGTTTATTATTAATTAAAATTTAATATTACAAAACAACAGACATAGACAACATAGAACCCCTCTTTGATTTCTGTAACAAAATTTGTTCTAAGCATTGTGCGACGTCCCAAGAAGAAAAGACTCTCAAGGTTACTCTCAGACTATCGAAGCATATCTTATCGAGGACCCCACCTTCAATGTCCATTCTTATGGTCATTGCGATGCCTCCGGTATGTATCTCCTCTTCCGCAACGCGTACCACCTGGTGTAGCGTTTTCGTAGACCTGCCAGCGCTGTATGTATGTTGTCTACTATTCAAAGGACACGCTTTCAGCGCCGTACTCTCCGTATGGTCCACCACAATTCTTTCCATTGCTTTCAACAGAACTGATGTAAGTCTGATCGGTCTGAAGGATTTCGCTTCGGGAAAACGTTTCTATCGCCTCACTGATCGCTTCCTCAGAGTACAGGGCTGCTTTGACTGAAAGCTTCCCGGAAAAGGTATTTCCATGAGGACGTCATTTGTACGATCCAGTTTCTCAACAATATCCCCCGTTCTATCACGAATGAGTCCAAGTTTGGAAACTGGATCCCTGGATAAAAGTTTCTGTAGTCTATTGACCTTTAGCTGTGCTCCTCATATTCAAGCGAAATTCCCTTCACGACTCCCTTTTATGTCGAAGCAGTTACTTTTAGCTCTTTCTTCTTTGCCTTATACTCATCCCATGATTCAGGATCATCCCTTCTGATGGGATGATTAAAGGATTTTTTCACCTCCTTCTTTAGAATTTCAAGTTCTCTACACCACTAAGGCTTTTCAACTACCAAAGTAGGTGTACACGCCTCTTGATATGCATTCTCAACAGCTGATTGTAAATGCTTCAACCGCGACTCTACATCCCAAGTGGTTTTAGGTATTTTGGGTACTCTCCCATTCAGTTTGTCCCGTAATACTTCCTGGTATTTTACTTTGTCCGTGTTCCTGGGAATCCTGACATTTTTTCGATGTTTGTTCCATTTAGATCCGTATCGAACATCAAATGAGATGGCTCTGTGGTCCGACATCATTGTCCGATCCTTTACCTTCCAATTTGATATTCTATCAAGCATTCTATTACTACACAGTCACTTCAATAACTTCATCGACAAATGTCGGTTCTGTTACTCTGTTGACAACAGTTAGCTCTTTGCACACTACAATTTCGAATAAAGTTTCTCCTCTGAAGTTATCGGTGGTGCTTCCCCACACTGTGCTTTGTGCATTAGCATTACAACCAATCATTAGATCTTCGCTCTTGTCCCTGCAGACATTCACCACAGACTCTACCGCTTTTGTTGGTGGAGTCATATGGCAGGTATGCAGATGCCATGACAAAACTGTCTGTGTCTGCTCCTACTCGCACAGCTACATGTTCAGGGGCACATAGTTGCGGCATCATAACCACTTTAACTCCGTGCCTCACCAGTACACAAGATCTAACTCCTTCGCCAGATCGCACATAGTGTAGTAAAGTGACAATACTTTCAGGCAGACCTCTAATCCTTCCTTTGCTGCAGTAAGGCAATATCAATCGACTCCTCCACAAAACATCTGGTTAACATTGCTGATGCACCTTTGTTGTGAAGAATCAATTGAATTACCCTAAGTTTTTTCCGGTGCAGTTCGGTTCTGTTTTCTGGTTTGTCCATCAGCCTTTCATGTGGTCTTGATTGATTAACATTCCCGGACACAGGCTGTGCATCACCTTTTCCGCTTTCTGCCTGCATCAGCCTGACTGTAGCTGAACTCAAGGTCTCGGTACTATTTTTGAACCGTTTCCTAGGTCCTGCCTCTCCTAGGGTGGTTTCGGCATATGTTAAATTACCAATCATATCACAGCACAGGTAGGCAGAGATCCTCATTATCTACCCTACTCAACTAGTACATAACAGAGGATTGAGCTGCCCTGCGGTCTTACCACTAGCGGTTCAATTACCCCTGAACCCTGTATTCCAGTTTATCACTACGTAAACACAACTCCATCGGAGTGGCGAGTTATTTAGATTTAAGAACTAACTTTCGCAATAAGAATGCGAAGTGAAGGAAATGGACGAAGAACTAGTACGCGCAACAAATTGGGTATCAAAGAAAAGACCCAGCAAAAAACGAAGAACCGGCTCTGCATCCGATATCGAGCCACGGAAACAAGATAAAGAAAATAAGTCGAAACAGAAACAAACTCAAGACAAATTAAGTGCTCCTGCAAGTGCGCCTTCAATAAACTTAGTCGACATTACGGACTACAATAAATTGCATTGACTTCTCAAAGAAACTGTTACATGGAAGTTTAAAGTACAAGTCATTCCGAAATAACTCAAAGTTAACGCAGTTGACGCTGACGACTACCGAGTAATATCTGAAAAACTAAACGCGGAAAAGACCCAGTGCTTCACCTATGAAAATAAGTCAGAAAGACCACTACGTGTTATAACAAGGGGTCCCTACCCCTCGTCCGTTTACGATGACGTTATAAATGATCTTAAAACAAAAGGTTTGAAATTTATCGAAGCTGTTAATATCCTAAAAAAGTTAAAGCAGAAAACAGAACAAGGTCAGGAAATTTTGGCCAAGCATGGATTTTAGAAGTGAAAACAAAGACAATATGTACAATGTTAAAACTATTTTAAATATCTTAGTTAAAATCCAACCTATGCGGTTGAACGCAAGATCGATACGTCACTGCAAACGCTGACACGGTTTCAATCACACGTAGTCGTATTACCAAAATGAACCGAAATGTGTAAAATGTGTTGGTTACCACCTATCAGCAATTTTTTTTTTCGAGGGTAGATGAAAATTTTCTATAGACACTATGAGAACAGCAAACGCGTGTTCATAGTAGTGTTAGATTTTTACTGACTAAAAACACCACCCTTCGATATAAATTGTTACATACTGCAACTAAGACATAATTTATCAAGCAATTGTTTTACCACGATATAATAACTTTTGGTAGGTTACTTTCCAATGAAAGAGCCCGCATGTTCCACAATTTAGATTCGGTTAATCATTATCTCACCAAGTCGAAAGGTTTCGTTCTTTGTAGTCGGCGCATTAAATTGTTCTCAAAAATTTGTAGGACTGTATTGTTGATATGTCCGATTAGTCGGTTTCTATGGTTTCGCGCGAATCTTCTAGTTTTAGCTTCGATTATAGGAATTTTGAGATCTCTATGGATATCGTCGTTTCTAATATACTACGGTACTTGGACAAGTTGAAGTATGATATTTGCATTTGTTTTCTTGGTACAACTCCAAAGTTGTATACCGTAGGTCCACACCGGTTTTATCACTTGCTTGTATAAAAGCAGTTTCTTCTCAGTATTCAGTTCAAGTTCTTTACGTTTCATTTTCACTTGCGAATTCCATTTTTCACACGCATTCACAGACAAGAAGAGAATTACATATAATAAAACACAATGTAAACAAATGGGTTTTGGAATGAAAGAGGGACGAAATTTCAATATATACACATCTCTTTATTCAATGATTTCTGAAATAAACGGTAAGAAACTGATGGATTTTATTTTGTGTTAAGTCATAATCAATGGATTCATTTTAAACGTTTGCAATAATTTTAAAACAGTGTATAAGTATAATCATTGACATACTGTACGTGGACTGCTAGTACCCAACTTCACACCGGTTCCAACATTAGCACTGGCGGTCCGAGTTCGAAGCTCACACTTTATTTGAGGTGAAAACGAGTATACATTTAATTACAGTGATAATTGCGTGAAAACTACAAAATCGGAGAAAAATTTAACTAAAAATAATGGAAAATGAAGTGCTGTATAATTGGTTGAAATTTGCAATGATATTCATCCATTTTTAAAGCAATAAAACACATAAATTACAACTTACTATTCAAATTATTTTGGCGACATCTGTTCGAAGAGATGGCCGCAACAATTTGAATGTCAACGGTTTTACTCAGTAAATCAATTTAGCGCCAATAGGTGCCTCTAGTGTTATATGAAAAATTACATGGTGGCGAGCATATTTGCTTCGCATTTTTGCCGCTTCGAACACTAGTTATGTTGGCGACACTTTTTCCGCAATGTTTGTATGAAAATTACATTTCACTAGCAGTCCATGTATAGTATTTCAATGAGTAAAGTAGATTTAAGTTTACTTACTTACTTAAGGAGCTAACAACCCGTGAAGAGTCTCTGCCTAAGACACGGTAGCCTTCCATTCTCTTCGATCCCTGGCACGCTGCTTCCAGTAGCCTAGACCAAGCGCTCTGGCATCCCCGATAGCTTGATCTCGAACCTAGTGGGCTGTGATTCGAAGATCCTCTTTGCTGGAGCATTATTGTTCATTCGCTCGATGTGGCCGATCCAATGCAGTCGACGTGTTTTGGCTTTTTGGACTACATCCACATCTTGGTACAGCTCATAGAGTTCGCGGTTGTATCTTCTTCTCCATTCGCCCTCCTCGCATACGGGACCGAATATCCGACGAAGAATTTTTCTCTCGAAAGTGTTCAATATCTGCTCCGCTTTCCTGCTTATCGTCCAACACTCGGTTTCATACAGCAGAATTGGCAGGATCAAAGTTTTGTAGATCATACATTTCGTCTTCTAAGTTAGGGAGTTTTGACCCCATTTGTTTCGCCAAACCGATGTATCAGGGGTTTCGCAGGGTAAGTCGAATCTCCACTAAGGTGCCATTCGTGGAGTTGACATTTACTCCTATTATGTACTTCACGTACGCAATGGGTCATATAATAAAAATAGAAGAGCAGCTTTTATTTCTTTATTCATAGAGAGTTCTTACATGACTGACTTATACTTAATAACTTACGTACTACTTATCATTACAATGTAGGCCTGTTAGGACCTAGGGTTATGCATGATACACATTAATACATAACACTCCTTTCCCCTTTAGTGCATATTTTATTCATATTTTATTTACAAATAATTCGTTATGTATGCTACCTTATGTACATAAATTCAATTCATTTTGTACACACATGTATATGTATTTATTATTTTTATTTTAATCTATTTAGTTTTTTTTTTTTTTTGTCTAATACCTTTGCTTAAGGCTATGGGTACATGTTGGTTAGTTTCTTCTGCGACAATCTTTGTTACTGGGCTTTCCTCTCTCTCTCTAAAGCTTGAATTCAAAGGTACTAATTCCGTAGTATTATTAGGGTTTATCAAACTTTTATTTGACTCAAATGACACTTTTCTTAAAAATCGAGGTCTCAATTGATGACCATGAGCTTTTCGAACTGTGCCATTTAGTCTTACAAGATATACTACATTTGAAATTTTATTAATAATAACCGCTGGAATCCATCGCACAAAATTGTCATAGCTGCAGCGATACCATACAGCTTGATTTTTTTTCAAACTATCAACTTTATTGTACTTTTTTTTTTGCAGATGAATATGTTGTTGTTTTTCTACTTGTTTAAAACTTTTGGTATGTTTTTCAGGCATTATCATGTTATTATTTTCATCGATTGTAGGCTTAATTGTGTCCAAAATAGTTCTAGGTCTGTATTTAAAAATCAAGGCAGCAGGTGAATGGTTCGTAGTAGTTGACAATACATTGCGGTACTTAAATAAAAAGTTATCAAGATGAACTTGAATAGGTAAATGTTTAATACTCTTATCTAGAAAATACTTTTTTAAACTTGATTTTAATGTTTGAACGGCTCTTTCGGCGCTGCCGTTCGATTGAGGGTGATACGGTGGAGTTGTAGTTAAAATAATATTATTTGCTTTACAAAATTTCGCAACCTCGATTGACCCGAAAGGGGGACCGTTGTCCGAAACAATTTGTTTGGGTAGACCAAAAATACAAAAAATCTTCCTAAAAACAGCTATAACATCGGTTGCTGTTGTTTTTCGCATAATATGAACATCTATCCACCGTGAAAACGTATCAACTAACAAAAATAATACGTTTCCTTTGAAATGTAGGAAGTCAATATGTATTCGCTCGATTGGATAAGATGTAGTAGCCCAAGTTGTTAAGGGAATAAGACCTGCCTTATTACTTTCCTGTTGACACGCATCGCACGTTCGGACATATTGCTCTATATCTCGATCCAAATTCAGCCACCACATTATACTTCGGGCCATCTGTTTCATTCGTACAACTCCTAGATGACCTTCATGCAAAAGCTCAAGCATGCTGCCCTTTAACGAATCTGGAATTATTATTCGATATCCTAACATTAGACAACCCTCATTAGAAATAGAAAACTCCATTTTCCTATTACTTATTCTTTGTAAAACGCTGTTCTCAAAATTAGTTGGCCATCCTAAGCGCACAAACGAGATTACCTTGCTCAAAATCGTATCTTTAGATGATTCAGAAGCAATATCACTTGCACTTAAAGGTAAACCACCTCTAATGTTAAAAAAATTAACCATAGTATTCCCTACTTCAGTAGGAATATTCATTGGCAAACGGGATAGAGCATCGTCGTTCTTCATATCACAGCCTTTCCTATATCTGATCTTATAATCGTACTGTGAAAGTATTAAGGCCCACCGTTGTAATCTCGCAGCGGTAATAGCATTATTCTTCTTTTCGCCAAATATTGCTTCAAGAGGTCTATGATCACTGTAAATCACAATTTGGCGACCATAGATGTATTTATGAAAACGTTTTACACTAAAAATTACCGCGAGAGCTTCTCGCTCTATTTGGGAGTAATTTTTCTCAGCACTAGACAAAGTGCTTGAAACAAACATAATAGGACGCTCCTCACCATCACTTTCGATGTGAAATAAAACACCGCCAACACCATATGAACTTGCGTCACATACAATTCCCAGAGGTTTATTCTGAGAGTAATGTACTAACATGTTGTTTTGGTACAACCACTGTTTACTGTCTTGAAACAGTTTTTCACAATTTTGATTCCATTCAAAGTTTTTATCTTTTCTCAGGAGCTCATACAAGGGAGCCAGTCTAGACGAGAGATTTGGAATAAATTTATTATAAAAATTCAGCAGACCCAGGTATGCTTTTAAGGAAGTGACGTTCGTGGGGGCGGGAGCATCCACTATGGCCTTCATCATATTTGCCTTCGGGCGAATACCATCTCCATTTATTTCATGCCCTAAGTACTCGACTGATGATTTGTAAAATTGGCATTTGTCGATACGAACCTTTACGTTTAACTGACTAAACCTCGTCAAAACTGTCATTAAATTGGCCTTACAGTCATCGTATGTTCTTCCACCAATAATTATGTCGTCAATGTACCCTCTTACATATTTTAGGCCCTTTAAGATATTGTCTATGACATATTGAAAAATTGACGGAGCACATTTTATTCCAAATGGAAGCCTAGTGTACTGAAATAAACCCTTTTCGGTGTTTATTGTGACGTACTTTTGCGACTGATCAGATAATGCAACCTGCTGAAACGCACCTGCCAAATCTAGTATACAAAAATGAGAACATCCTTGAAAACTACCTAAAATATCATCAATCCTAGGTATCGGGTAATGATCAGCCCGAACGTATTTATTAAATAGTCGCCTTACAGTCCATGCAGATTCGTACTGTTCCATCTTTCTTTTCGACAATCACAATTGGTGTGGCCCACTCGCTGTGTCTAACAGGTTTTAAGATCCCTACACCCACTAATCTATCCAGTTCTTTTTCTACGTAATCCATACGGGACTTGTATGGCTTATGGAATATTGGGGATGCATTCTGATCAAGCACAATATCAGCCATATAATCTTTAATAATAGTACAATAATCGTCGTTAAACACCCGTGGAAAAGCTGCAATAATATCCGCTTTTATTTTGTCACAAGACAAATTTACGCCGTTCACCATGAAATTATTTTTCCAGCCCTTAAATAGTTTGTTCATCCAATTTCTTCCTAACAGAGGCGTAAATTCTTTTACCGTTCTCACAACTACCAAATCAAGCCAATACATTTTGCCATCTAATAACCCATTCACCGCAACCTCAATAAGTCCAACAACAACAACATTTTCACCTGTTATGAGATTAAGGGTTTTATCAAACGTTTTTAGAGCACATTTGTTAAACAATTTTAAATACATGCTTTCAGAGAGAACAGAGAAACATGCACCTGAATCAATCTCCATATTTATCTTAATGTTATTGACATGCAAAGAAATAATGAGAGGAGCTATGTAATCATAATTTAAGGAATTTATTGAAATGTTACCCAAGGTTAAATTTGACAACTGTTGAGAATTATCAATGTAATTGACTTTTTTATAACTTTTGTTTTGATATCTATTTCTATTATACCTAACTTTATTTTGCTTGCATTCGTAAGCATAGTGGCCCACCTCTTGACATCGGAAACATGTGATTTTGTCGTTTGGTCTTTTTGCACGTGCCGAAGCAACATAACCTTGATCATTACGACTTTTGCTTCTTGAATGTCGACGGTTGACATTTCTTGTTGGAAACCTACCACGTCCAATCCAATTCTGATCAGCTTCCAGACTAAGGGACGGAAAAGATGATTGAATGTCCCTGACGTCCTTTTGGGTAGACTCCATTGTAAGCGCTCCCTCGCAGATTTCATTGAAAGATTTGTCGAGTGGTTCATTCAAAAGTCGCCGCTGGATATCCACATTTCTTTGTGACCAAATGAATTTATCGCATAGCGCATGATCCAAAAATGTGTTGTACTCGCAGTTTTCGGCTAGTGATTTTAATTGCACAATAAAATCCTGCAGGCTTTCACCATCCTGAAGCTTACGAGACATAAATTTGAACCGCTCTGCTCTCACATTTACTTTTGGCTTGAAATATTGCTTCAATATCTTTATTAACTTTTCATATGTATAGTCCCATTCAGATTTGGGTGAAATAAGGGTTCTTAAAATTTTATATAAATCTGCTCCCACAAATGACACAAAAATTGAAGCTTTTTGCTTCTCTTCGCTTGCAGATGAACCAATCCCGTTTAATACAAAAATGTGGTTTAAACGATCGGAATACTGTTCAAAGTCGTCTTTGTCCATTATAAATGGATCAATATTTCCACGAAAATTACCGACACTCATTTTATTGGCTATGTCACTTTTTTTATCGTCATTCGGCATTTGAACTGTTTAATATATTTTTTTTTTTTTATAAAAAAAATGCACTGAAGCACCCGCTTTTTTTGTCTTTTTTTTTTTTGTTTTTACTGTTAATTTATCGCGCCACCATCCTCGTCGCCAAAATATTATGTACTTCACGTACGCAATGGGTCATATAATAAAAATAGAAGAGCAGCTTTTATTTCTTTATTCATAGAGTTCTTACATGACTGACTTATACTTAATAACTTACGTACTACTTATCAACTCCGAGATAGGTAAACTCCTTAACCACCTGGAAGTTACTGTTGCCAACAGTGACGTTTTGTCCTAGGCGGTGGACAGATGCTTCTTCGATTATCGACAACATGTACTCATTTTTGTCCTCGTTCACTTCAAGGCGAACTCGATTCGCCTGTTCTTCAATTGCCGTAAAAGCCTCTAATACGGCGCGCTGGGAGCGACCGATGATATCGATGTCGTTTGCGTATCCCAGCAGCTGGAGATTTGTTAAAGATAGTGTGAACACTGCACTGCGCACTATCTGTTCCAGCACAAGATTGAAGAACTCACATGATAGCGCATCTCCTTGCCGAAATCCGATGCATGTTTGGAATAGTTCGAAGGAAATGTTTCCGAATTGCACGTTGCACCACGTGTTTTCCAGCGTCATGCGGCACAGCTGGATCAGTTTAGCCGGGATCCCGAATTCAGCCATTGCCTTGTAGAGCTCAAGACGATGAATGCTATCATATGCGACTTTAAAGTCGATGAAGAGATGGTGAGTCTCGACTTGAAATTCGTTGGTCTTTTCCATCTGCCTTAGTGTGTAAATTTGGCCGATCGTCGATCTGCCGGACCGGAAACCACACAGGTACGTGCCGATTAGTGTGCTGCAGAAAACATTAAAACATTCACACAGTACGTTGGATAGAATCCTATATGCGACATTAAGCAGGGATATGCCTCGGTAGTTCTTACAAGACATGGAATCGCCTTTCTTGAAGATGAGGCATATAGAGCTGATAGTCCAGTCATCGGGCATGACTTTATCCACCCATACTTGGTTGATGATTTGGTGCATGCACCCTACCAAAGCATCACCACCATGTTTGAAAAGCTCTGCTGGTAGACTATCAGAGCCGGCGGCCTTGTTGTTCTTCAGCTCTTTAATAGCAGAGTCGACCTCTTCAAAACTGGAAGGGGGGATGGATTCTTCATTGACTGGACGCGAGTTCTTTTCTTGCCCTATTACTCTCTGTACCCCAAACACATCTACTATTCCCTGTGCTTCGGTGTCTAGGTTTCCTTCACTGTTTCGATTAGCCTGCATTCCGGGCTTGAAGCCAGCTGCCAGTTGCTTGGCTTTCCTAAAAAACATCCGAATGCTGTTCCTATCGCGGGACTCCTCGATATCCTTGCGCTGGGAGACTGCGTGGGCCCTTTTCTTCTTACGCAGAATCTTCTTCTCCTCCCTTCTTCTTGCTCGATACTCTTCACTTGCTGCCCTTGTTTTGCGCTGCAGCGCAGACTTTCATGATGTCGCGATACTGATTCCACAGATTGTTAGCGTTTGTGGATGGTGAATGCACAGCGGAGAGTCTCTCGCTCAAGCGTTCTCTTTAGGCTCTGGCTACTCCAGTCGTGCTAAGGCCTCCAACGTTGAGTTTCTTTTTTTTTTGGGCGACTTGCAGTTTCTTCTCGTTGGATAGTCGAGCTCTTTAGCTGCTAATATTCAGAGTCGATGTTTGCCCCTCTGAAAGTTTGCACATTCGGAATGTTGGTTGAGTGCTCGCATCTATTAGCACGTGGTCGATTTGGTTGGCGGTTCGACCATCTGGAGAGCGCCAGGTTGCTGTGTGGATTCGTAGTCTTGGAAACCTAGTGCTTCTACCGTATTACGAGCTGCTCCAAAATCGATTAGCCTGAAGCCGTTGTCTGTTGTCGTGTCGTAGAGGCTGTGCTTTCCAACTAATCCGCCGAAGATGTTTTCCTGACCGATTTTGGGATTGAAGTCCACGAGTATGATTTCGACATCGTACTCCGAACAGGCTTCGTAGGCTCCGTCGAGGTGGTTATAAGACTCCTCCTTCAGTTTCATCGGTAAGGGCGTGTGCACATATTATGCTGATGTTTTGGAATGTTGCCTTGATGCGGATCACAGCCAGGCGATCGCTGATCGGCTGAAAGTCGATTATCATTGATGAATCCGCATGTGCAGTCTTTCGTGACAGCTGTAGAAAATATCAGAATTTTTTTCGTTTTTGCATACCTGATCCTATCCATCGTATTTCCTGCATCGCGGTAATATCTATCTTGTACCGCGTAAGGACAGACTCAAGTTTTTGAATAGCACCTAGAGTGTACAGTGTACGTACATACGTTTCAGGTGCATACTCTTAAGTCGTAGTCTGTGGACGTTCCGGGTCGTCGTATTACATGAGGGGGTCCATAATCCGAGGCTTGTCTCTCTCATAACTAATGTTTTTTTACGTAGTAAGGAAGTGAATGTGATCTCCTTTTCTTTTCTTAGTATCTTTAGTATTTCTATTCAATAATATATTCTGGGGCACAAGCCATAAGATATCAATAAAACATACAGAAAAGCTACAATCCGTCTGGAACGGATCGTATGATACCCTATTCTCCTCTCTATAAAGTGGGCGTGGCCAAATTGCATTTTGTACTCAAATATAGCTATAATGTCGAACGTTTGAGGATGTTACAAGTAAAATTTTATCAAAATAGGTTTTTTGATGATAACGCCCCCAAAAAAGTGGGCGTGGCCAAAACTGCTCTATAGGTCAATTGTAGGGAATCTGAATACCTAAATATTTGGTCATAACAAAATTTTTCGTTTTCAAATATTTAGTGAAGTTATGAAAAAGTGGGCTTGGCAGTGGGTGGATTTCAAAAATTTTTACACTTGTACTGTATCTTTTTCTCAGAAGCCGAGATATGAAATTTCATCCTCCTAGCTCATAATTTAAGGCCCAAAAAGCGGTGACATACGGACGAACGGACAGTCATTGCTCAATCGATTTCGCTATTGATGCTGATCACAAATATATATACTTTATAGGGTCTATCTCGATTATTTCTCTATGTTACAAACTATGTGTCAAACTTAAACCCTTAGGGTATAAAAACCACAAATATGTTTCCTATCCGAAACAAGATTACATAAAAAGCACAAGCCTTTATTCAAAAGCTATAACATTATACGAAATGACGATGGCAGAGGAACGGCCATTGTTGTAGATGAAAACTTCAAGGTAAACAAAGTGCCTTTTCACAATACCATACTTTTAGCCTACTTGGGCGCATTGATCTGTCAAAACCAAACGGAAGCTGTTAAACGTACACTTCTTGCAAGTATTTATATAACCTCGTGTGCAGGAAATAGCCTTTTCAACGATTTAGATGGACTGCATAGCATCGCAAACACATACGACGCTATAATATTTGGAGGGAATTTTAATGCTCGACATCCTAGTTGGAGGGATATTGTAAGCAATGCCAACGGAAACCTGGTAAACTGGTTCTACAATGACCCATTACTTAATATTGATCTTATTTCGCCACATAGTCCCACATTCCCAAGGTCGTCATCTATCCTCACCGGTGTTACCGCCAACAATAGTACCTGCAAAACTTTCTCCCCTCCTTTTGATCACTATGGTATTGAAATTATTTTAGATGTCTTTAACGTGTTTCCGCTTTTAATACCTTCAGCCCAATACAGAAGATTTGAAAGAACAAATTGGGATGCTTTTAGATTTGAACTCCACAACAGTCTTTCTCGAATAAGAATTCCAACAGAAGAACATACAGAAAAACTACAATCCGTCTGGAACGGATCGTATGTTACCCTATCCTTCTTTCTATAAAGTGGGCGTGGCCAAATTGCATTTTGTACTCAAATATGGCTATATTGTCGAACGTTTGAGGATGTTACATGTAAAATTTCATCAAAATCGGTTTTTTGATGAAAACGCCCCCAAAAAGTGGGCGTGACCAAAACTTTTGTATGGGTGAATTGTAGAGAATTTTAATGTCTAAATATTTGTTTTTAACAAAATTTTTCGGTTTCATATAATTTAGTGAAGTTATAAAAAAGTGGGCGTGGCAGTGGGCGGATTTAAAAAATGTTTACACTTGTAGTGTATCTTTTTCTCAAAAGCCCAGATATGAAATTTCATCCTTCTAGCTCAAAATTTGCCAAAGTGGTGGCCAAAGGGTAGTGATGCGGAACATATGGGAAGAACACAAGCGTTCTCGCCTTAGCCTCTCACTATCAACTCCTACTCTACACCTCCACGATGGTGGCTACTGGGTGCCTAGTACCTCAACTGGAGATTGGGTAACCAACCCCTTTGGAAGGTTGTTGGTAGCAGCGAACGGGAGAGAGGGGAGGAGTGTCTTCTCACTAAGGCTCCTTCTCTTGCTTCAGGCGGCGGCGGACGAATTCTCTAGATGGAATCAACGGTGGCGTCAACCGTGCCAGTTAGGCCGAACTATTAGTGTTATCCCTACATGAGCTGCTTCGACATATTCGAATCCCAGGTCTATAGGGATTTTCAATACTGAATCAGGGTGTTGAAATAGAGTTGGTGGCGGATGAACCCTTAATGGGCCAACGGCAGCGCTCACATCCCAGAAGCGGGGTACTGACTCCGGAAAAACCGGCCCGTTGTCCTAGGGGTAAAAAAGGAACTGGTCCTCCAGGTTGGGGGTTGTGCGTACCGGGGTAACTTGACTACCACGGAAAAAAATACAATAGTTTCGAAGCAACAACAAGCCTCGGATAAAGATGATCCTACTGTTGATGACCCCAGCAAACGAAATAACGACAACGAACTTCGGATCTGCACGTGGAATGTTCGGACCCTTTACAGGCCGCGTGCAGCCGAACAACTAGCAGAGGCCTTAGACTGCTACAATGCAGATATCACCGCCATCCAGGAAGTGCGATGGGATGGCCCGAGCAACGACGCTACCAAAGAAAGTTTCTACGAGCTACTCGACAAAACATATGAGCAATGTCCTAAGTACGACGTTAAAATTGTCCTCGGCGATTTTAACGCCAAGATAGGGAAGAAGGACATCTTTGGTAGGATGATTGGTAAGCATAACCTACACACCACGTCTGGCAACGGACTTAGGCTTATTGACTTTGCGGCGGGGTGAAATGTCAGTATAGCAAGCACACGGTTTCCTCATCTCAATATCCAGAAGGGGACATGGCGATCTCCTGATCATCAAACGGTCAATCAAATTGACCACATTGCGATCGACGCAAGGCATGCTTCCAGTATTCTGGATGTCCGAACCTTCCGAGCAGCCAACATGGACTCGGATCACTACCTTATTGCAGCCAAGGTACGAATGCGGATATCCCAAACGCCACAACTAAAAAGAACTACTGTGAGAAGATTTGACGTCGAAAAGCTGCAATCCCAAGAGATCGCCAGAACCTACACCGAACGCATATCCCGAAATCTGTGAACGACTCCTATACCGCCAGCATCGAATGCCGAGGACCAATGGCAAAGCTGCCAACAAGCCATCAGAAGTGCCGCAACTGATGTGCTGGGCTTCACCCGACCACCACCAAGAAACCCCTGGTTTGACGATGAGTGCCGGCAAGCACATGCAGCTAAACAGCAAGCATACAAAGCGGCGCTGCAAAAAAGGACGAGAGCTGTTCGTGAGCTCTACGAGCAGAAGAGACGGGAAGAACATCGGCTTCTCCGAAAGAAGAAAAAAGAGCACGAGAAGCGCGCGATCGAAGATATTGAGAGATTATACTCCAGGAATAATGTACGGAAGTTTTACCAGCAGGTAAAAATAACGTGTTAGGCCAACAAGACAGAAGCCTGTAGAGATGAAGAAGGAAACCTCGTAGTAAAGTCACAGTCGGTGCTGAGAATATGGAAAAACTTCTTCTGCAGACTGTATAACGGCGACGAAGACCAACATCCCGCTGTCAGGCAGAATGAACCATTCAATCTAGACGATGATAGCCAAAACTTCCGTCCACCTGACCAAAACGAAGTAAGAATAGTAATATCTAAACTTAAGTCCAACAAAGCTACTGTACCTGACGGCTTACCAGCCGAGCTGTTCAAAGCAGCTGGAAATGACCTGGTAGAGAGCATACACCAACTCATTTCTAAAATTTGGTCAGATGAGCATACGCCAACTCATTTCTAAAATTTGGTCAGATGAGTGTATGCCTGATGAATGGAATCTCAGCACCGTTTGTCCGATCCACAAGAAAGGAGAGGTATCAGTCTCCTCAACATCGCGTACAAGATCCTATCTGCCATATTGTGTGAACGTCTGAAACCCTTCGTCAACAACCTGATTGGGCCCTATCAGTGTGGTTTCAGACCAGGAAAGTCCACAATCGATCAAATCTTTACACTTCGGCAGATCCTGGAAAAAACTCAAGACGTCCAAATCGATACCCACCATCTTTTCATCGATTTTAAGGCCGCATATGACAGCATCTATAGAGACGAGCTATACAGAGCCATGTCTAGTTTTGGCATCCCTGCCAAACTCGTTCGCCTGTGCAGGATGACGTTGGAGAATTCTCGCTGCTCCATCAAGGTCGGTAACGACCTCACCGAGACCTTTGATGTCAAAAAAGGATTTAGACAAGGTGACGCGCTGTCATGTGATTTTTTGAACATCGTTCTTGAAAGAATTGTGCGAAACTCACAAGCCAACACCGGAGGCACAATCTTTCAAAAGTCTGTGCAACTACTAGCGTATGCTGACGATATCGACATTATTGGAAGAACACAGCGGGCTGTCGCTAGTATTGAAACAGAAGTGGCCAAAATGGGTTTAACGGTAAACGAGAGCAAAACCAAGTATATGCTGTCAACCAGAAGGGACACACAACATCGACGAATTGGACAGAACGTCACAATCGACAGCTATAACTTTGAGGTAGTAAGGGACTTTGTCTACCTCGGCTCTGCTATCAATTCTGAAAATAACACCTTGGCAGAAATAAAACGAAGAAAAACTCTTGCCAATCGCTGTTTCTTTGGGCTGAGAAGGCAATTGAGTAGTAAGGCCCTATCCCGAACAACTAAGGAGACTCTATATAAGACCTTGATCATCCCAGTCCTGTTTTATGGCGCTGAAGCTTGAACTTTATCAAAAGCGGAAGAAGATATCCTCGGTCGTTTCGAGAGAAAAATTCTTCGTAAAATATTCGGTCCCGTTTGCGTTGACGGACTTTGGAGGAGAAGATTCAACGATGAACTATACGACATCGACCTAGTCAAAAAACTGCGCATTAGTCGTTTGAGATGGCTAGGACATGTAGAGCGAATGGACACCAGTGCTCCGGCCCGAAGAGTCTTCGAATCACACCCGGAGGGACAGCGCAGCAGAGGAAGACACAAGTTGAAGGGGACCTGAACAAGCTTAGAGTGCACAACTGGAGGCAGTTAGCTAAGGACCGTGCTAACTGGAGAGACTTGTTAGTTGAGGCCCAGGTTCAACCCGAACTGTAGCGCAACCTAAGTAAGTAAGTAAGCTCAAAATTTAAGGCCCAAAAGACGGTGACATACGGACGGACGGTCATCGCTCAATCGATTTCGCTATTGATGCTGATCATGAATATATATACTTTAGAGGGTCTATCTCGATTATTTCTCTATGTTACAAACTATGTGTCAAACTTAATATACCCTTAGAATAGGGTATAAAAATATCTCTAATACAGCTATTGATGAACTTATAAGGGACGTCAATGGAAAAATTATTTCTTGTGTAGAAAACCATTCAATTACTCAAAATGATAAAAAATTAAGGTACAACATTTCAATATTAACGAAAAATCTTTTGAAGATTCGAAGCATTTGGCCAAGGAAACTGAAAAGAATTTTCCATCGACATTTTAATAAGGTAAATATAGAATACCAGGAACTATCTTCTATGATACAATGCCTCAACAATATTATAAAAGAAAGAGTAAAATTAGATCTAGATGAGTTTAGGTCGCGTTTAAAAAAGATGAGGCCTTCCCCGCAAGCTTTTAAAAAAAAACAGACAGAAAGTATTTTGGCACCGATATCGTGAAAGGCACACTTACTTACAACGGGGTGGAATCTTGAAAGAAAGCTAAATGCTTTCGAAACCAAAACAAATATAAATTCTGAAAAAAATCAGAATTATAATATGACTTTAACGAACCAGGTCGTTCTAAAAATTAACGAATTCAGTAATACACACAAACTTTTGCCTCACAGAATTTTCATCATCTAACTCAACTTCAAATAACTTAGCTTTACCATTTACATCAACAAAATTTGCAAAGAATGAGTCTCAACAACAAAAAATCGTTTAGTATGGATCAAATCTCGAATTTTGTTTTGTTTCCTGCATATTCAACCACTGCATAAATTACGGCTACAATATGGAAAAAATAGAAGCATCATACTTGAAATCTTGGTATTTAAACTTAAATGCAGAGAAGTGCGGGTAACATGCTTTAAAAATACTTATGGGACTGCATCTCCGCAGCCCTCTGTAACACGGCAGGCCAAAATCCCCTTTTTGGCTAGCTCTCCAACCTCAAAGATTTCCGCATCCTCTCCTGCCAAAATGAATTCAGTCTAAAAGGCCTAAAAGAGGAAATCAGCAGAATGGAGACGCCGTGGGATCAAATAAAGTCAATAGTGGCACCTAAGAAAGACCTCCCAACCAGAGCCAAATCCAGGATCCATATTCCGGGGCTATTAATCAATAAGGAAAGATAAAAACAATTCCTAAAAGGACTATACCCTGAGTTCTAAACAGACGACTGGAAGGTCCTGTCAATGGAAAAGCTCTCCGAGACGTGTCAAGATGCGATTGTCATTATTGAGAAACAGAGAAACAATTCTGTACGTGTTGGACTTAACATGGTCAAGGTGAAGCCATTATCCGACAAGCCGGACATACGTTCATCACAGCAAAGTGACCAACTCCAACCTCGTATCCTACTGTCAACAACATCGATATTGCTCTTATCTGGTACCGTGGATCTCAAATAATAAGATTTGCGGAATCAACTCTAACGATTATAAATTGTTATTCGATAAGGGCCTAACGAACAGTAAGCATCGGACTCGCATCTTGGCAAACAAATTTATTAACATCAATTCAATTCCAAAAGTAATAATGATCATACGACAACCAGACTTGAGAGAGCCAACAATAAACCACTCATCATTCCGTGTACCTCTCATTTGACACCTACCGAGTCCCTAGTGTATCTGATTACTGGCACTGCCGAGGAAGGATGGGACCTACTGATCGGATATGACATGTCTTCCCACCATGTTCAATGGAGCAGCAGTAACACCAAAACGAGGGGTGAGTCTTTACTAAAATTCATTATTGCCTATAATTTGTTTGTTGTATATAGAGGCCTGGTGTCCAAAGGATAATGACGCGATTACATGACAGAACAAGCTTCCACATTAGCCTCTCACTATCAACTAATACTCTACACCTCCACGATGGTGGCTGCTGGGTGCCTAGTACCTCGACTGGAGATTGGGTAACCAAGCCCTTTAGAAGGTCGTTGGTGGCAGCAGACGAGAGAAAGAGAGAAAGAGACATAGAGAGAGAGGGAGAGAGAGTGAGAGAGGGGGGGGCTTTTTCACTAAGGCACCTCCTCTTGTTCCAGGCGGCAGCGGATGAATGCCCTAAATGGAATCAACGGTGGTGTCTACCAGTTCCATTCAAGTCGAACGATTAGTGTTATTAGTGATTCTAAATATTTGAATTCCCGGTCTATAGGTATCTATAATACTGACCCAGGGTATTGGAAAAGAGTTGGTGGCGGATACGAATATCTTAAACGCCACAACAACGGGAAAATACTGTGTAGAGATTTAACGTTGAACGACTGCAATCGCAACAAACCGCCAGACTCTTTGCCGATCGCGTATCCCTCAGCCTCTCGAGAAGTCCTAGGCAGCCAGCATCAAGTGCTAAAGACCAGTGGCATAGTTGCCATGAAGCCATCAGAAAAGCCGCAACTGATATGCTGGGTTTCACCTGACCCAAGAAACCCTGGTTTGATGAAGAATGCCGGCAAGCACATGCAGCAAAACAATTCGCCTACGAAGCGGCGCTGCACAGGAGGACGAGAGCGGATCGTGCGCTCTATGAACAAAAGAGGAGGAAAGAACATCGGCTTCTCCAGAGGAAAAAGAAAGAGCTTGAGAAGCGCGCGATCGAGGAATTAGAGAGGTTCGACTCCAGGAATAATGTTCGGAAGTTTTACCAAAAGGTAAAAAGAACATGTCAAGACAACAAGAACAGAAGTAAGGATAGCAATATCTAAAAGCAAGTCCAAGAAGGCTGCCGGACCGGAAGGCTTGCAACCCGAGATTATGCAGAATGACGATGGAAAACGGTCGCTGCACCAAAAAGGTCGGAGACAATCTCACCGAAACCTTTGAAATCAATAAAGGATTCAGACAAGGGGATGCGCTGTCATGTGACTTTTTCAACATTATACTTGAGAAAATTGTGCGAAGCTCACAAGCCAACAACAAAGGCACAATTTACTTTGAGGTAGTTAGGGACTTTGTCTACCTTTGTCTTTCAAAAGTATGAGCAACTACTAGCGTACGCCGACGATATTGAATTTATTAACAGAGCACAGCGGGCAGTCACCGGTGCGTTCCCTAGTATTGAAACGGCAGCTGCAAAAATGGGCCTAGCGACAAAGGAGGGTAAAACCAAGTACATGCTGTCAACAAGAAGGGACACACAACATCGACGAATTGCACAACACGTCACAATCACAGCTGTAACTTTGTGGTAGTAATGGACTTTGTCTACTTCGGCTATGCTATTAATTCTGACAATAAATTCTATCCTATCCCGAACAGCATGCAGCAGAATCTTCGATAAAAAATGGGGGCCAGCCACCATCATCTGTACGTCTGCTGGCCTGGTGACCTGCTGCCGCAAAAGCCACGAACCTGAACACCCTCACAAGTACATGTTGTCAATAAGCAAAGAAGCATCTGTCCACCGCCTAGGACAAATCGTCAACCGGTGCTACTTCTTTTTGACGAAACAAATGGCGTCAAAACTCCTAACTCGGAAGACGAAATGAATGCTAAAACTTTGATCCTGCCAGTTTTGCTGTATGGAGGCGAGTGTTGTTGAATACTTTCGAGAGAAAAATTCTTCGTCGGATATTCGGTCCCGTATATGAGGAGTGCGGATGGAGAAGAAAATACAACCGCGAATTCTATGAGCTGTACCAAGATGTGGATGTAGTTCAAAAAGCCAAAACACGTCGACTACACTGGATCGGCCACATCGAGCGAATGAACAATAATGCTCCAGCAAAGAGAATCTTCACAGCCCCCAGGTTCGAGACGACAAGGAAGACCGAGCCTCCGTTTTAAGGATCAAGCTATCGCGGATGCCAGAGCGCTTGTTCTAGACAAGTGGAAGCAGTGTGCCCGGTATCGAAGAGAATGGAAGGCTGCCGCGTCTCAGGCAGAGACTGATCACGAGTCGGGAGCCCGTTAAGTTCGTAAGTACTACCCTCACCAATGAAGCCATGCTCTGGCTTTGCCACTGGACCTCTTCACTAAAGAAGTAACGGCAAAAAGCGCTTTACGCCTCCGACCAACCTGAATGTGGAAAAGTAACCAGATCAAACTCAGCACCATCACACGGACTGTAGCCTCAATGTCGACTCCAAATTTCCCTCTAGAGAGAGCTGCACAAATGTTAAGGTCATTAACCCCGCCTCCATATGCATCTTTACGGATGGTTCAAAAATTTACAAAGATACTGGCTCAGGAATATTTTCAGACGAACCATCAATCGGCCGGTCCTGCCGGGATCTATCCACTCTGAACAACAACAATCACATAGATGCTATTAGTAGACCTAATAGCAGACCACTCGGTCCTAACGCCCATCACTCTTACTTCGAACTTTCACGTTACCGGAATAACCAACAATTCCAAAGGTGGAGTACACTTACCTCATGCAGCGTCTCTAGAAAACTTTGACCCCAATACAACAAAAGAAGGACTAGAGAACTTTTGACAGCTCTTCTCATAGGTATCCTCACAGGCCTCAATTCAATGGCGGCCTATTTTAGAAGAATGAGAATCAGCACCACAGACCTACATATACAGAAGCTGTAGTGACACACACGCGAATGCCAAAGCCTCAACAGAACTAGATACACAACCCTTGGAAAAGTATCTTTCAATGACCTTAGCGAACTAGCAAACACGCTATATATAACGTTATAAACGCTATATAAAACGGGCTGGTTCAGTAGAGCCGCTCGCACCTTGGACTAATTATTGGACTAATTGTCATGTTCTTAATTATTAAGTATCCCACACCGGGGAATACAATGGATCCGTTGAGATCCGAGTGAGACTGCACTCCCGCAGTTGCAGTCAATTAGGGTTTGTTCGCATGGTCGTGTAGCTGGTTTATCTATAGTTTGAACGAAATTGGTCGACGCGTTCGTGAGTTATGACTTTTTATGTCAACATCTGATTTTGTCCAAATTAAAAAAACAAACGAATACGTAGGCACCTATGAGCGTGTGCTGTATGTATACTGTGGGCTCATGTCATACACACGGCAAATACACGTTGTAGCGCATACATGCATACACATTGACAGCTGTCAGTGAGTGATTATGTTACGGTTTTTTTTTCTTCGAACTCGCATTCTGAACGGATGTAATATTAATTAATTTGTTTATCGTAACGCGCTATTTGTGTGCCTAACGAGGCGGGCGAGGTTTAAGCTAGTACTTTATAAATATATAAAGACTTACTAATGTATGTAATGTAAATATATAAATAGATCATGTTCTTATGTTAAAATAAAACAAGTATCATAATTTTAGTTTTCTTTGATAAGAGTGTGCTAACTACGTGGCCACCACGGGTATGGTACGGGAGCAGGCTTTTATTCGGAAGCACAGCAAATATCTTTTAGATTACCAGAAGCGTGTAGTTAATTTCAAGCTGACATCCTGGCAATAGAAAAAGCTCCTAGATATATAAAAGACAGTCACCTTCCAGACAAGCAGCTCTAGAATCGATTAAATCTAATTTAATCAAATCATATATGTATATAATCAGTTGGGAAATGCCGCACTGATCACCCACCAATCGCTCAAACTCTGCTGGGTTCGCGGACATAGCAATACGGCAACTAAAGGGCGGATGCTCTGACAAGAATGGAGTGGGAAATGAACATCAGTGAAGCGTACGTTAAGACAAGAAGAAAACAAAGAGCCTTCTGGCACTAAATCGATCCTCTATTCGTATTCTAACTGGAATAATCACTGCGCCATTGGAATCGTGCTCCGTAAAGGGATGGTAGAGTTCAACGACTTATGCAGAAACTGCGGAGACGAGGAAAAGGTAGAGTCAATCTAACATCTGCTTTGCCACTACTCCAATTCGCAACACCGACGCCTACACACCCTAGGATCTAGGTTCTTCGCAAGCACCGCAGAGTTAACATGCTTCCAGATATCGAATCTCCTCCACTTCATTAAGCGTACCAAGTGGATTCCCAAGTTAGTAACGCAATAAGTTTCGGGTAATTTTTTATCTCTAGGTCTTATTCTACTTTTAAAGAGGAGATTCACAGTGGTCCTTTAGGTCTCCGAGTGAGCGTTTTGAGTTTTTACGTCACATACCCCTCCTAGCTTAACCTATAGACGATGTATCCGATGCCATCAAATGAAACTTTCATCGGGAGACATCTTGTCCCTACCTAGAGTTTGACCACCTAGCCTGGCAATGCAAAAGCGAAAAAGACCGCTCCAAGCTATGTAGGACATCTGGAGTAAAAGACCACATAGCGAAGAACTGCAATAAGCAATCATCTTGCATGTTCTGATAGAATGACCTTCCCAAAGACGCGCAGCATGTAGTTGACAGTTGCAAATGTCCTGTCTTCCGGGGAACTATTACAAGCAAAGGATTATGAAGATTCTACAGATAAACTGTAGAATAGCTCAGAACATCCTAGTACAAACGGCCAAGGACGAAAGGGCGGACTTTATCATGATCAGTGAACCCTTTAAATGTCCTAACGAGAACAATGAATGGTTCTGTGATAAGGCAAAACAAGCGGCAGTATGGATACGTGAACTTCCAAGAAACAAACGAGCAATTAGAAGGCTTCGTGCGGGCGAAAATAAATGGCATCCACTTCTATAGCTGTTATGCCTGGCCCAGCTTGATGGCCAGTGAATACTAACTAATGCTGGAGATGATTTCAATGCGTGGGCAACAGAGTGCGGCAGACTCACCAATACTAGAGGACAGGCCCTGTTGGAAAGCAATTCCATCCTGGGAACCATTAAGTGGAGGGTAATTGAGAAATACTCACACAGCGACCACCAGGTGATAATACTGGACATAAAAGAAAAGAAACCAATACTACCCCCAAAACTTACGGGTCCAAAATGGAGCGACAGAACTTTCGATAAGGTTCTGAATAAGTTCCATATCACCCTACAACCACCATTACCACCGTGTGCGATGCATAAACGCCTAAAAGTACAAACAGCAGGAACGTATCACCATGTTTACTGGTGGATTGAGGAAATAAGGTGTAAGATGCCTACAAGCTCAGCGCAAAGTCCAGCGATCAAGAATGAAACCAAATTTCTAACAATGGATGCTTTTAAACTGGCAAGATGCAATTAAGGAAAGCAAAACCGCATGTTTTAAACGTGTCTGCGAGGAACCCGTTACTAACCCCTGGGACTTGATATACAAAATGGTGGTAATAACAGTGACAGTAGGCCCATTCCATTCGTGCAAGGAATGTAACACGCACAACACGAATAGTTGTGAAAAGCTAGGCCCTGGGTCCCATGGACCTATCGCTTCAAATATTTTTTTTGTTGCTTAAGGCATGCAGCAAGATACGCGACACCAAGGCACCAGAACCTGGAGGCATAAAGAAATTCACCCCTCAAGCACATCAGAAAAACAACGCCCACACAGACACACCAGCCCACACACTGGTAGCCTGGGCTACTAGTATCTTAAGAAGAATACCACATCCATCGGCGCAATAAAAATACATACACCTTAATGCTATAAGTTTGCAATCGTATAAGCAGTGAAATTCTTGTTCTTAATAAAGTGGACGTGTGATTTTGCATTTTTGACGGAATTGATAATCTTCCAGATTTCACAAATTTTTGTTGTTGCAAAAACGCACTCAAAAAACACGTTTGGCCATAAATGGTATTCAAGTATATTATAGAGAACTTCAAGGGCTATTAATTATGTTTTAACAATTTTTTCGGTTTCTTGGAAAAAATTTGAAAAAGTTAAATTTTTTTAAAACGGGCGGTGGCACTTCATATTTTTGCAATTGTCATATCCACTTCAATCGCTGAAGAAATAGCCGAGAAACACCCAATTTGTAAAATTGCGTACATACATATATATTTATCGCCCGGTACGTGTTGCACCAAACTATATGAAATTTTATCAAAATCATTGGAGCTGTTTTCGAAAAAATACATTTTTAGTAAAATCGGTCTTATAATATGTGCCTATCAAAACTAAATCTGCGATTTAGCGAACAAAGATTTAGATTTACGTAGGCTGTCCCCACCGGGATTTAGGATTTATATTCACGTTTGCTGTGAAGAAGATAGTCACAGTTGGTAAAATTTTTATAATTTTTGCAAATGAATACAAATTGTATGTTTATAATTAATTAAAGATCAGAATTATTAAAATAATTGCCAAAAATGATTAAATAAATTAACATTTAACGCAACAAATATTTAACAAAACATACATATGTATATAAATCAAATTGGTATTGCAAAAATAAATAAAATCACGTTGTAGTATGATTATCTATATATGAATAAAGTTGATTGATCAAAGGATTCTGAGGAATGCCGCATCTGGATCTAAATGAGTCATTTAGTTTTTGTATCCTATTGGAGATTAACTCAACATTAGCTCTAAGATGAAGGTCTGAAGTAGAATGATACCAGGGCAAATTTAACATCATTTTTAATATTTTATTTTGAGATATTTGTAATTTTTTTATATGGCATTCAGCACATTCACCCCAAACTTGACAACCGTACAGGAGAATTGCTTGGAAAATTGTTTTGTGTATTATTATTTTATTTTCATTTGAAAGTGAAGATTTTCTATTAATGAAAGGATATAACATCTTAATGGCAATTTGAATTTTTTTAAGTGTTCGAGTATTATGTTCTTTGAAAGTTAATTTTTCGTCAAGATATATGCCCAGATATCTTACAGAAGACTCCCATGTTACTAAGTGTCCGTTAATGACTAGCTGATTAGACGGAAGGAAGTAAAGTTTTCTTTTTCGAGTAAAAAAGATAGCTTGGATCTTCTCGGCATTAAGCTTTATTTTCCATTAAAACATCGATTGGAGACAAAACTTTGAACAATTTTACAAAGAAAAGGACGAAAGTTTAAATTGATCATTTTATATATGAGCCCTTTATGCCACACAGAATCAAACGCTTTTTCTATATCTAGCAGGATCATGCCTGTTGATCTACCTATTGCACGGTTTCTTTTAATGATATTACATATCCTTAAAACTTGATGAGAGGTTCCGTGGAAACGTCTATATCCGAACTGTTCATCAGGATATATTTTTCGATCATCAATAATCTTAACAATTTTTTCTTTTAAGACTTTTTCATAAATTTTGTTTACAGTACTTAGTAAGCTTATTGGTCTGTAGCTTTCTACAGTATCTAAAGGCTTACCAGCTTTTGGTATTGGAATTACCTTTGCTATTTTCCAAGCGTCAGGGAAATATTGTATTTTAAGGCATGCATTAATAATATAAGTAAGAAATTTTATTCCCTCTTTCGGTAATTCCTTAAGGTATATATTTCTAATTTGATCGAATCCACCAGTTTTCTTAATGAGTAAATTGCTCAAATGGTATTTTATGTCTATTTCGGTTATAAATTCGTCTGGTGGAGTTACATAACTAACCATATTAAATGCCTGTAGGGCATTTTCCACGAGACCGTTTTTATTTACATCTCCTAAATGCTGAGATTGGAACCACTTTTAAGGCAAGGTATTTGCTTGGTTTTATTTTTGAATACTTTGACTATGTTCCAAAAGGGTTTGGATGCTTTATCTAAAGTACTTAGTTTATTATTACACTCTTCATTTCGAAGAACTTGTATGCTCTTATTGATTAATTTATTTAATCGTGCTACTTGATTTCGGGAAGCAGGTTGACGATACCTTTGCCAATTTCTTCTGTGCATGTTTCTAATTCTAATTAATTCCAGGATATGAGCTGGAATTTTAACAGAGTAGAATCGTTTTGCAACTTTTGGGATATTATTATTAGCTGAACTAAGCACCTGATCTGAAAATTGTTGGACAATGGCGTCAACATCCTGTTTGTTTTCAATGCTTTCAAGGTTAGTAGGAATGGTTCGAAGCTTTCTATTTACTTCCGTCCGAAAACTTGCCCAGTTTGCATTTTTCAAATCTTGAAAATATTGCACATTTTCTAGGCCCGACCAACGAATTTGGGAAAAAACCGGATTATGGTCAGAGCTAAGCTCATTTAGCGATATTGGCTGAGACATAAGTCCAGGGACATTTGTAATAAATAAGTCTACAACAGACGGACTTCCACGGGAACTAGCTGGAACATACCAAGGACTGGATGGAAACATAATAGACATTGGTAACATAATAGAAAGGTCGGACAACACATTTCCCCAAGAGTTTGCTCTAGTGCAACCCCAATCCCTGTGCCTGCAATTGAGATCACCTCCCATTAAATATGCACAGTTCATACCAAAAAGTCTTCTTAAGTAATTTTTCAACGCAAGCCTTTTATCTTCTGGTGTTAAGCCTCCTGTAATTTTTCCAGGGAAATATACACAATATATCTTGACTTTTCTATGGTTTATTAAAGTTAATTCAATCCCTATATTTTCCACATATCTAGTCTGCACGCAGGGCAACAGCTCATGTTGAATTGATCTCCTAATCAAAATTGCGACACCCCCACCTCTACTGTTTATTCTATCTACTCGATAGCATTTATAATCGGACGTTGAGATTCGTATTTCAGATTTCAGCCATGTTTCAGTTACTAATGCAATATCAATTTTCTTATTTTTTAAAAAATTAATGAATTCTACATGTTTCTTACGAATACCTCTGGCATTCCATGTTATAATATTGATATTATTATTATTCAAATTACTTGACATTATTATATAAAAACTTAGTCGCTAATTGTGCGATAACATTAAATTGATCTAGTTTAGATTTACATGTACCTAGCTTGGTTATCATTTCTATTACGAGCGAATTCAGTTCGTCCATCGAGAAGAACTCTTCGCTGGTGGCGTCGGCTACCGATGAATTGTTGTTGCTTATTGCGGGTGGAATTACAGTTCATTATAAGCGGACACTACTGCATATGTAGGTACAAGGAAAAACACACTCACACAAACATCGGAGCACCTGGGATTTTGTGATAAACGAATGAAATTGCCACCATAGCTGAAGTAGTCTCCAATCGTTGGTAGGATGGAGATTTTCTTCATAAGGTTAAGAAAAGGAGGAAAGCCGACGAAAACCATACATAAATCAATTTCGAAAATAATCATATTGGGAACCCAACTGAATGTTGTATCTCCTAATTTTATAACGAAGTGTAATTGCGGAACGCGAGGAATTTCGGCGATTTCCTATATCCTTGCAGCCATACGCTCATTTGTATGCCAAAGGTTTCTTTCAACCTTATCATAGACCATTCCTACAATTTACAGTATTTTAATTGAACTTCAATCCTGAATAATTTATAATCGTTCAGTATAAAGGTGCAAGTATATGTACAAGTACAAGCAAGTCGTGCCTTTATTTAAAAATGCTACTATATACTTCGCAAAATGACAAAACGGCTTGAAGCATATGTAATGTACATATGTTTATGTCCTTACCGATATCTGCTTTGGCTTATATATTATATATTGAAAAGGTTTATTAATTATATATTAAATAAACCTTTTCAAAAAACTTTTTAATGATCTGCATCATTGTCAAGTGGCATAAGTCTTAGTTTCAAGAACAGAAATTCGCATAAACAATACCTTGTCTAAGTACCTTTCTAAAGTAGTACAGTGCAATTTGAAGATGAATGAAATGTAGACAATTTGAATATAATAATATATGCATATATAGTGCTTAATTATTTCTGCATGTTACAAACTATGTATCAAATTTAATGTACGGTAAATGCTATATTTTGGACAAGGTATAAATAGGTGTACCTATATATAATATATATAGGTACACCTATATATGTATGTACATAAAGTAGACTCGCGATAAAGTGAAGTAATAAAAAAAAGAGTTCTGTTCATACGAGCGAGATTGTTCACATTACCGAACGTGCAAATTTTAAGACATTCTATAGTAAAAATAGTCAACAAGTTTATACTGTGAAATGATTTTTATTATTTCATATTGTTTTTATTATTTTTTTGTCAAAAGGTACCCGAAACACCTTGAATTTTGTTTTTATTTTTTTGTAAAATTCTCATGAATTATTGCAAGAACTTCATCTTACCTGCAGAAAACTCCTCCCCTCCCCTCCTCCCTTTAACTTAGACGTATATTTTTATCAATTACATAGAGTTCTATTAACTGTACATCTTAAGTTACAGCGAACTATAAGCTGAGAGGTAATACATTTGATACATTGAATCTTGGGCTTTATAAACAATATGAATTAAATGCGGTAACCTGCGGTTCTTATGTCGGTACTCGTTTAACATAAAGTGCTTCGTCCAGGATGTTTCTTATGTTCCAAGCCAATTAATCCCTATGCTAAGGGTATATTAAGTTTGACATATAGTTCGTTACATAGAGAAAAAACTGAGATAGGCTCTCTAAAGTATACATATTCGTGATCAGTATCAATAGCTAGATCGATTGTGGCATGTCTGTTCGTCCGGAGGAAGGAGGATGAAATTTCATATCTAAGTGTTTAAGAGAGAGAAGCAGTACAAGTGCAAAAATTTGTGAAATCTGACTGCTACTTTTTCAAAACTTCATATTTTTACTTGAAATCGAAAATGTTTTTCGAGATCCAATGTTTAGATATTCACATTATCTACAATTCACCCATACATTATATCTAGCCACTATAAATATATACAGCCTTGGCCAAATGTATTAGGCATCCCCTTCTTTTCTTATTGGCTGCCAAATCCTTTCTCGAAAGGAATTAGTTTAAATTGTATAATTTATGGCATCATTATATGAGGTTGTAAACGACTTTTAAATTTTAAGAAAAGTCGTTAATGCACAGTTATGATGCAATAGACGGTTTATGCATTTTTTCCGGTGCAGAATCAGTGTGCGATTATTGGTCGAAATCGACAGACGTGTGTTCAGTTTGCTTTTTATTGTTGATAATTGTGACTTTACTTAATTTTTCTTTTAAAATGCCAAAAAAAAATTAACTCAGTCTGGCAGAACGTATTAAAATACAGCTTTTATTTGAAGAAGGCAAAAATCAAAGCCAAATAGCTAAAGAAGTGAAGTGTTCACGTTGTGCAGTGTAAAACGCAGTTAAGCGGTACAATGAGACTGGTTCCCACGTAAATCACGAAAAATCCGGAAGAAAAAAGATTACCACGCCTTTGGAGGACCGACGATTAATACGATCTTCGCTCAAAAATCGGAAGAAAACCTCGTCTGGGCTTGCTTCTGAGTTGTCGGAGGATCTGAGAAAAAAAAATTTCTTCAGGAACGGTTAGAAGAAGACTTGAGGAAGTTGGTCTTAAGGGGTGCAAAGCAAGGAAGAAGCCTTGGCTTTCTGAAAAAAACAAGAAGGCGCGCTTGGAGTGGGCGAAAAAACACATGCATTTCACTGCAGAAGATTGGTCCAATATATTATGGTCAGATGAATTTAACTTTGTGGTACGTCTAATTTATGAATCACTTTTAATTTAAACATCAAAAAATGTAACTCATTTTGATGTTCTCTAGATGAATTTATCTTTTAAAAAAAACCTTTTTTTTTTAAATTTTCAGATATTTGGCACCCCTGGTGTGACTTTTGTGAGACGAAGGGTTGGAGAAGAGTACAAACCAGAATGCGTGGTACCGACTGTTAAGCACGGTGGAGGCTGTATTATGATCTGGAGATGCATGGCTGCCAGCGGTGTGGGTGAAATGCATGTGTGTGAAGGTCGGATGGACTCCTCCAAGTACATAAATGTGTTAGAAAACGTACTTCAACTGTCCTTTTCCAATATTTCCGGGGACACCAACATGGAAAATGTCAAATTCCAGCAAGACAATGCACCCTTGCCACAAATCAGCCCTAACTATGAGGTGGTTTGAGGAGAATAACATAGACCTCCTCGAGTGGCCTGCGCAGTCCCCGGATCTCAACCCTATAAAACATCTATGGGGTATTCTAAAGCCTAGGATCAAGGAGCACTCAATTACATCGAAAGAAACGCTTAAAAATGTGTTACAGCAAGAGTGGAGTAATATTACTTCGGAAGAGTGTCGGAAGCTAGTCAGCACTATGCCGAAAAGAATCGCTGCAGTAATAAAGGCCAAAGGCGGCCCAACTAAATATTAATAATATTCAATAAAACGCATTATTTATCATATCTGCATCCTTTTATTCCATTTAAACTTTTGTGTTTGGTAGATACAACGAATTTTAGGGGGTGCCTAATACATTTGGCCAAGGCTGTACGTTATAGGGTGTATCTCGATTATTTCCTTATGTTACAAACTATGTATCAAACTTAATATACCCTTAGGATAGAGTATAAAAAAGAAAAACCGGTGGATCTTAGCTCTTTTGCTATGAGTGTAGTAGATCATACACCCTCATTTGTAGTGGTAAGAAAAGTAACAGTTGACTAAAACTTTACATACATACATATACAATATGTATATCTATGGCCACAAGGAAAAACATAGCCATAGATCCCATGGACCTGTCGCGTCAAAAATTTGTACTTGTATTTGAATCGCCATATTTCATTTGGGTTTAAACGTTAAGGTTGACGAGCAGTTACTGTACAACTAGGTTGTAGTCACGTGTACTTCTACTTTTGTTTGAACTGTGTTGCATTCAGATTATCTGAAGCAGATACTATCGTTTCCGTAAAGGTGGTGACTGTGTGAAGATAGTAGTGTCCGAACCGAGGTCGGTTAAAGACATAAATCATCCTCTTATAGCTATTGTATGGGTAGATGACTGTTGTGCCATCAGGATTAATCCCTCTGTAATGGTGGGTAAATGTGTTCCATTCTCCAGCTTTCTTTTGTCCCAAAAACGTTCAGCAGCCAAAATTTCATTCCGCAAACAAAATTTAATCACACTTTGTTGTTCACAAAACACGTGCGTACCTATTGAACGAATGCAAATTTTGACATGAAATTTGATACAAATGTCAGTGAGTATCCACTACTAAACTAAAAAGAAATATTTCCCAGAATTGATGAGCCCTCGTATTTTAATATTAAAATTTCACCTTATTTTTTGCTGACAGTAGTATATTCTTTTTAATGTCGTTCTTGTAAAATGACCTAAACGTCAGTGGAAATTCTGAGACTCCAACCTTGGCGGTCTTGTCTGCTTCCTTATTTCCTTTTACTCCCGCGTGGCCGGGAAGCTAAAAAAAAATACAAATTTTTGGCGCAACAGGTCCATGGGACCCAGGGCCTAGCTTCTTACAACCATTCGTGTTGTGCGTGTTATATTCTTCACATGAATGGAAGGGGCCTACTGTTTAATGCCGGATCCGAACGGCAATTTTGAGAAGCTTTTTCATGACAGTTTTGCTCTCGGATGTTTGTCAGACGCTCGCGAGAGGTGGGGCCGTGAAAGAAATTTTAGGTGTTGTCTGGGGAATGAACCTGTAACCCCTTGCTCCGTAGTCCAACGCACTAACCACTTGAGCCACGGCGCCCACAGGCCGGGAAGCTAGAGGAGTTTTAATTGATTTTTATTGGTAATAAATTACCGCGTATCGACTGAATAATGGCGCATTTTTGTTAAAGTGGTTTCCAGGAAAGCTGTAGCTTTAGCAGAACACCGAACTATACCTTTGTGTAATGTCTTACCACTTTCTTCAACGACAGCAAAAGCAGTTCCATTTTCGGTTTTTGAGCCATGTGTGATATCTAGGTTTCAGTTTTTACTTTTGTATGGTTCTGTTATTTCAAGAAACCTTTGTTTGTATATACTGGGGGGAGTTGAAACCTTAGGTAGCCCACTAAGAGCAGTATTTATGGAGTCCTTTTAAAGCCGCAATGCTGGACAAGTTGTCGGGGTGCTTGTTTGGGTCGGTAATGGTATGCCTATTTCCTTCAAGAAGCATATTACCTTATAAATGGAGGATGAATAAGAAGTTCTTTTGCTGGCGAGCATTTTGCTGGCATCAATACCAATTTTTAGATTTAACGTCTACTCTATGATTGATGCAGGCCAGACCAGATTTAGAAAGAATGTTTGCTATCAGTATGGATTTAAAGAACTTTAAACTGTGTCTTATTGCTGTGGTACGTTGGTTCGACTAACTTCAAGCTACATTCCCGTATATGCAGACTTCGTAGTAAATCTTTGCTAGTACTGTACATCTAGTAATGTTAATATCTATATTATTATAATAATAATATATATAAAATATAATATAATAATAATAATATCTATATCATTAAGAAGTATTCGTAAGGCTTAATAGCTAATTCATTTTGTCAATAGGATTAAGTAATGGAGTGATCGCCCGATAGATTTATATTTGTGTATTCTTTCGCTCCGATCGTTAAAAGCAATAATGAATAGTACTGCCGAAAGAGGTGAACTTCGTAGAGTACCATTATAGTGATTATGATCTGTATATGCATGTGTTGTTTTATTTTACAGAGAATTTCCTATTCTGTAAGAAGGATTTAAGTGGGCTGATTTAATGGGTTCTCACGTTAGCCTCTCACTATCAACTTTTACACTAGGGATGGAAAAGGGAACTAGTCACCCTGGTTGGGGGTTGTGCGTAGGAGTAACTACTGAATACGAAAACCACTCAAGCCTCGAATAAGTATGACTTCACTTTTGAAGACCCTAGCAATGAAGACACGGATGACCTTCAGATTTCCACATGGAATGTTCCAACCCTTAACATACTGCGTGTACCCGAAGAATTAACTAGACTGCTATAAAGCAGACATCACTCCCATCCAGAAAATGCAATGGGATGGGTCGGTCAAAAAAGGATGAAAAACTGCGACATCTATTACGATGATTGCTATAGAGAGAAACAGCGCTTATTCGAATGTGGACGTGAAACGTGCGTCTTTTGGCAATCCGCATCAAGGCCAAATTTGTCAAGAATAGCCTTATATGCGCTCATGCCCCTACCTTCCTCCAGCCAAGTCACGAATGCCGAACGAAATCTCGCTACGACTCCTATGCCCCCAGCATTAAATGCTGAAGACCAATGGCAATGCTGGCAATATAGAATCAGAAACGCTGCAACTGATATGTAGATATACTGGGTTTGCCCGACCACCACCCAGAAACCCTTTACTTTTATTTAATATCTTTATGTAATTAGAAATTTACTATAATTTTCAAAAATGGTACCACAAGCAAAGGAACTCTCAAAAGAAATAAAAAATTTAATAATAAAATATTTCCGAATAAAAAAAATCATTCCGGCATATTGTAAAAACTGTTGACAAGAACCCAGGAACTGTTCAAAATATTATAGAAAAATTTAGAACTCAGGGAAACACTGAAAACAAGCAACGATCTGAGGTTCCCAGCAACCTCACTGAGGTACAAAAGCTTTAGACTAGTGGTCTAAACATTCAATCTGAGATAATGTGAGACAGGACAGTACTGTAATCCCCCAACCATATGTACATGGTGTACTTTATCGTGCTGGAATCCACGATCGAAAATGAAAAAAAAACCATTCGTTAACAAGGTCAACCGCGAAAATCGTATAAAATTCGGAAAATAACATGAGAAAAATGCTCAAACCTTATGGAATGGTGTTATTTTCTTAGATGAAAGCAAATATAATATTTACGAATCGGACGGGAGTAATAAGGTTTGGAGAAAACGAAATACAGGCTTGATTTAAAGAACATGAGGAGAACTGTGAATTATGGCGGTGATTTTGTAATGGTTTGTGGGTATATTGGGGTATCTAGGGTTGTATATTTAATTTTTATCAGCTCCATTATTAATAGGCATGGATACCTCAACATTCTCAAAAATAATTTACTCGAGAGTTCGACAAAATTGACGTGGGATCGGTCATTCGTAAATTTTCCACAAATTTTACAACAAATAGAAAGAAATTTGTTAATACAAAATGCATAGGCATTGACATTTTTTTGAAGTCTCTAGGTTAACATCAGTTCAATGTTATTGTTATAATTCATCAAAAATGGATACTGCCACGCCCATTTTATTATACCACATGTATAAGAAGAACAAGACTTGAATTCCTATCCTGAAAAAGTTCTTAAACTTATAGCATAAGGGTGGAAGTACGTACGAACCAGTCGTTTACTTTATTCAATTTTGAATCTCCATCTTCCGGCTTTCATCTATTGTTGCACAAATACACATATCTCAATGAATAAAACAAATTTTGAAGCACGCATATATGTACTATACCATGGTGTTGATCAATACCGTACCTACTTCAATTCGCACCGGCACGGAAATTTCGTTGCAAATTAAAAAAAAGATGAGCATCCCGCAAATCCATTGTCCCACAAAAATAATACTCAATGAAAGATTAATCTGTACATTTATGTCCCGATTAATAAATAATAATAATAATAATAATACTCAATGAATAAAAACAAAATATGAAACACACATACATATGTACATATATGTAGTATATTATTCCAGTGAGTTAGTCTATGCCGTTCTTTGACTTACTTCGGCACGCAAATTCGTCCCAAAAACTCGCACCAACTAAAAATTAGAAAAGTTGAGCAACGCGTTGAACAGATAATGTGCTACACATTGTTTCAAAATCGTTGCACAACGATATCCAAAGAGCAACTCGAGCCCGTACACTACCTGTACTTGTTAAGCAACGATCTTCAACCCATTGGTTGGAGAGAGTTAACAGCCTTTTACATTTGAATTGAATACGTTGAACTCGAAATTGATGCGTTGCGCACATAATGTACGACCGGTCAACATGGCGAACAAGATCTTATCTGCCATACGGTGCGAACGTACCCTTCGGCAACACCCTGATCGGCCCTATCACTGTTGTTTCAGGACAGAAAAGTTCCCAGTAGATCAATTTTTCACACTTCGATAGATCCTCGATAAAATCCAAGAAGTCCAAATCGATACCCACCATCTTTTTATCGATTTCAAGGCCGCATGTGACAGCATTTATAGAGACGAGCTATACAGAGCCATGTCTAGTTTTGACATAACTGCCAAACTCGTCCGCTTGTGCAGGATGACGATGACGTATGCTCGCTGCTTCATCAAGGTCGGTAACGACCTCAATGAGAACTTTGATGTCAAAAAAGTATTTAGACAAGGTGACGCACAGTCAAGTGATTTTTGCTTCATACGTGAAAGATTTGTGAGAAACTCACAAATCTGCACCGGAGACAAGATCTATCAAAAGCGTGTGCAACTACTAGCGTATGCCGACGATATTGACATTATTGGCGCACACACAGCGGGCTGGCACTGATGCGTTCGCTAGTATTCAAACGGAAGCTGCCAAAATGGATCTAGTGATAAATAAGGATAAGACCGAGTATATGCTGTCAACAAGAAGGGACACACAGCGTCAACAAATTTGACAGAACGTTACACTTAAACTTTAAGGTAGTAGAGAACTTTTTGTACTTCGGCTCTACTATAAATTTTGATAATAACATCGCAGCAGAAATTAAACGAAGAGTGACTCTTGCCAATCGCTGTTTCTTTGGGCTGAGAAAACAATTGAGTAGTAGAACCCTATCCCGAACAACTCAGGAGACTGTATAAGACCTTGATCATTCAAGTCCTGCTTTATGGCACTGAATATTGAACTCTATCTAGAGCGGAAGAAATTTTGGTCCCGTTTGCGCTGACGGGGCCCAAAAAGCTGTAAAGTACGGACGGACGGACATGGGCGTGGTCAAAACTGATGTATGGGTGAATTGTAGAAAAATGCCTAAATATTTGGTCTTAACAAAAATGTCCGGTTTCATATAATTTAGTGAAGTTATGACAAAGTGGGCGTGGCAGTGGGGGGATTTCAAAAATGTTTACTTGTACTGCTTCTCCTTCTCAAAAGCCAAGATATGAAATTTCATCCTCAAGCTCAAAATTTAAGGCCCAAAAAGTGGTGACATACGAACAGACGCACAGACATGCCTAAATAGATTTCCCTATTGATGCTGATCACGAATATATACATGTATGCATGTACTTTATAGGGTCTATCTCGATTATTTCTCTATGTTACAAACTAAGTATGTGCCAAACGTAATATATCCTTAGGATAGGGTGTACACATACAGAAAAGTTACAATCCGTCGGAAAAGGAATGTTTAATACCCTATTCTTCTTCCTTTTCATCAGCCCAACCAAAGTGGGCGTGATATACTGGATTTTTTATTGAATTACTACGATAATTTCGAACGGTTGATGATGTTGTATGCAAAATATCATGAAAGTCGGTTATTTAATGAAACTTCGCTTAAAAATATACGTATCTGATGACAATGGAACCGAAACAAAATATTTGTATTCTCTCGGTATCAAACTTTGGAATGCTACTCAGTAGTTCGATCCACAACCCACTCAATCTTATGAGGAATCATTTCACACAAAGTTATACAGGATGACCTAGATCGGGATTATTTTCCCCTAACTCTGGATAGCATTTTTGAAGGGACATTTGATCTGAGGAATTGTTGTATCTGGATGGATACTTGTCAGATTCAATCAACAGCAAGAATATTGGAAATTAGCCTTCCGTCGATTGGAATACATGATCAGAAGAGCGGCATGTCCCCTTATGTACATTACTTACTCACTTAACGCCACAGTTCGGGGTGAAACTGGACCTCAGTCAACAAGCCTCTACAGTTAGCCTAGTTCTTAGCTAACTGTCTTCGTTTCCCCAATTCAAGTTGGTTAAGATCCCCTTTTAGTTGTGCGCACTACTTAAGGCGCCGTCTTCCTCTGCTGCATTGTCTCTCTGGGTTGGATTCGAAGACTATGCGGTACATTCGCTCTACATATCCTAGAAGACTGATGCGAAGTTTTTTGACTAGGTAGATGTACAGTTCGCGTTAGCGATTAGCAATTTGTAAGAGTTCTTCTTCGTTTTATTTCTGCTGAGATGTTGTTGTCCGAATTGATAGCAGACCCTAAGTAGACAAAGTTCCTTACTACTTTATAGCGCAATATACATATTTGTGTATGTCTTATTTTCCTCAGCCCAATAGCTGAACATTTGCCGAGAAACAGTAAATTTTTAGAATTACCGTTATATTTAATTTTCCCACAGAATGTGGTATTACATCTAACAGCATATGCCCAAACTAATTCACTTATGGAATTTTGTCAAAATCCCTAAGTATACTACCCTTAATTTTGAGGTCAGAATGAAATTCCCAATTTCGCATCTAGCGATCATCCCACAGAGCATAGATATGAAGTTTGATCTAGATCCGTCCACCAGTTCAGGCTGTAGCCTCGTGCACAAACAGATATACAGACAGATATGTAGACAGACCACTTTTTTTAACTTCTCTATAATGGTAATGTCCAAATTCATCAAAATTTCGAGATTGAAAACCTGCACGAATCCATTACTTGTCCTGTGTTATAGGTGCTAAGTGCTTTAATGACTAGGTGCGATAATCTAAAGAGCTAGAACACGATTTATGCTCCATCTGAGCCTAATCCCAATAGGGTAGATAATAATAAACTAGGAGAAAAAAAAAGGAAGTGAGACATGACTAGGTGGAATCGGAGCGGTACTGAAGAATGCTCTAAAGGATGGGTACTACTGCAGTGGAAGTCAAACAAATTTTCCTTATTGTTAGCCAAACGAATTCTAGACAATTATAACCATAATTGGTGCGATGTGTACTGAGATGGAAGAGGAGAATAGATATTAGGCTACGGGGATTGGTGTCAAATGAGACCAATTCCAGAAGCGCGGGGTAATCAATGTGAATACCAATATGTAATATAAGCAGGAAGTGAAGATCGGGAATTTCGCCACGATTTTCAAGAAGCTGAAGGTTGATCAATTTCAAACGTTCAGAGTGTGGGAAAATTGAAACGATCAACCTAAGGGAAACCGCGGAGGGCCAAACGTATAAACCTGCACCTGACGGCTTCAATACGTCGAGGCCCGGCTCAACCCTGGACATTTATTAAAGCGTAGTACAAGCACAAACTTAAATTCTAAACTTAAAACTAACAATGTTCCTTAAAACTAACACGGTTCCTTAAAACTATTATTATGAACTAAGGGTGGAAGCAATGGGATGAGAGGTGTAGGTGGAATAAATTGTTTAAGTTTGTTAAGATTAAGGTGAGGTAGATGCGATTTTCTTTTGGTATGAATGAATTGGCAAAATAGTTTAAGCCCGTATGATACTACATTTTTTCCGCATTTTTATTGCTCTGAAAATGAAGTTAGAGCAGTACGTAAAATTGCCTACTGAAATTCCCATTTGGTGTAAGTGTATACGCACTAACCTTATAAATGCGAAAATGTAAAAAAAATGCATTAAAATGTATCTCAAACTACATTTTTCAGCCACTGGCAGCTTTTTTTGACATTTCTGCATTAAAATTATACGTTTGCCATTTGCGCCTGTTTTGCTGTCTAGCTGTATTTGAAAATAAATTGTGACTCATTTGATTTGTGTATGTTGCTTTGCAAAGTGATTGCTTTCCTTTTCTTAAGAAACGTGTTTTCTCTTTTATGCAAAGCTGAAAACTAATGTATTAAAAATGCGGAAAAAATGTAGTGTCATACGGGCATGCATCCGGCATCCGGTTTTCATAGTTAAGATAGAGAGACTGACAGAGCTGAGAAAACTGAGTGTAGGCAAGGTGATATGGTAAAAAATCAGAGTCGGAACGTGATCTGAGGAAAGTGTGCCAGAACTTGTTTCTTTTGTTACGGAGTGAGCATAGCTCTTTATTATACCAGGAAAAGCAGTTGAAGATTTCGATATAAAAGTAGTCAAGAGCGTTAATTATTGAGATATTGGGGTTGTCGTAAAGGATGCCAAAATTTATGTTGCTAGCCAGGTTCTTGAGTTTGACGAAGTCTACTCTATGAAAAATAAAGCTATAGGAGTACTCACAGCGAGTACTTTTAAGGCCGTGGTCATACGAAAGAGTGAGAGAAAGAGGTTGGAGGTAATTGTCTAATTTGGATAGAATATGATTGCTTGCTGAAACAATGTATTTATCTGAATTAGCGGAGAAGATAAGATAGAGTTGTCTGCCAATGTTGTTGGTGATGCCATTTAATTTAATTGCCATTTAAAAAACAGAATTGGTAACACAGTCTATGAAAAGGACTTCCTTTTCAGAGGTTGCATTAGTGGTGGTATAGAAAGATTGATCCTATCCCAATTAAGCTTAGGCAGGCTAATATCTCCTAAAATAATAACATCGTTGGGGTTAACAGTATTAAATATCTAATCAATTGCATCTACAGCCAACTGGTAACCATGGATAGGGTGAGAAGGATGGATGTAACAGCGACAAATGTTAAAATAGACGGTCATGGTTCAATCGATTTCGCTATTGATAATGTTCTCGAATAAATATAATTACTTTATATGGTCTATATCATGTGGATGCGCATAACACGAAAGGTTGTTAGAAGCTAGGCCCTGGGTCCCATGGACCTGTTGCGCCAAGAACTTGTTTTTTTTTTATTTGTATTTGTGTATGGTCTATCTCGATTATTTCTCTATGTTATAAACTATGTGTCAAAGTTAATAGGTATACCCTTAGAATAGGGTATAAAAAATAAAAATGGGTAATAGGATGATAGAAAAATCAAAACCAAACTAAACTAGGTACATAAGATAGCCGATGATCTCTTGTTGATGAAAAATTATGCAAATTTGTGAATATTTTTTTTTTAAATGAATTCGAAAAATGTCTGCTTTATTTTCATTGTATGGCATGCGACATCTTTATTATAATATGGTCTTTGGCAGTATCCTCGCACAAGTACCAAGAGTACAAAACGTACAATTCCTGTGAAATTATAGGAAGAGCGAAACTCAAATGAGGGAAAAAACTCACCAAGGCATTAGAACAATAAAGTAGGTCGCAGTGCAAAATACCCAAAATACCAAGTAATAATAGATAAATATGTTTAGAAATAAAATATACGACTGGATCGTATATACTTGCACGTTAATGCTATAAGTTTTAGCACTGAAATTCAAGTCGTGTTCTTCTTTCACATGAGGCCTGATAAAGTTGGCGTGTGATTCTGAATTTTTGTTTGATTTAATAACATTGAACTATTTAGCTATTTGGGAGATTTAACAATTTCTTTTTATTTAAAAAAAACGCGCTAAAAAAGAAGGGGAGGCCATATATTGTGTTCAGGTAAATTATAGAGAATTCCAAAGTCTAATAATTTTGTTTTAACATTTTTTTTTTTCGTTTTCCAATAAAGAATTTTAAAAAATTTAAAATTGTTCAAAAATGCACGTGGCAGTTCAACACATGGTACGTCATATCTTTGTACTTGTCATGTTGCGGTAAATTTTACCACAACGAGGACCACTCTATGTGCATTACTTCGCTCCCTCTTTTCTTCCATTGCCTCTGCAAAATTCTGGGAAGGTGGAGGGCAGCCATGGTTCCACTAGCCATAGGCCCACTTCCACAGTATTTTGCATTGGTAATCAATATAGGTTACATGAGGCTGAGATGATTCTAGAGGAGATCATCAATGGCCGAGAGCCGAACCCATCTCACGACTTTTGTGCGGGGTGGCACGTCATCAGCTCGTCTCCATTCCCAAAATCTGCGCGAGATTCCACCGGGATAGATTAAGTTTTCGCGATAGTTTGACAAGCCGGGTCCTCAATCGCTTCTTTCAAACGTTTAACCTCCGCATTCTTTCTTTTCCTCCTGTTGCATACACTTGAGTGGGAGAAAGCCCACATTCAAAATTTCAAAGTAGTTTTGACGACCTTCACTTGGGTATTGAACACGTAGGTGCCAGAGTAGTTAAATGGAAATGCCTCACTCGGCCCGCTAAACTGCTGAACTGTGCGGCAAATTTTGGAGAGAGAGAGCCAGAGGAAACAATATAGATGATAACTAGCGGAGGTTCAAAAACGGTTGCCTTCTCCAGCAAATAAGCGGAGCTTGGCGAACAAAGCCGTAATTGGACCCGCTATGGCGGAAAAGCGGAAATCTATGCATGTGTCTGAGAGACTCGCGGGTTGAGTGGGCAGAGTACAGAGTTGAATACTTACTTCTTTTTGGACCACTGAAAGTGCCGAATTAAGGCAGAGTTCAAAGATATACCTAAGAGAGGAGTTTTTTTTTTGATTGTGCAGACAAAAGTTTTTTTGTTGAGATATCGGAGTAGTGCCGAAAAGTTTTTTTTGCTTTTGTTGAAATAAAGTAGTGATAGCGAGGAGTAGAAGGATTGATAGCGAGGAGGAGAAGAATTGGAAGACGAGAAATATACATAGCGAGGAGAAGGAAGTTGAGTCCCTGAGGAAAAAAGATAAGTTTTTTTTGTTAGTTTTTCTTGTGTGCGTTTGCTAGGGAGTTGAATTTTCAGATTCCGGTTGGATCTCGTTCCGTAAAATTCCCGAAAATGCGGGACGCAAGACCCATTCAAATAAGATATTCTCCGTTCGGAACCGCGCGATAACCGGCCACCCCCAACGGGATTTTCTTTAACTTTTTTTTAGTCGGTTCTTTTTTTTTTAAACCGACAAGTAATTGGTTTTTCTTTTTTAAACCCATTTTGCATAATTTTCCACTGTGTAAACTTCCTTCTGAAGTTTAAACGTGCGTAAACTACGTGTAAACTTCCTTCTGAAGTTTACACGTAGTTGATATTTTTTTTTTAATAAAACTGCCGTTGCTCAAACTGAGCTTTATAACGAGGTAACAATTGTGTTTAATTTTTCTTTCCAGTTTCCCCGATCATAATTTCCATTTCCAAAGTTTCCTGGTCTTCCTTCTATTCCAAAGACGTGGTCGCGCCCCTTCCTCTTTCCCACACACACGTCGTTTAATTTTCCCTTTCAGCGAACCCACCCCAGCTGAGTGGCTGGTGAGCAGCTTCCAACGAGCTGCAGTTGCACTTGACCTTCTTCGGTGGGATCATTTGTGGCTATTTGACGTTTTCGCCACCGATCTACCACCGCCCTGCAGTCTCGTGTGGTAATGTCGCCTATTCGTTTGGCGGTCTCTTTTCTTTTTTTGTTAATTGTTTTTTTTTATTCGCGGAATAAGTGCAACAGTCATACCCACTGCAGATATTAATTTTAAGCCAAATCGTTGAACGAATAACCGAGAAGCAGCCAATTTGTATTTCGCGCAAAAATACCATCTAATAACATATGCCAAACTAACTCACTTATTTTATCAAAATCGTTACAGCCCTTTTCGAGAAAATCGAGTTTTATTGAAATCGGTCTTAAGTAAAGTAGGTACCTTTAATTTTGAGGGTAGAATAAAAATTTCGCCTCTAGGGATCATCCCACAGACCCCAGATATGAAGTCTGAACCAAATCCGTCCAGCCGTTTAATCTGCAGTAGAATATACAAACAGACTGACAGACATACAGACAGACAGACGGAATTGGTGGACCCAGTTTTTTTGGACTCCTCCATCATAGTAATGGCAAGCTTGATTAAAATCTCAAGTTCGAAATTTTTCACGAAACCAATACATACTATGTATAAACATATGTATGTACTTGCATTGTATAGGTGCAAGTAAAAATAGGCTGAATGATGCTACAAGCGTACGTGGGTTAACGAAAATGGTTTCAATAACAATTAGAACACTTGCTTACCATAAAGGAAACTATCGAATCACGCATTATATCCTCAGCTATAACATGTGTTGAATTTGAGACTCTAGAGCAATTACCTCTAGCACGATGACTAGTGAAACACTCATAAACAATTTTTTAAACCTAGGAACCAGGCGTTCATAATTTTGTTTTGATAATGTGTGTTTTGATAGACAAACAAATACAAATGTTTCTAGGATAAGAATAAAGAATCACACCAAAGCAGCCGCACCAGAAATAAATTCTATTCCTGTACTCTCCTACTACTATTTTAGCAATTAATTCGGAAATAATTAATATATATTATTATATAATATAGCGACATTAGCTAATAATGAAAATCTGCCAGCAGGGTAAAATAATCATAGTTAAATTTGAAGGGAATAAACCTTAATTCACCGCATCTTCCGAAACGAACACTTTTACTGTACAAACATCTTCAAATGGATAACCAAACCCAAGCAAATCATGCTGATTACAACAGTCAACTCTGACGTAGCTTGGCACGACCACATATCACATTTACCACAATTAACGACCATGGAATTGAGTTATCTGTTTAAAGCAGAGGAACTATTTATACCCTATCCTAAGTTTGATACATAGTTTGTAACATAGAAAAATAAACGCGGTAGACCCATATATTCGTGATCAGTATCAATAGAAGTCCGTCCGTCTGTCTGTATGCCACCACTTTTTAGTCCTTAAATTTTGAGCTAAATCTTCGTCGTGCGAACTAAGATATCTTCCATATATCTATGTATATACAGTGATGTGAAAAATAATAGGGACACTTCTACAAAAATGTGTCAAAAGCGTCCAATTTCTGTGATGGTTGATCGAAACAAAGAAAATAAATGGGATCTTAAACTTTACTGTTTGCAAAACAAAGTATAGTTGTCTACACCCAAATGTTCTGTCTGCCTTCTAAATTATGTCATAAGTTTGCGCAGAGCGGTTTGTTTCGGCTGTGCAAAATAATAAGGACACCTCTTATATCTCCTCTGTAGATCAAGCAATTTTTGTTTTTAGCTTTACTTTTCTAACCTTTTAAGATAAGAGTTTAATTTTACAAAACAAAATAAAATTTGTAAATTTATTAGAAATTAGTGATAAAAAATGGGTCGAGCACAGCACTGTAGCGATGAGATGACGAAACAAATAAAAAACTTGCATAATAACGGTTTTTCAAAACGAAAAATTGTCGAAATTGTTGGGTGTTCGAAGACAATAGTTGAAAATGCAATGAAATGTCAATCTAAGGTAAAAACAGGTTGAAGAAAGCCAAAAATGTCTGCCTCTCAAAAAAAGGATATTGCGCTACGTAAAAAATTAACCTTTTGATTCATCCTGCGCATAGTAAAAGAAATTTAACCTGGACGTCGACACTTCTACCATACGGAAGATTCTTATAACCAACACTTTCAGAGCAAGAAGTGCAAGAAAGGTACCGCTTCTGTCCAAAAAGAATCTTGCCAAAAGGTTGCTTTTTGCAGAAAAACATTGCAGCTGGACTGAATCGCGATGGCGCAATATCCTTTGGTCTTATGAGACTTAAGTAAATGTATTTAATTCTGATCGCTACAGCTCACTATTGCGAAGATCACCCACTACGATACATAACGATAAATACACCATCAAGACGGTGAAACATGGTAGGGGTTGCATCATGGTATGGGAATGTTTCTCCTAATGTAGGTCCTATTCATAAAATCGGGGGCACTATGACAACACTGTCCTACGTTAATATATTAAATACTACTATGCCGACGATAATATGGCTCTTCGATGGGTGTTCCAACAGGATAATGATACTAAAGACTCATCGAAGCGTGCAAAACAGTGGTTCTCGGACAACGATGTCAAATTCTGAAGCTGGCCTTCTCAATCGCCTGACTTAAATCCCATTGATAACCTGTGGCGAGAGGACAAAGTAGCGTTAAGGGATGTGAAACCATCAAATGTGGACATCTGTGAAAGCCGATAACTAGTGGTTTCGAAGCCGCGTCGTTTCTTGGCCGTTATCAAGAACAAGAGCTATTCAACGAAACACTAAAATACATGTTTGTCAAATATTTCATTGACTGTATTTTAACATTAATTTTTTGTTGTTAAAGTTTGCGTTTGAAGTCATTTCATGAAGAATTGCTAGCTGTCCTTATTTTTTTCACAGGCCGTTTCGAAGAAAATCACATTTTTTTTTTTTATTTTTATGTTTTTGAAATTTGAATCAATTAATACTGATTTAAAGTTTATCATAAATATCACGAGGTTCTTAGTTTTTTTAATTTTTTCAAATATGGTAAAGGCTGTCCTTATTATTTCGCACATCACTGTACGTACATATCTCAATTCTCTAAACCTCCACCAAGACATTTTCCCTAAACGAAACCAATATCACCCATGATTAATTTAACAGCATTTTTAACGTACACACATTTCTGTCGATAAAGCTTTCGGATTATTCTGCTCTGAAATTTTCAGTTTTTTTATGCAAACCTTACCATTCATGGGCCAGAAGAATTTATTGTCATCTCCACCTTGAGGAGTAACGCCACTTCGCAATAGAAGAAATAAGCTCTGACGTATCTACCTTGAATCTCGCTCTGATTTACCTCTATTTGACCATCCAATTGCTTCCTTGCATATATGTACATACCTATTTTCCGAGCTCTGTGAGTTTCTTTACCTTGATTACATTGACCGTATGCAATCTTATATTATATCTGACGCCAAACTTTTTTCACTTCATTGATACAAAAATACCTCAAATCTGACATACGTACATACATCCTCGAGCGATCATCGAAACTTATTCGCTTCAGTCAATCGTTCTTCAATCTCACATTTAGTGATTGTGCCAAACCTCATCAACGTCTGTCGATATAACAATAACAATTGTGATGGAAAAGATCGAAGAAGTTTGTAGTAGTTACATATGCATGTACATATTCCATCTGGTAGGATATACCTATACAAACAAAATATATAAAAAATATAAAATTGTATAAAAATCATTAGAACTGTGTTCAGGAAAAACCCATTTTAGATAAAATCGGTCCTAAGTAAAGTATCCTTTTTGAATTTGAGGTTAGAATTCAAATTCCGATTTCGCATACAGAAACAAAGGCAGAATTAGGTAACCCACTTTTTTGGACTTCTCCATCGTGGAAATGTCAAGTAGATCTCGAGTTAGGATTTCTTCGCGAAACCAATACCAATAAAGTGTATTAACTTTCTTTTGGGGTTTAAATGCACCTCAAGAATTCTAAGAAAGTACTCAAGCACTCAAGCACAAATCAGATACCAATGAGTCATCTAAATTCAGAGCATGCTAGACTCTGGGTTCTGTTTAGTGCTCTTCTTGAATCAGCGTAAGCCGGCAGATGTCAAGTTTTATTGAACAAAGTAAATCATTTGTTTACTCTTCACTGCATTGGCGAAAATTAAAATTCAGTTGAGAAATCACTCACAAAGTTATAACGCACACATAAATCTAGAAAACTAAACTCTACCAAGATTAAATCCTATCAAAGATGGAATCTGGAATTGGTGCTGGTGTCTAAAGACTCAACACCAAAGTTTCGATACCTATAGGACTGTGTCGCACGGTGTTCCAGACTGAACTCCATGTCATTGACATCTGCGCTAGGTTAAACCTTAGTTAAGGTATTAAGAAAGCAAGGATATAGGGTAAAGGCATTAGTAGCCGCACAAATCTTAACTTTGACTTCTTCTTATTTTTTAACTATTAAAGCTTCAGTATAAAGGTATATATGTATACATATATAAATAATATAGATAATTTTTAAAAATATAGTAAAACTCCTCAAACATATTTGTTATTGTGGATAATTTTTTTTTTAATTCTTAAAAAAAATTCTGTTTGCGATAGTATCCGGTAATATTTAGTATCCAGACGTTTTAGTTTCTAAGCCGGACACCAAAATTTCATATCAGCTTTTAACGTTTCCTTTTTGATTAATGAAACATTTTATTAAGTTTTATACGAAAAAATAAGATTTATTCACATTTTTGTTAACTAATTATTCACATAGTAAGTACATAACAATAAATATATGTAAATATATGTGTTTATATACTATTTAACGACAGCCCTGCTTTTGCTTACGCTTTCAGTTTATCTCATAGCCAAAGAAGGATTTCTTTTCATAAATGATTTGAGCCATGTTTTACCTGGTCGATCATCTTTAAAAGGTGTTTCCCTTTTCAAGTCCTTAATTATTTTTTGCACCGTATTATTTTGTACTGATGACCTCAGTGTTTAAGGGAAACCCATTTTTGCACATATCGGTGCACCACTCAGCAATTTTACTTTCTTCTTCAGGTGTTAAGTAAGGATCTGGCCCCTTTTTTGTTGCCTTTTCACCAGTTAGCATTTTACCTTTTAGTCGGTCATGAAGAGTTGATCGACACAGACCATATTTGGCAGCTGCTTTTCTTAAACTCAAATTGTTTTTCCGAATATCTTCTAAAGCCCCTGTTAAACTACTTTCCTCCATTCTTAAGTAATTAAATCTTACATATTTTAATGCGTAAAAAAACAATTTTCCGGATACTAAACTACAATTAATTTGCATTAAAGTTTCAGTACCCGGACACTATCCGGAAACTAAAATCAGTATAAAATTTGGACTCCAGTATCCGAACACCAAATAATTTGCATAGAATTTAACAATTTTTTCTTTTTTTTTAATTGAACACAGAAATTATTTATATTTAATTAAATTTAAACCTAATTTGATGTGCAAATGCAATAAATAATGTTTAAAATACTTGAATTTTGAAAATAGCGTCACTATTTTTTTTAGAGAAAAAACGCACTTAGCTGCACATTTCACGACTAGCACGTACTAACTGATGCGTATTTCGCAAACATCTATCGCATTTATTGGAAACTACGTGGGTGTATGAAAGAAACATAGAGGATTGTTTTTTTATGTATTTTTTACACTAAAACCGGAAAATTCTCTTATTTTTTGACAATAAACGACGAAGTGTCCGGACACTAGCACTGTCCGCTACTAGTGCGTTTACCCTATATCTTTTCAGATAGTCAGGCAGCACTTAAAGCGCTAACATCCAATTTACTAGATTCTATATCAGTTAAATATTGCCACGATAGACTACAATCTCTTACCAGACATAATAGGATGAAACTCGGCCGGATCCCTAGTCATCGACGAATTGTAGGCAACAATTCTACAGATAAACTAGCTAGGGCTGGCTCAGAATCCCCGTTCATTGGACCTGAACCTTACTGGTGTGTCAATAGATCTGAACACAAGCCTACATATGTATGTATGTATGTAAGTATTAAAATATGTTTTAATTATTCCGCTTAAGTAATCAGAAACTGTATGTATTAAATACTTATATGCAAATGCGTATATATGTTCGTATACATACATATGTTCATATAATATATGCATTAAATATATGTAAAAAATACAAATAAAAAAACAATGAAAAACAAACTTATCCAATTTTACAAATTTGCAATACTTAACATATGTAGGTAACAATAGTACATATGTATGTACATATGCACCTACATTTATAGATGAGTAACTAATAATTCCATTGTCTGTATGTACATATGTATGTACAAAAATATTTAATGTAAAAAAAAAAACTCTAATTGTAATAATTAGGTTGGACGATGAAACAACGAAATATTTAATTCGTTTAAAGTCAGTAGCTTTACGTACACATACTTACATGTATTTATATATGTTATGACTTAATAAAACACAAACGAGCACAAGCTTTTCACACTAAAAAGTTCTACAATTTAGGTCAAGCATATCTCCAACAAGCCCAAAGTTTAAACAAAAAAAATTGTGTATGTGAGTATCACCTAGCAAATGCACTTACACAATCATGCTGACACCTCCAACAAATGTGTATATTTGTAAAATAAACTTTAAGCTTTTGGGTCAATTCGTTATGACTCGGTCGTCTATCCGCTTAGTTGAGATACTACAACAAATCAAGTGTTGAGCAGCTATTTTTGAATCATGGAGTAGGTCAAGGACAGAATAAGTGGAACATAATGATTTCAATTGTTATACAAATTACCATTGTCTATTTTTCTCATTGAAAAAAAGGATAACATATTTCATATGACTAAAATAAGATAATTAAAATAATGTGAAATCGAATATTATTTAAGAATTATGTATGGTTTTTTGGTTTTTTCGTAATGATCATTTTCCGAACATGCAAATTCATATAAGCGCCCTAATTTAAGTATGTATAAACATTTGCTGGGTAAAAAGAAACAATTGAGTTATACACTTTTAGTTTATACTAATACACAAGCAAAATAAAAAAAAAGCTTGTTATACGTTGATGTTTGTATATACATATGTATGTACATCAGCAAGTTGAAAAACGTTGATTCATTTGTAGATTGGTAGCCGCATAATACACACATGAAAATTATGAAAACATCATCGAAAGCGTTCGTTAAATATTATACAATCGCACCAATACAAGCACATGCATTATACAACGGAAAAAGCTTTGAATGTTGCACATATTACATATAAAGAAGAAACTAGGTCATGAATGTAAGAGACAGAGTGATTATAGCCAAAAGGAGTTAAATGAGATACAAATTTTATTAAATATGAATTCAGAAAAATGTATTGGATTTCGGAAATGTCTATATAATAATTGTTTCGTGTGACGACAACTGATTCAACAATATTTTCATTGGCCTAATTAATAAGTACAGAATTCGCAGCAGAAAGAGAGACAGACAACAAAAAAAAACATTTTACACATGACACGCTTCTCCCGAAACGTTTACTCTAATACAGCGGCAGATACATTAATTCGATGAAGGTTGGGGTAGGTCAGAGCAGAAGGTTGTAAGCAGAACATGGTTATCAAAAATATTGTATGTGTACATTATTAGAAATTTTAATGAGTTATATTAATTCATGCAAAGCGCATTTAAATTTCATTACTTCAGGGTAACATTTAAAGGAAGTTCATATGTACATATGTATACCCATATGTGCCTACATTTTTGTTCTAAATTTAAGTACGTGATTAAGATTGAAGTATGTATGTACTGTTAAGACTGAGGTACGAATATTTTCCGGAATAATATGGTTTGAATCTTAGCATGTTTTCAATATATTTTTAATATATTTTTGTTTGTAGATACATACATACGTATGTATGTATGTATATTTATTTTAACTTAATTAATACGGAAAGTTTACTAGATTACCTATGTACATATGTATGTATGTACATGTTGCATTTTTGTAAAGGGATATCATGTACATAATATGCACATGTACCTATGTACATAGATATGTACCTGTGTATATTACATTATTTTTCAATATTTAATATTTTTTTGAAAACCAAGTTTTTATTACTTACCTTCAAGTTTCATTCCAACTTCCAAACATTTTTGAAATCGGCAATAAGGACATCTTTTGCGCTGTGTTTTATCAATATGACAAGATCTCTCAGCTACGCAGGTATAAACTTTTTTGTTTTGAACGGTCCTTTTAAAAAAACCTTTGCATGATTCGCAAGTTAAGAGGCCATAATGATATCCACTAACTTTGTCTCCACATACTGGACATAATTCTTCAAAAAGATGTTTAAAGTCGATTGCTTCAGCGCCGTGGATTGCGGAACCTGTTGTACCTACTGGTGGTGGTATAAGTGATATATATCCACTGTTTGGATTCGCATTTATAACACTACCGACACCTCCACCACCATTACTACTGCTATTACCCGTACTATTTGGACCATTATTTCCGACAATACTTCCACTTCCTCCAACACTTTGCTGAGAATGAGAAGACGTATTGTCTTGATAACCTGTTGGAAATATATATTGTGAATCGAAATTGTATATGTACGAATATGAAAAATTTGAATTGGCAATATTTTGATTCTGTTGGTAAATTGGATGATGTTGTTGTTGGTGTTGCAGTTGCTGATGCTGCTGTTGCTGTTGATGATGATGATGGTGATGATGGGGCTGTTGCTGCTGTTGATGGTGGTGTTGATTGTTCGTCGAGGTGTTTAGATGCAAATTGGAATTTCCAACTGCATAGTTAGAAAAGTCATTTTGAGTAGCATTGCCATCAATTGTGTTTATGGAGGACGAATCGTTATCATTATTATTGTTTCCGACATTTGATGCAGCGTTTGAGGCATTGTTCGTTGCGCCAGATTGCGATGTTGCTCCAATTGCCGGACTAGGAGGGGGTTGTTCTAAGCTCCCCATCGAAAACGGTGGCATATTAAGCGACGAAATAAACGACGCTGCAGATTCTTGTTGCTCCATTTCTAATAACATTTTTTAAAACACCATGAAAAACAATACATGAGTTAAACACTCAATTTTTAGTAATATTATAGATAACTCTTTTGATTTAAAGAATTTGTGCAGTCTATATCTTCTAAATATGCACTTATAAAGGTTTAAGAGCTGGACGGATATACACAAAACTTTGGTTGTTTTCACACCTTTTGAAAATATATGACATTAAATAAGGTTCAAATTCACCAAAAAATCAATTTAATTTTCGAATTTTAACACAATTACAACACTTATTTTCAACTCTACATTTTGGGCGCAAACTAGATACCGTCATAATTAAAGTTTTATTTCACACCAATTAATTTTATATTTGAATATATTAATTTAAGGAAATTGATTCAACGGACATTTTTGTGCACATTTTTTACTTCCACTTTTTAACACAAAAGATATTTGTTGATTTTAACATCAAACCACATAATTTTCAATTTAACGAACAAACTTTGAATTAAAAAAAACATAATCGTCACAAAAATTCATACAATAATCATAATCCTTGGGCTGATATTGTATATACATACATACGTATATATGTATTTTGTTTTCTGACCATAAGAAATTTTCCGTAGAAAGTTCTTTATGAATTTAAAATCCAATTCAGTAATTAAGAAATTTGTAAACACGAATGTTACAACGCAATCTCGTCAGTATTTTTAAGAATTTAATTTACAAATGTTCCCACTTGTTGGCAAAATACGACTGCCAGTCGCCACGGATCACGATTGACTAAAGTTAAGTAAATGCTAGGATTCCCGCAACACTCTTATTGAATGTACCTACTCCACATTCATTACGTATTCTCGAAAACTCAACTAAATCAATCTATCCATATCACATAATACCTCACAGTCGCACCGTCGTCATCGCAGTTGTTCTCACTGAAAACACCGAACGTGTTTACTTGAACAGAATTAAAGCTTTTCGGGTGAAATGGAAAACAAAACGATTTGTATTGTATGATAAGCTTGTGTCTCTTCTTTACTTAGTTGTGTGTGGAATTGAATAAGTGTGTGTATATTTGAGCCAGTTTTATCAAAGTGCTCATGTATTGTGTTTTATTGAAAGCGAAAGTGAAACTTACTCAAAACATGAAAAGTTTTTTATACCAAAAGCTTTGCAATGTGCTCATATTTTTAAGGAAGTCATTTGATAAAATACAAATGATCTTAGATTATAACTTTACAATATTTTCAAATTACAATTGTTTATTTTTACATAATTTTAAATGTTTGTTATTATCGATTGCAACATAATTTAATTTCTATTTACTGCTAGCGAAGCTATTTAATTACACCCAACGTAGTTACATTAAAAAAAGCTTTTAGTTACTATACGTGTTCATGGATTTTGCGCTCATAACGAAACAGAACAAATTTCGAAAAGCTTAAATCGAAACCTGTGGATTAAAACACAACCTTCGCTTTTCAAAACATGTTTTCTGTAGCAAAAAATATATAAAAAACAAGCATTGCTAAAAAAAATCTACAATTTAAAAAAATTATTTTTACATATGTATGTATGTACATACTCACATGACACGTACATATGTATCTATGTATGTATGTATGGATGTATGTATGTACATACATATGTACACATCGAATTTATTAACAGTTTTATTATATCACTTTTTAGAATTGGAACAATCAATTCAGCTTTAAGTCTTTGTCTATACCTTTAATCCGGCCCAGTTAAATGCAACTCAAAAAAAAAAATGTGGCGAAAACATAAACAAATATACAGTGCGAACCCGGTTAACGTAACTCTCGATTCGCGCAACACGTCGATTTTCGCAACACTAAAGTCTTCGCACTTCTTGAATCTTTAAGTACAACTTTTCAAGAAAGTTGGAAAAATATTATAAAATTAATTATTAAAAAAAGAAATGCCATTTTGGGTGACAGTGAACTGTACTTTGTGTAAAATATAATGTTCACAGTTAGTGCAACAACCTCGGTTATTGCGTAAATCGATTTTGTACTGTACATAAATACATACATACATAATCATATGTATGTTTGCATGTTGTATGTACATACATACATACAGATAAGATTAAAGACTTGAATCGGTGATTAGTCCCGTTAGCTGAAATTGTTAATTCCCGCCCGTCCTATCCTTTTCAAACGCGATGGGTTTTAGAGCCTAGTTTTGGACGCCCCATCAAACTTGAAATACCGTTTCCCGTCAGATATTTTGATTTTCTTTGATCAATTTGCACCGACAACAAATTAAATCAAATGAGACAAATTAGACATTCACATAAAGGTAGGTTGATAAAATTTCATACATAGTTTTCAAGTCTATTTAGATTTGGTCATTATAGACCGTCTACCAGCACCCTACAAAAAATATGAGCTCAAATTAAAGTACATAGTACATTATAAACTTTAAAGATTCGCATTCGCATACATTTTCGACACATTAGCGCCGTTGTTGTGTAGTTATACAACGCGCTTCACCCATAGTTTCCATTTAAAATGCTCAGTGTTCTTTCCCCATCCAGCACAGTCGTCCCAAATTATTACATCGCTGGAAAAAGTCCTCTCTCACATTGTTGTTACACAGATCGCAAAGGATTGGCAGCTCTGAACGATGCGGAATAAAATTAAGTGCGATCAGCTCAGATTTTATTTTCAATAGTCGACTTATGTACATATGTATGTTGTCGGTTGAGTTGCTGTTTGAAAAGTATGTTTCATCTTGTAGATCATATCTCAGTCGAGAATACTCCGTTCTAAAATTCGTTTTAAGAAGTATCGAAGAAACCTTTCCACCTCTAAATATCATCATCTTCGATTTTTCAAAATTAACACTTAGATTCCATAGCTCACAGTACTCAACTAGTCTGTTTACCATCAACTGCATCCCTTTGATTGTATCAGAGAGGAAGACGATGTCGTTGGCATACATAAACGCAGGTATCTTTACTTGGTTCAGTTCAATTCCACCCCTTACAAAATCGGTTATGTCATTGACGAATAGAAATAAATGAAAAATGCTAAGTTCCTGTCATACATTACTCTTAAAATGTTGATGATTTTATTGGACATTCCTATTACGTGGAGTCAGGAAAATAGTGCCTTGCTTGATATGGAAACGAAAGCTGCACGGAAATCGACAAGGAAGGCATACAACTTCTTGTGTTAACTTTTGTAAATTTTGCGATGTTAAGAAGTGAAAAAATATGATCTATGCTTGAGTACTAAGCCACTGAATAAGCCTTTTAAGCAAAATTGTTCTGAACAGTTCAGCAGATCGCATCAACTTGAGTAGTTTAGGGACCTAGTAAACGTCAAAGATTCCCGGGAATCATTCCCAAGATGAGATATGAAGGCAAGATGTAGACGAACCTATGTGTTCTCCCGAGTCCCATTCTACCCACTACGGGGCGAGGGGTTCCAGGTTCAAACCCCAGACAACACCTAAAATTTCTTTCAGGGCCCGCGAGCCTCGCGAGCTTCTGACAAACATCCGAGAGTAAAACTGTCATCTTTTTTCTCAAAACCGAAATTGTCCTTAGGATACGGCATTAAACAGTAGGCCTCTTCCATTCGTGCATAGAATATAACACGCTCAACAAGAATGGTTGTGAGAAGTTAGGCCCTGGGTCCTATGGACCTGTCCCGACAAAAATTTGTATTAGTATTTGCATTCCTCTAGCCTCTCCGGTGGGCCCGTGCCGGATATAAGACTGCCCACCATTATAAAAAAAATACCTCAATCTCTAACGGAACATTCGGAATACCTGGCGATATATCCGTATTAACTAGCCTTGTCTGTATATTGCAGATATCTGTGCAGATTGACCTCCTCTTCTCCGCTACTCGTGGGATCCATTATGAACTCTAATAATTTAAAAACAAAATAAAATTGAGACCAGTTCTCCTTCAAAACTGGGCTGTAGTATGACGGATAACCTGTTCACCGGTTGTCCTCCTAAAGTGGTAGTAACTAAGACGACTGTGGTTGCACATGGTTCAACTGCTATCAAAAACTGCGTGGAGCCGAAATCAAACACACAGTCCAAAATGGACGCTGGTAGCGCAAGCTCCAAACATAAAAGCGGACAGCTGCGCCTATTCCGGATGCTAATAGATTCGAGTGGGTGAAAACCCGCTTGACACAGGCAAACATTTTTATCACCTCTGAACCCACTGGTGGCTGAATGCTGTAGGAATAGGGTAGGCTCTGACTGGCGTCAACCTGGCGACGTCCAGTGTTGTAACGCGCATCACGTGTGCTCATTTTACCTCCTAGTGGTAGCCATCGGGTACTGGTTGGTGTCCATCCGGACCCGACTTGCTGAACTTATAAGCGCGAGTGTTGAACAAGAGAAAATTGCAGCACTATAAATACAACAGCGGACGAACTCTCCCGGTAGAGTCAACGGTGGCGTTACAGTTTCAAACGGAAGCATAACACTTTATTTGGGCTACTTCGACATATTCGGAGCTCAAGGCGATAAAGATTTCCAAGAATAAGTCAGGTTTTTGGAAAACTGATGGTGGCGAATGAGCCCTTTCTATGCCAACGACAGCGTTCACATCCCCGAAGCGGGTTACTGACATCGGCTTAGGGATTTAAAAAAAAATGGAACTGATCCTCCAGGTTGGGGTTTGTGCCATCGAGGTAACTTCCTTACCACGTAAAAAAACACTAGTTATCAGAGAGACACAAGCCTCGGAATATGGATCCCCTCATATAATACGACATCGATTGAAGTGAACGAGGACAAAACCAAGTACATATTGTCAACAAACAAAGAAGCATCTGTCCACCGCCTAGGACAAAACGTCACTGTTGGCAACAGTAACTTCGAAGTGGTTAAGGAGTTTACCTACCTCGGAGTAAATATCAACTCCACGAATGACAACTTAATGGAGATTCGACGAAGACTTACCCTTGGAAATCGCTGCTACTTCGGTTTGGCGAATGGCACAAATGGAGACAAAACTCCTAACTCGAAAGACGAAATGTATGCTCTACAAAACTTTGATCCTGCCAGTTCTGCTGTATGGAGCCGAGTGTTGAACAATAAGCAGGAAAACAGAGCAGATATTGAACAGTTTCGAAAGAAAAATTCTTCGTCGGATATTCGGTCCCGTATGGGAGGAGGGCGAATGAAGAAGAAGATACAACCGCGAACTCTATGAGCTAAAGCAAGATGTGGATGTAGTCCAAAAAGCCAAAACACGTCGACTACACTGGCTCAACCACATCGAGCGAATGAACAATAATGCTCAGCAGAGAGGATCTTCGAATCACATCACAGCCCCCAGGTTCGAGACGACAAGGAAGACCGAACCTCCGTTTTAAGGATGAAGCTATCGCGGATGCCAGAGCGCTTGACCTAGAAAATTGGAAGCAGCGTGCCAGGGATCGAAGAGAGTGGAAGGCTACCGTGTCTCAGGCAGAGATTCTTCAAGGGTCGGGAGCCCCTTAAGTAAGTAAGTAAGAACCCACTGGGACAAGCAGCAACTCAACGTCAAAGCGTCAGAAATCTTCGGAGTAAACCGCCTCAAATTCCAAAAGGGCTTAGGTATACAAAACCAGCACCTTCTCCCTCCAAGTTCTTCAGTGAGGTTCTTAAAGATATAAAATTAATATGACTGATTGACAAAAACGATGTTGATGGTACAATCGCTCCAAAAAAATGGAAAATGATTCCAGCAAAATTTTCGGTTGTTTCTGGATATCATGAACAAGGACCTAGTTAGACCTCCGACCTGTGAATGCAAAAGACCGACCGACCTGAATGTTGTTGCAAAGGATGATATCTCCAACCGAGCAAGAATTCGGACCTAGATTCTCGGACCTAGATACCCTCAACGACCCTTAAAAAAAAGCACGCAACAGTTTGATATTGGTGATGACAAATGAACGACTTTTTTCGCGGCGGCGATCGACAAATTCGTCTGAAATGTCCAAGATTGTGGATTGTATTTTTCGATGACGATCGTCGCTATTGTGTGAAACGTTTTGTGACGGCGTTTGTCGTGCAAATAATATAATTTTGTCGTCGATAATTTTGCGGATGACTGTGTGATTAAGTGGTAAAGAAAAGTGTGTGTATTTAATTTTTAGTTAACGAAATGAACGAAAATGTCAGTTATAGTATTTTTCAGAATGAGGAACACAAATAAAAGACAATTTCAATATTTATTGCATGAAATGGAAAAAAATCTCTTTCGCAAAATCATTTACAAAGGGCCTAACAAAAAGTGATGCTAATCGCCAATGGAATCACTTATCTTGGCAAATGGCAAGTTTGTTGGGAAATTTTGTGCACACGCATTACATACATATGTATTTATAAATAATCTTGTATGTACGAGAGAGCTTTGGAGAGATGCCAAATATAAAGTTAAACTTAAACTCTATGACAATAAAAAGAAAGTAAGGTAGTAGGAGAAAGAGAATGCAACCAGAAACAGTTGTGTATCTGATTTGGAGGAAGCAATTTGCAGGATTATTTCGTACGATGGCTTAATAGACCTAAAAGGAAAGGATAGGTGTTTCTCTAAATATATCTCCGCTACAAGTTCAACCTAAGTCATCATCGTCTCCGTCTATAGAGCCTGTTTCATCAGCATCCGCTCAATCATCATCTAATCCCAGATTAATTTCAACAACATTTTATTTTCAAACTATTTTGTAAATATTTTCCAAGTCACACGAAAAATATAAATTTGTCGACTCAATGTATGTGAATGTATGTGAAATATAAGTGTTCAGAGAGTCGTGTCGTTTCAGTTACGCAATGTGAAGTTCCAAACGCCTCAACTCGACAGATGTCGCCTGCCGTTTGCGACAGCCGAGATCGACAATAAGGGTGATTACCTTAAAGGTAAGTATATACATAAAAAGGATGTGATAGATACAGGCAAACTCCCTTCTTATCCTCTCGATTCGACTCCCAATATCGCAGACCCTGATGCACCTTTCTTCCAGTCTATGGAAAGTTATCATTCTCAATCGTCGCCTGATAAGCCACCTCTAGTCGATGAAGACACTAGGCCAGACATAAGATGGACGATTGATTAAATAATGTCCTTTGAAGTGAGAATGAACTCTTAGCTTCATCTTTGGACTCGGAAGGCATGAATTCTACCGGTGTGAAGGCTTCTCTACCTGATTGTAGCGATAATGCTACAGTTAGCACAGATTACCCTCCATCACTCCATTACGGCTTCTGCTGGCCTTCTTCTCCGTCTATAGAACCTTGGGTTGCTGGCAACTTATATACTGAGATCTTCGATGAGTTAAATCACAATCAACACATTTTAGACCTGTCTTTGCAGTTTCAGCTCCCCTAGGGAGATCAGATCATTGTCTGGTGCCAGCTCGTACTCCCATCAGAACTCAGATGACAGAAGAAACCCTAGAAAAACAATTTAGCAATACGAGAATGCCGATGGGTGCAACATAAATTCTTTCTTTAGGGCTTTTAACTAGTCTCCTCAATAGAGATGTAAATGTCGATACTGACATAATTATATACTTGGTTTTACTTGGGACGCGCTCCTTTAATCCGAGCAAAACCGTTCTGGTTCAATCCGACTGTTGCGATTACCGTCCGCAAAAGGAAGAGGCTTTTGCGTTATGGCGGCAAACACCTTCTGCGGAAAACCGAAGTCTTTATAAACAGGCTAGAAATGACTGCAACTCAAGTTTAAAGGCTCCGCCTCATCGTCCATCCCAACTCTTGTCCACAACGATCAAAGTATCACTGTCTCTTAAGAGAAAACTAACCTGCTACCAGCTATGTTCGCTGCAATTCCAAATTGCCAGATGCTTCTCTACCGCCATCATTACCGCATCAGGTTCAATATACCGCTCAGTAGCTTGAGTCCTTCAGGTCCAGATGAGATCGCTACCATTGTTTTGAACAGGTGTTCTTCTACCATGGCTAAACCTCTACGTAAGTTCTTCCACCTGTCACACTCTACTGACAACTTTATAGATAAGTGACAATTCGCACAAGTCCCTAAAAAGGGCGATAAAATATCCCCTTCAAACTACCGATCCACAGCCCTAACATCAGTGCTCTCTAAGATCAAGGAAAGCATTGTAAATTTCCATCTTAAAAGAAATCATCTTCTAAATGACCGTCAGTACGGTTTCCGTCGACAACCACAGGTCCACAGGCGACCTTATCCTGTACCTACCTAACGGGAAAAATGACCCTATATTATTGATTCAGGTATTCACTCTGTTTATACCCTATTCTAAGGGTATATTAAGTTTGATACATAGTTTATAACATAGAGAAATAATCGAGATAGACCCTATAAAGTATATTTATAGCGAAATCGATTGGGCGATGACCGTTCGTCCGTCCGTCCGTATGTCACCGCTTTTTGGCTATTTTGAGCTATGACAATGAAATTTCATATCTCGGCTTCTGAGATACAGTACAAGTATAATTTTTTTTTAAATCCACCCACTGCCACGCCCACTTTTCCATAACTTCACTAAATTATATGAAATCGAAAAATTTTGCTAAGACAAAATATTTAGGCATTTAGATTCCCTACAATTCATCCATACAAAAGTTTTTGGGTGCGTTTTCATCAAAAAAATTGATTTTGATGAAATTTTACATGTAACATCCTCAAACGTTCGAGGTTATAGCCATATCTGAGTACAAAATGCATTTTGGCCACGCCCACTTTATAGAAAGGAGGATAGGGTATTATACGATCCGTTTCAGACGGATTGTCGCTTTTCTGTATGTTTTTTATATTTATTGACTACCTTCTCTCTCTCACTCGCAAGCCAAACTAAAAATAATTGTAGCTGATATTGAGAAATCTTAAGGCTTATCAATGCTTGGCGTGAAAGTTACTCCAGACCTTCGCTAGAATCACCAGATCGGACCCTCTTTCTCATATTTGCTCAGTTATTCTAGCGAAACTTGAAGAACAAAGCAAAATAAATAAAACTATTCTCGATAGGGTGGTAAGATAAGGTATGGGTGGCAATGGTGTAGTGGTAATGTATTCGGTTCTTGAGTAGCAGGTTGTTGGTTCAAGTCCCAACCATAGCTACTCAATTTTTCTAATAAAAGCTAACCCCCCATCTCCATCTAAGTGTACACACGCTTGTTATATTAATATAAGAATTTTAGCCGAATGCACAAAAAACTTCACAAAAGCTGACTAGTTCAGACACCACCCACGGAGTAATGAAACCTAACACCACTTGAGTTTCAACCACTACACCAGAAAAATCTGTCCTATCTTCTCTTCTTCCTTCCGACTTTACGCTGATCAATAAGAGTGCATACTCTTAGGCGTAAGTCAATAATATCGCTTACGCTGTGTACTTGCATACATTATAAGGGTATTCATAATCCCTTGAGCGCAAGTACATTATATAAAAAAAATAAAAAATCGAAAGTAATTCACGGAAAACGCATACTTCAACATGAATATGAATGAGAAAAGAATGTTAAATATATGTACTTGGAATGCAAACGGACTTTTGCCAAAACTTGACGAATTGGAAATATTCATGCGCGAAAAAGATATTGACATTTGTTTAATTTCTCAAACCCACGCACTAAAACGTAAAAGGATATAATAATTTTCACGCTTGACGCCCTTCGGGAAAAGCGAGAATTCTATCATCCTTGTTTATTAAAGACTGCAGCGAACAATCCGAAGACCTAAAGGTAGTGCTTGGAACTTTGCAACTGTGCATGATCCAAATAAAAAAAGTCAGCGTGTTCTTAAAATCTTATCTTTCTACTGTCTACCGCGTTCTGCGATTGAAAAAGTAATTTTTCTAACTTCAGTAAAGATGCAGTTGAGAAATTTCTACAACGAAGACAGAACCACTGTAGCCTATTTGGGGTGGTACTACGCAAATCATCACCAATTCTCGCAGAAATTTTAACACATTTCATATGAAAAAGTTTAAAACAACCATCGCAGGATATATAAACATCATTTACGCTGTACTCCTTTTACAACCGATATCCGCTATTAGTTATTTATAAAGTAAGAATGTATATTTTTTAAGCAAGGTGCACAAAGTTAAAAGCAAAAGTTAAAATAGTGTGGTTTTGAAGTTAGTTATAGTTAATCACTTTACTGATGGCAACTGGTAATTTGTTAAATGATTAATTTAGAATAGAACAGTACTAAAAAAAACATACAGAAGAGTTACAATCCGTTTGGAACGGACAGCTTGATACCCTATCCTCCTATAAGTACATACATGTAGCCCTAATAAAATGGGCGTGGCATAGTGCTTTTTTTCATAAATTACGATATCTTCGAACTTTGAGGATGTTACATAAACGACCCCAATACGTGGGCGTGGCTACAGATAATGTATTGGAGAATTGTAGACAATCTGAATATCTAAATATTTGGTCTTGAACTTTAAAACCCACGTCGAGTATCGTAGTAAAACTGCGTCACAGTTCCAGGCAGCACTTTCCGTAATGCTGCCAAACATAGATGGACCTGGATGAGCGAGGAGGATTCTCCTTTCCAAAATGGTAAACTCAGTACTTCAATACGCTCAGCCGGTCTGAGCGGGAGCTCTTACAACAAAGGAGGCAAAAAGACTTTCATCTGCATAATAAAAACAATATGCGGTTTCCAAATAATCTAAAACGGAGCAGCCTGTGTTATAGCGGGTATGGTCCCTATCGATATTCTCACCAACAAGATGCAAAGGGTTTTTCTTAGGCGAACGGTGAACCGACTAGAGACCAGCGTTATCAGGAGAGTAAGAGCAGAAGAAAGGACATCTGTAGCATTGTGGCAAGCCAGGTGAGATAAGATGGCAAAAGGTAGATGACAAGCTGATTCCCACGACTGCAACTACCACCTTACGCAAGTCCTGTCCGGTCATGGCGACTATCGAAAACAGCTCCACAGATTTGTGCACGATAGCTGCCCAGAATGTCCAGATGAAGAGGAAGAGGACATGGAGCATGCAATGTTTTACTGCAGACGCTTTGCAGAGGCAAGAAAACTAAAAATTTAAGATATGTATGTCGGTAGCGACAAAGATCCGTTTGAATTAGCAGATAGAAAAAGAACACCAAATGAAAAATAAAATTGCTAAAGGTCTTGGCATTCGCAGAAGTACTCTTTCTTCGACACGCCTTGAGAGAGAAGAATTAAGGCTTCGATATACAAATACATACAGATTTTTGGCGCAACAGGTCCATGGGACCCAAGGTTTAGCTTCTCACAACCATTCATGTTGTGCCTACTATTTAATGCCGTATCCGAGGGACAATTTTGGTTTTGAGAAGCTTTTTTCATGACACTTCTACCCTCGGAAGTTTGTCAGATGATCACAAGAGGTGGGGTCGTGAAAGAAATTTTAGATCTGGGGATCAAACCCCGAACACCTAGCTCCGTAGCCCAACGCACTAACCACTTGAGCCACGACACCCACAAGGGTTCGATATGGTTCTACTTGTACTAGTGGGCAGGTAAAGCGGAACAAAGTATGTGAATATACAAATGTGGACAAATGGTTGCAAAACACGGTAATCAAAAATCGAAATGACCGTTAATATACTGGATGAGGTATGAGTTCACTGCGAGCTATTCTAACAGCTGAAAAAAAAAACACAAAATTTCAAACTACGGTAAAGTAAAATTTTGCATGGTTCCGTTGTTTAAATAAATACATTTAAAAAAAATAATCAATTATTATTAAAATGTGCCCCAAATTTCTTAATCGTGTGAACTACCAATATTTGGCTGACAACGTTTTTAGAAAAGCATATCATTAATATTAAATTGTCAGGTATCTACCAATTTTGTAAACACTCTTTTATATCATTGTCAGAGATTTAGGACATCGGCAGTCTCATTAAAAGTTGTGAGATGTGCGAAGCTTGTGACAACTAACAATTAAATAATTGTAAGATGTAAGATGACCCTTTCCTAAGGATAGAAGATTAAGTTCGATACAAAGTTTGTAACATACAGAAATAATTAAAATGGACACATATGAAAGTATACACATTCATGATCAGTGTCAATAGCGAAGACGATCCGTGTCATTAGTTTTGGGCCTTGAGCTAGAACGATGAAATTTTATATCTGGGCTTTTGAGAAAAAGATACAGTACATACAAGTGTAAAAAATGTTTAAATCCGCCCACTGCCACCCCCACATTTTTATTAACTTCTTTCTCATTCCAGGCGAATTGTAGCTTCTCAAATTGTTGTTATTTCAGTGATTTTAGATGCCCAAAACTTGATATCTAAATATCGTATACATATAAGGTGCTCTTCACTATCTTGTGAAGAAGATAGAAGGAACTTTACGCTCCATTGAGGGCGCATTCGATAACACTGGCTACGACTCAATAGCAAGAGCAATTAGTAGCAGAGGAAACTGGTACACAGACGGATCAAAGATGGAGACTTGACTTGGAGCTGGCGAATTTGGACCCAACACCAAGGTCTCGATACTCCACGGTTTTTCATGCCATTGAGATCTGCGCTAAAATAAACCTTGATAAAGGTATTAAGGGCGCTAGGATATATATCTTTTCAGATAGCCAGGCGGCACTTAAAGCGCTGTCGTCCAATTTAATGGACTCGTATATCAGTCAAATGCTGCTACGATGCACTACAATTTCTTGCCAGACACAACAGGGTGAAACTCGGTTGAGTCCCTGGTCATCAAGGAATTGCTGGCAACGAATTTGCAGATGAACTAGCTAGGGCTGATTCAGAATCTGCGTTCATAGGACCTGAACTCTACTGTGGTGTCAACTGGGCTACCACAACAGCATTACATTGGTTAAGGAGGCGTATTTTCCAGAAAGAAATATGTTCAGGTGCCGTAAAATAACGCCGAGTAAAATAAGTCCGAATTTCAAAATTGATCCAATGTCGCTTTAAATGGGACGACCGAAAACTTTTACTATGAGGAGTTTGAGAAAATAGTAGCTAGAAATGCGTGTATAAATTCAACGCGTAATAAAGCCGACTCGGCTTTATTTCACTTTGTCAAAGTGAAATAGGACCGAACATTGAAATTTAGCTTTCATAATGTGAAATAAAGCCTTATTTCACTCGGCGTTATTTTACGGCACCATATGTTCATCAGCGGAGTTGAGAAACTCTGCTGCTAAGGACGTACTATCTTTCATAAGGGAGGTGGAAGGTCTTTTGGCTTAGTAACACCCTTTGATAGAATAGATCTTCTCAGGTAGCGTGTCAGCCATATGAAAAAAAAATCTTATACATACATACAGTGACGGACAAAACAATAGGACCACCGAGTATTGATTTAAATTTGATCGAAAAACTCAGATATTTAATAATTTTTGTTTTTTTTTTTCATTTTCTTGTTATTTACATAAAGAAAAACAAAAATTATTCATACAAAAATAAAGAAAAAATCTATTTTAAAAAAAAAAACATACAGAAAAGCTACAATCCGTCTGGAACGAATCGTATGATACCCTATCCTCCTTTCCATAAAGTGCGCTTGGCCAAATTGCATTTTGTATTCAAATATGGCTATAACGTCGAACGCTTGAAGATGTTACATATAAAATTTCATCAAAATCGGTTTTTTCATAAAAACGCACCCAAAAAGTGGGCGTGGCCAAAACTTTTGTATGGGAATCGAAATGTCTAAATATTTGGTCTTAACAAAATTTTTCGGTTTTATATAATTTAGTGAAGTTATGAAAAAGTGGGCGTGGCAGTGGGCGGATTTCAAACATTTTTACACTTGTACTGTATCTTTTTCTCAGAAGCCCAGATATTAAATTTCATTCTACTAGCTCAAGGTTTAAGGCCCAAAAAGCGGGGACATACGGACGGACGGATGGACGGACGGACGGTCATCGCTCAATCGATTTCGCTATTGATGCTGATCACGAATATATATACTTTATAGGGTCTATCTCGATTATTTCTCTATGTTACAAACAATGAGTCAAACTTAGTCCCTTAGGGTAGGGTGTAAACAAGAAATTAGTCAAAAGACTGGTATATGAAGGCGACAAAGCAATAGGACCACTATACAAAATGTTAGGAATCCTATATTAATTTGTTGTTTTCTTTAAATAAACTTAATAAAAAATTCTTGGAGTACCATTTATTTTTTATCACTCCACGGCCGCTTCTTGGCAAGGACTCGACTAGTGCTCGGCAACTGCTCGTCAGTATGGCGTACCAAGCTGCTTGAATTCTGCTCCACAACTCTTCTTTATTTTTTGGTTTTTCAGTACCAAGAGACTTTTTTACTAGCGTCCATAAATTTTCCAGTGGATTGACATCTGAAGATTGGGAGGATGAACGCAACAGATCGATATTGTGCTCTTTACTTTGTCCGCCATATGCTTCGAATCATTATCGGGCATAAACTACCACTTTAGTGGCATTTCCCGGTCAGCATACGGGAGCATGATCTCATTCAATATCTTAGCGTATAAATGCTGGTCCATGGTTTCCTATATCCAAAATATTAGACCTACACCATACGACGAAAAACATCCCCAAACCATGATAATTCCGCCTCCATGCATGACGCTTTTGCTGCTGTACTGGGGCTAGTATGCTGCATTCTCTGGACGTCTGACCCATATCTTGCCATCCGAACCCACCAGTCTCCTTCGCACTGTTCTAGAGCAGACTAGCAAGTCCAGTTTACGTCTAATCTCTGCAGCTGACTTGAACGGGTCTTTTGTAGCCAGGAGTGTAATGTGGGCGTTATCTTTTACCGATGTTTTTCGTGTTCGACCTGTCTGTAAGTGGGATTTAAGGGGCTGTAAGGCATTAACAAAAAATGTTTTTGATCTGCCAATGAGTGCCGACACCTCCCTCTGCTACTTTTCTTCCTGCGTGAGCTTTAAGATCAAATTTCGTTCTGTTGTGGAGCAATGCAATTCGCGACCCATATTAGCTGTTTTCGTACATCTAATGCAGATTTATTTTATTTTTATACTTACAGTAGTATATTTGAAAAAAAAAATTAAATCTATTTCCCTGCAATAAGAAAAATTAATACAAGTAATGTGGTCTTATTGTTTTGTCGCCTTCATATACCAGTCTTTTGGCTAATTTCTTGTTTTTTTTTAAAAAATTGATTTTTTCTTTTTTGAATAATTTTGAATAATTTTTGTTCTTCTTTATGTAAACAATAAGAAAATGAAAAAAAAAATTCAAAAATTATTAAATATCTGAGTTTTTTGATCAAATTTAAATCGATACTCGGTGGTCCTATTGTTTTGTCCGTCACTGTACATATCTGGCCTTTTGAGAAGGAGAAGCAGTATAAGTGTACACATTTTTGAAATCCCCCACTATTTTCATAACTTCTCAAGTAAAATATACTTGAAATAGAAAAAAATCATTAAGACCAAATATTTAGGTATTCAAATTATCTACAATTCACCTATACATACATTGTATAATCATAGTACCCGTTTTTTCGGGTATCACCAGGGTACCAAAATATCGGGTACCCGTAAGGTTTTGGGTACCCGTAAGGTGTTGGGTACCCGCTATGTTTCGGGTGCCAGGGTTATTTCTCTTGTTTCGGGTATATTTTTAGTATGAATTCCATCAATGACCCATGTATATTTTCACTGCTGCTACCCTTCTCTTGCTGTGTATCAATTTTTATATAAGAATTAAAGTAGGTTAATATGTATATCTGGCGAACTTGTGTATTACTCGCATTCCCCGGGTTCCCAGGTACCGGGTTCGAGTACCAGCAAACTTGGGTATTACTTGGTATGACAATTTGTGATCTGTCAACATTGTAAAAGGTTTGTCTGACCAGCTATCTACCAACAAATTATCAGAAATTAGGACAAAATCTAACAACCGTGTGAATTGACAATTTACGTTTTTTTTTTCATATTTTTAACCGCTTATTTAGTTGTTTGAACGTGGAAAAAGCTGCTTTTTCGGGATTTCTTGGAGTAAGTTTACTCAAGACACTCACGTTTGATACTCCAGCAGTTATTAGTGATCATATGTTCATCCCATCGACCCTGGTACCGTTCTTCTATGTACATGTTTTAGGTCCTAATGATATCGCTTGCCTTGTCCCTCACTGTAAAAGCCAACATTTTCATGAAATCTAAATGATTGTGGAGATAGTAGACATTGATGCTCATATTACAACTAAGTATTCTAAAAGGTCAAGGTCCCTGATAAGGTCACTAAAAGCGGTTTGAGTAAAAAGTATGGGTTTTGAAAATGTTGCTTCAAAATCACTGTCTTTCTTGTAGCTAGTACTACCTTTGCTACGTTCGAATGTATTTGATTCGGTGCTTGAAAGATCTGAAAGGTCACCTAAGGTAGGAACAGGGATATCTCCTGAATGAGGGACAGGTCTCTTAGCAGAATTCACATCGGGGTACGCCATTTTTTGTCGGTTAACACCACGCAGATCGACTAAGAAAAAATAGCAGTCATCATGGTTCCTTGGGTTCCTTCCACACTATAGACACACTAAACTTCAAATTACGTTTTTTTTCCTTACATCCTTAAATGCTGGCAACACAATTTACAAACATCGTTTGGAATCCAAGATTTGTCAACGTCTTTAATTGTCATGTTGAAATAAGCGAAATAAGCACTTTGCACAAATTCAGATATACATAGGTCTTCGACACATTTTTATCGTGTATTCGCCACAAACATAACAAAATATATCAGGATCATTTAAACAAGACCGCCTTGACAAAAACATCTCAAAGATCTTATTTATGAAAGTTTTAATCATACAAACAACACTAATAAATATGTGAAAACCGTACTGCAAAAAAATATTATCGATGTGGGTAACTCAAAAACTGTACGTAGTTTTGACGGATTAATATTACTGAGACTGTTGGCAGATATTATGTGTTCAAATTACGTTTAAGTCTCAGCGGCACCAAAATTTTTTTTTATTTTGTAGACCTGTGTAATCGATCGTTACTAAAACCTGTGAGACCGGATGAACTTCCATCACCAAAACTGCTAGAAATTCGTTTATTATTCTCTTCAGATTTCATATGTAGGTACTAGTTTTAAATAAAAATCAAATTGCGAATGGAGTAAAAGCACTATCAACTATTGTAACTGTTTTCAAGTGGTTCAAATATTCCAGACTAGACATTTTTCGTCGAAAATCCAATATCAATACCAGGCCTTAGGATAACTCAAAGATCCCAACGGTAAGTGGACTGAATATTGCTCAGATTCACTGAGGTCACTGTTAAGTGCGCACTTCTCAAGAAGAGAAATCCAATCTGTAGACAGCCCCAGAGTTAGTGCAACACGGAATTCGGGTTGCCAGCGGATTTAATCTCAGAGGAGAGAATTGAGTGGGTAGTAAGATTGTTCTCCCCTTACAAATCACCAGTATTATCCCCTCGACGACATTATCCCGAGCACTGTGAGACATGGCTCAATCGTTTTCGCTATTGATACTGATCATGAATATATGTACATACATATATACTTTAAAGGGTCTATCTCGATTATTTTTCTATGTTACAAGCTATGTATCAAACTTAATATACCCTTAGGATAGGGTATAAAAAAACATTCAGAAAAGCTACAATCCGTCTGGAACGGATCGTATGATACCCTATACTCCTTCCTATAAAGTGGGCGTGGCCAAATTGCATTTTGTACTCAAATATGGCTATAACGCCGAACGTTTGAGGATGTTATATGTAAAATTTCATCAAAGTCGGTTTTTTGATAAAAACGCCGCCAAAAAGTGGGCGTGGTCAAAATTTTTGTATGAGTGAATTGTAGGGAATCTAAATTTTTGCCCTAAGAAGTTTTTTTGGTATCATATAATTTAGTGAAGTTATGAAAAAGTAAGCGTGGCAGTGAACGGATTTCAAAAATTTTTACACTTGTACTGTTTCTTTTTCACAGAAGCCCAGAAATGAAATTTTATCCTCCTAGCTCAAAATTTAAGGCCCAGAAAGCGGTGACATACGGGCGGACAGACGGACGGACGGTCATCGCTCAATCGATTTCGCTGTTGATGCTGATCACGAATATATGTACTTTATAGGGTCTATCTCGATTATTTGTCTATGTCACAAACTATGTGTCAAACTCAATATACCCTTAGGATAGGGTATAATTAAAAGTTATAAAATATCTGAGTTTCAGAGTTAAACAGGTTGAACTATGATTCAACACTAAAAAGAACGGTATTCCATGTGTCTACGGACCATTTAATATGTGTTTTTGCAAAATCTAATCTGAAAGTTTATTAAAATTTTAATATTCGAGACAATAAATTGAACTTCTTTTAAACAACTCTGATGGTGTCTATCACGTTCATAGAGAAAGGGTTAAAAGATGAGTCCCCGGTATTGCAAAGGCACAGTAATGCATGGAGGAGAAAATGTATTGATATGGACTTGCTTTTCTGCGAATGTAGTTGGACCTTTTCATCAAATAAACGTTGCAATGGATCGACTTGTCTACAGATGCATCTTAAATGACCAAATGTTGCCATGCGCCGAACGGAATATGCCACTTCGATGGGTGTTTTAATATGACAATGACTTAAAATATTCATCGAAGCTGGTCAAAGAGCTGGAGTAGTCCCCCCCAATCCCCCAGCTTAAACCTCATTGAAAGTCTCTTTGGCGTCTCAAAGAGTAGAGTTAGGAATACACGCTTCAAAAGTTAGGATGAGGTCATGACATGTCTGAAAACGGAATGGAAATTGACACCAACGTCCACAATAAAAAAACCTAATTGAGTTTAAGCTACGTAGAAGAGCGGGTGTAATCAAAAATAAAGGTTATCACGCCAAATATTAAAATTTGCTTAGGTTTCGAACAGCTGCATTTTGAGAGGAACTCGTATTTGATTTTTTATTTAATTTGAATGAATTGATTTTGGATTTTAGTTTTTACTATTCCAATCTAAGTACTTACTGTAATAAATAAAGATTATCCTATTTCTATTAAAACGAATAAATACAAAAATATTGGACTTTAAATAATTCAGAGAGTTGCTTAAGTTTCGAACAATACATAGTATGTATGAGTAAATTATAGAGAATTGTACCGCCTATAAAGTTCGTCTTAATATTTTTTTTTCAATTTATTGACAAAACATTAAAATATTGGAGTTTTAAAATTTGGTATACCATATCTTTGCATATGCCTTATACATACATACATATGTATGCATATGTATGTACATATATACGCGTGGTGCCATCTAATAGCAAAGCTCAAACTAATCGAAATATGAAATTTTATCAAAATCGTTAGTCATTTTCGAGTAAATAAATTTTTTTGAAATCGGTCCTTAAATAAAGTACCCTTAATTTTGAGGTTAGAATGAAAATGGGTGTGCCCCACAGACTCCAGATTTTAAGTTTAAAGCAAATGCAGTTCCATTCACAGACGGACCGACAGACAGAAATGGCGAATCTACTTTTTTTAACTTCTTCATCATAGTAATGTCAACTTTCATTAAAATCTTGAGTTCGAAACCAATACTTCCCATAGGTATATGTACATACATACATACATACATATGTAGTATATAAAAATAGTTTTAATTATTATGTATACATGCATACATACGATGTACATTTTATTTCAAATAATTTCATATTTTATAACAAAGAAAAACACACAAAACGCATTCAAAATGTCATCTGAATCGATTACAGCATATTTTTGTGGTATGTAGGTACACACTCAAAGAGCTTTCCGATCCACCATGACTTTATTTTACTTTTGCTTTCAATATGAAATAACCCACACACACTTAAATAATGAGACCATATGCATACACATATTGTCTCTGCAAGTATATTACTTTTGCTTTTACCTTTATTTCTCGAGTGCGGTTGGACGGGTTCGCCGGCGCGCGCTTGCTATGAATAATGTAATAAGTGAAAGTGTATCGGTGACCCACTTTCACGATTGAGGTCTATGTTAGAAAAGTATACTTATCCCTCCTATTCGTCGTCATTTCAAGTCATTGTTTTTTTTATTTCGATTTCTCAATAGAAGAGGAAAGCTTTTTATTGTTAAGTATATATTGTTGATATAAAACAGTGTAGAGAATTGTACGTCTTATACACTAACAGTGTAATCTGTGGCAAACGTAACGTTGAAGGCCTTGACACATATTCAATTTATGAGTGAATACCTCTCATTGCTAAGAAATGGAAAAAAAGGAGCTAAGTTACACTTTACAATACGCTGTAAATCAAAGATTTAAACATTTAGGGTAACATAGATATATACATATGTATGTATGTATGTATGCACCTCTGCACATATGTATGTATTCAAAATAAAAATATGTAAACGTGCGTATATGTTCGGTTTAGGTTTCCATTAGAAGCCGGTATGTTTATATGATGACCCACTGACCTAGTTAACAAAATTGTGAAGCTTTTTTATGGTACGTTATACAATATTATTCGTTCAGTTTTTGTTACTAAAATGTATAATTGCTACGCAGATGGAACTGGCTTCATCCAAAGATATATGTACTCAGTCAAAATCGTAAAAGTATACAATTTGTAACGTTTTCCGATGATTTTTGAATAGATTTGGGAATGTACACTTTTCTATTCATAAACATATGTACAAGTTTGCATGTATACATATGTATGTATGTTTATTTACTTGTAAATTCATTTACAGAGTACATATGTACATACATATCTGTACATAAAATAAGATATATAACATATTGTAGCACATTTGAGTAGATATAAACATAACCTATACAAAAACTGTAAAGTTAACCCGATTAAAGATAAAGGGAGAAAAAAAATTGGCCAAGTGCAGTAGGCCATGCAATTATCAAAGTAGGTCACCACACTTCAACTACCGCAATAGTTGCTTTAAAGCTCTAAACTGGTTACATCATACTGACCGATAGTGATCGAGAGTGCCAAGTTGTTGTGTTTATTGTAAATGAATTTATGTGTGGGTGTGTAGTATTTTGATTACGGAATGTGTAAAGCTCTATGGAAAAAAATAATGTTAAATATATACATAAGTACAAAGGTAGATACTTCAGTTAGTTAGCAATATGCATAAATAAAAACAACCGCTATAAGATGTTTATTAAATAAGTGTTAATGCTGCTATTAGAAACATGATTTCAGAAATATTGCGCTTGAAACTAAAGGCTGTATGTATATCGATTTTAGTAATAGCTGTTTCTTTCGACACTTGTTGCAACTTCTTTAAATGTATAAGGTATTATACATATGATGTTTCCATCAAAGATATTTGGAGCTATACAATCTATCGATGACAAATCTTGTCTAGTAAATACTTTAAATGATGGCGTATAAGCTCGTAACACGTAAAATTAAGTTTGAGAAAAATGCCGAATCAAAAAATTCCCTTAGAAATAAAAACATAACAACAGAATTTGTACCTTGTCGTTTTGTCATCATAATAATAATTAACCGATTTTGATAATTTTACATTCTTTAGAGGATTTAATGCAAACATATGTGATGTATTTATTTTGGTCGTGCTTTTCTTGAGGAAATTGAAATCCGCTTGGAAGCCTGCCTAATGTTACATACATACATACACACATAGGTAAACATATCTGACTAAATAATTAATTCAGTTCAGTTTTATTAGTACTTTGATTTGTGTTTAGAGTTAATTTTCAGAACATGAACATTTTAAGGAAAAAATGTCTTGGTATCAATTAACAAGATGTATGTATAATAGTTTTTGCATTACCCATACCATGCACCCTACTTGTTGAGTAATGTCATTGCAATCTAAGGATCATTGTAAGGATCTCATTCTGGAAAATTTCTAACTTTTGTATGTGCGACTTTGCAATCAAACAATCAAAAAGCAGCAGCCCCAAAAATATAGATAGCCTCGAAAATTGTTTAAAAAATGATCATCTTATTACGAGGTTCGATTCCCAGACAACACCTAAAAGTCCTTTAGGTTGACGATTGGACTTCTTATAAACGAGTTTCGACTAAACGAATGTCGCCGGACGCCTTTTTAAGCAGCATTTCCGCTGTCTTTTAGCAAATAATACTGCAGACAACTTATTGGGATTCTAACTGGACACTTTACTTTTGGTAAGTATCTCAATGTGCTAGACGTAAATGATACTACACCCTAATGTCCATGTGAAGAGAGCAACGATACCCCTAAGCATTGCATTTGTGAGTGTCCTTCCATTGGTCAGTGGTGAAGTAGAGAGTGCTAATACTGTAAGCTTTCATTATATCAAACATATAAAGTATGAGTACGGCCCTATTCGGAAACGCAAATTTTGCAAAGCAAAACTTGCGCAATGCAAGAGCAACAAAGCAAGTTAAAAGCAAACTGACAGTGGGCGTATTTTAAAAATCTTTACACTTTCTCAAGTGCCCAGGTATGAAATTTTATACTTCTAGCCCAAAATTAGAGGTCTATATAGTCCGTCCGTATTGCACCACTTTTTGAGCTTTAAAATTTGAGCTAGGAGGATGAAATTTCATATTTGGACTTTTGAGGAAAAGATATAGTACAAATGTAAAATATATTGAAATCCGCCCACTGCCATCCCACTTTTTGATAACTTAACTATTTTACATGAAATCGAAAAATGTTGTTAAGTTGTTAAATATCCATGAAACAATACACTGTAGTCATTTTAATAATTTGGCCACATACATACATACTTGACCAAAGCATCAGTTCAATGTCATCGTTCAAAATATCGACATCGTTTCTTATAAACTTATTTTCATGATCGTTTTTACTCGAAATTTTTATTATTAAAATAGCATGAAAATCGAAATTTTTTTATTTATGATTCATGGACATTTTTTTAATATACTTTGGCATTATTCGGAAAAAATGTTGGTATTACATAACAAAACAAGATTTAAAGCATCAAATAAAAAAAATTCCTGTCTTTCTGTCGCATTAACGGGACTACTAATAAATTGGGCGTGGCAACCTGCACTTTTTTCGAATTAGAACGATAACTTCGAACGTCTGAGGATGTTACACAAAAAGTTTCATCAAAATCGGCTCTTTAATGAAAACGCAATTTTAAGTAAAATAGTGAAGTTATAAAAAGGGCGGATTACAAAAGTTGAAGTTGTGTGGAGCTGTGAAGATTAAAACAAAAAAAAAACTATTTTGGCCAGTTTTCGATACAAATACCCCTATGTGCGTCGTCATATGCACAAAAACTCAAATTTTGGTACGTTCATGGACTGGTGGAATCATTGGTCCCTTATTTTTCCAAATTGCTATAGATCCATGATTACTGAATTTTTCGTTCCCTAATTGAATAGCATTACTGTGAAAGAGCGTTGTGGTTTCAACAAAACGGCGGCGTGGCAATTTATTGATGGAAATATTCGAAGAGCGCATGATTTCGCATGACGGACTTGTGAATTGACCTCCACAATCGTTTGATCAAGCGTTTGCGAAAATTGAATATCCAGAGTGGGCTTTATTTGAGCCAGATGCGCGCGGCGCCCATATGCCCGAGATCATACCTATTCAAACAGTAATTCCTCTGTGATTTTTCCCAATCGCTTTTGATACCCTCGTGATGAATCCATGTATCCATCTTTGGGTGGCAGATATGTATGCATATTTTATATACAGGGTGGGCCAAAAGTCTCTTTCCTATGTAAAAAATTAATAACTCCTTTATTTATAGATATTTTTGAGTAATTTTTTTTTTGTTGCAAAGATAAGACTTGGCAGATTTGACATGGACACAAATCGTTGACAACGAACACAAATCGTCGCATTATTTTTGGAAAACAGTCGGTCAATAATTTACACTCAACGTGCCTGCCGGCAATTTTATGGAGTTCGAAATGCTCCAACAGCTCCCAGTATTCGTGCAATAAGGGCCAAATTTGAGCAATATGGGAACGTTGGGCATGTGAGGCGTACCGTTAGACCTCGTTACGGACGATCGACCGAAAACATTCAGGTCGTTTGTGAAAGTGTTGCAGCCGATCCTGAAACATCGACATGAGGACGTTCAACACAGTTAGGCTATAGAACAATGCTTCAGGACTTCTTTTTTCCACTCATGCAAGCAGACAACAATGTTGAGCTCATGTGGTTTCAGCAAGACGGAGCTACCGCTCACACCGCTTGTGAGACAATGAACTTATTGGGCGAGAAATTCCCAAATCGCATTATCTCAAAAAACGGTGATATTGAGGCCACCGCGATCGCCTGATCTGTCGGTTCTAGACTTTTTTTATGGGGTTACCTGAAGGAAAAGGTTTACATTAGCAAACCACACACTATAGAGGAGCTGAAACTCAACATTCGAAAAGAAATCGAGCAAATTACATCGACACTTCAAAAAATCATGGAAAGTGCTGTCAAAAGAGCCCATGAGCGCCTGCATACTAATGGCGGCCACTTAACCGATGTAATTTTCCATACATAATAAAAAAAATGTCCATGAAATAAACTTTTATTTGTAATTTATTTCATTAGTTTTTATCTTTTCGTTCAAAAGTTGATCCAGATTTACATAGGAGAGGGACTTTTGGCCCACCCTGTATCTTCATCCATAAGTGACGATGACGTGTTTTGGTTAAACAGTAACAGTGACACAAAATGTGTTTAGCTGATTCTTCGTCCTCGTAGCAGATGTGTTCTGTTGATTCTTCAACCTCGTAGCAGATTCTGTATGTGTTATCTATGGATATATCCATAGCCACGAGGTGTTTTTTGACTTGACACTGTGTAATGACAAATCCTGTTAGTCATTACTACTTCTAGTTAGTCTTATAGGTTGTTTTGTTCGGTGCTCCTAAGACCTCTTTGCACCTACTGGATAGAATCCAAAATCGCGCGTTGAAACTAATAGGGAACTGAAACATAGCAGAGTCTATTGACTCGCTCCAACATCGCAGAAATGTCTCTTGCCTTTTCTTATTCTATTGCTTTTTTCACAAACAGTGCTAAAGCGAAATAGCCAGTTGCATTCTGCCCCTTCAACAATTTTCTCGTAATACCCGTCACGCTTTGAATGCTCATCAGTTAACCCTCAAGCCTATCTTTGGCCATACCGTCAAATATAGAGATTTCTTCATAAACCGTACAACACGACTGTGGACTGCTCTACCAAGCTGCACGACTGTGACTGCTCAACCTTCATATTCGTTCGACCTCTATGCCCACTCGCAATGTCCTTCCATCTATTGGTGAGATAATGAAATTGCACTATGCGCTGAATGTCATCGCGCAAGGAGGCTCTACCAACGATTTAGAGGGAGAAACACCTTCACCGAACTCCAGCGCCGGTATAAAAGAGCGCAAAAAGACACAAAAATAACAATCCAGCTCAGTAAACTTAAGGACCTTCACCGAACTATGTCTTAATCAGGTTCAGAGACAAAACATGGAGAAAAGCAACAATTTGTCTGGAACAGATGGTATACTACCCTGCTGAAGTGTGTAATTTTATTGAATTATTATGAAAACTTCGAATGTTTGAAATTTTTGAATGAAAAAGTGGGCATGACCATACATATATAATGTATGGTTGAAATGTATAAAATATGAATACCTAAATATTTAATCTTTATGATTTCTCACCTCTATAATGTGAACTTTTTTTTAATTAGTTCTTGAGTAAACGTTAATTTATTATATAATCATATAACAAGTATTTAAAACCATTTAGGTCAGTTACTTTAAAAGTAAATTACTGTTCCATTAGTAGTTTAGGTTTATTTTTACTTAAAAAATGTAATAATTCAATAGTGGGAAATAAACAAGTCGACACCTTTGTAAACATCCCGCTTTACACACTGATATTCGAACCAGGGATTAAGGCCATGAGGGAGCCAAACAACAAAGGATCCTCCATAGACACTTGTGAGACCATAAGAATAATATGGTCTTGTTTCGATTACAGAAGGACCGACAGTGTTATGCCAAAGAATAGAAAATCCCTTTCTAGTCTGATAGGAGTTATGGGGGATGACACTCTGTGATATCACATGAAAAAAACTAAGACCTAGATAGGTAGGTAGAAGCGGCGGCTGCTTATGTAATTGATCCGTTGTGAACCCCCATCGTGGATAACCTATGAACACAAAAGTTAGTTTGTAGCTTTTGAATAGCTAAGCGGTGTCTCTGAATCAAACCAATATTGTTATAAATTTCAGGATTATTAATCGTGGCTTTCCTGACAGGTCGCCCAGGTCTTCGGATAGGTATTCTCCGAGCACCGTTTTTCTAGTTCTGCACAGGCTTGGGCATTCACCTAGGAAGTGAGATGTGCTCTTTTCTGCATCAGTGTCGCCACAGTCTTGGAAGAGGTCATCAGTGTTTAGTCGCATTCTTCTTCGGTGGGCGGCCAGGAGGTTGTGGCCGGTATATAAAAACCGTGAAGAGCGCTAAGTCGCTACTTGCTTGGTGTAACTAAGACCTTGACATGGATATGGAGAAGAGAAAGTCAACTAGAATACAACCCACTTTCTCTGTCACTGTCCAGGTTTCAACCTAAGATTTACATTTCCCGGGAGACAAATTCTTCCAGAACCTAGAAGAAATATCTAGTCGACCAATGTTCGACATCTTGAGCAACATCAAATCAACTGGATGGTTTGCAATTTCGATAGAGTAAGAACCATATCTGTAGAACAAGGTTAACCAATGGGCAGGGTCATCTCTCCCCTATGGGTACCACAATGGGTCTCTACTGAGTGTGGCGTTGTGGATCACTTCCACCCACGTACATAACCTAACCATAGACTATAGAAGGTATAAGATGAAAAGGAGGGGCTGAATGGTATTGCTACGTCACAAATTTCTACTGAAATATTATTTTAATAGTGTTTGAGAAAATTTATGAAAAACGAGATATTATGAACGCAAATTGCTATAGAAAAACCTTCAATACTAGAGACAGATTATTCAAATTACAACATAATACCAAATGAATAAATAAATAAATTAATTAAGAAATGAATGAATAGATAAATAAATAAATAAGTAAATTAATAAATAAATAATTAAATCAAACAATAAATAATATATAAATACAAGTTTTTGCAGCGACCAGTCCATGGGATCCAGGGCATAATTTTTTAACCATTTATGTTGAACGTGTTATATTCTTTACACGAATGGAAAAGGTCTACTGTTTAACGCCGTATCCGAAGGGCGATTTGTTATTTGAGAAACTTTTTCATGACAGTTATAATTTCGGATATTTGTCAGACGCTCGCGAGAGGTGGGTCGTGAAAGAAATTTTAGGTGTTGTCTGGGGATTGAACCTAGAACCCCTCGCTCCATAGTCAAACGCACTAACCACTTAAGCCATGACGCCCATAATGAATATATGTATAGTTTATTAAAGTACAAAAGTATTTGATCGAAAAAAAATTTTTCGGTATCATGTAATTTAGTTAAGTTATCAGAAAAAGAACGTGACAGAGCGAATTTCATAAATTCTTAAAAACCCAGATATGAAATTTTATTGCCCTAACTCAAAATTTAAGGCCCAAAAATGGTAACATACGGAAAGGCGGACGGACATGGCTCAATCGTCTTCACTATTGATACTGATAACAACTAAGTATACATATCCTTAGGATTAGGGTATAAAAACTATATACTAGTGATCCTTTGCATGAATCAACCTGGAAAATCTACTGAGACTGCTATTCACAACCTAATATTACAAATCAAGAATCAATGGCTGCAATTGAAACTACCATCTGTGCCTTTGTAGACATACAGGGGAACCATTGATGGGGAAAGAATTCACACCCTTCATTATAGACAGTGTAGGTACTTATCATGTTGAAAAGCAGAAGAATACAATTAGAATGTAGAGAATCACTTAAATCAATTTTAGCCGCCAGAGGATGCCCGTAAGGGGGTGAGCTCTCTTCCCTGCTTAAAACTTTAGTCATAGACGAACTCGTAAAATTATGGTTTCAGGCTGACGCAGATTTTTAACCTTAAAGCCGGTGACTTTACTAATCATCTGAGAATATTAGAATACATTCAACGTGATTTTTAAGATTCCAGATACCATACTTAAGAGATACTTTTTGCACAAAATAAAGCTGTCAAATACTGATGTTTAGCGGCTATGTGGAGGGCAAAAATAATCGGCAGAACATATTCTTTGCGTATGTCCAGAGCCCGCAAGGAAAGAGATTACTTCATTTGGAGTGGGACTTTGTCAGTGCAGCAGAATTATATGAGCCAGTATTAAGATCGTATACTAACATACACATATGTATGTATGTAGGTCGCAGAGCACATTAAGGGCCATGTATATGTACAAAATATGTACATATATGTATACGTAAAAAATTGAGACACTACTTTTTGGAATAGTCAAATCGAATAAATATCATATTTATAATTAGACTCACGCTGACAGATTAGCATCAGAGCTTGCCCAATATAGTAAACATATCAGATTGAAAAAACATTAATTTTTAATCCATCATGTGCGCTTATATTTATATATTTTCAGAACAAATAAACCAAGACCTTCCACAATACACTTTTTAGATGCTTGGGCATTTCTGACTTATTGCAGCATCATTACTAAACACAGCGTTCATGCTTAACATCAGAAAATATACAATACAATTATCAGTTTCGTTGTGTCTTCTCTTCACATTATTTGTTCGTATAACATACATTTGAATATAGAAAAGCTTTTTTATTACACATACTCTACCATTATAACCACTCCCGCATGAAGAATAAAAAGTTTTATATAGACAAATGATGAAATAGTATGCGCTCACACAGCAACATTTCATCATTACTATGTATGCGTAAAAGCTCATTCGATTTCCCATGCGCTAAAACAACGAATTGATATACAAACTGTTGTACACTGTATTTTTAGTCTGTTATTTTACTTACTTGAAGCCTTCATTCGCATGTGATGAAAGTGCATTGATATATAAAACTACACTCATACATACATTTGATTATTTGCTGAAAACCAGTGCATATTACAATAGCCACAGACAGACAAGCTTCATAAAACTAATTGTAACTAGGTCAGGGTGCATACCCATCATCTCTGCGTGCGCTGGTGGGGTAATGCGTTGTCAGCAACACATAATAACGAACGATGGCAAAATATTTCTGTTTACAAAATAAGTATATAATGGAAGTAGTACAGGGTTACTGAGCGACCTATTAGCATACTTTTAACAATGACGGTTTTCATTGAGTTAAGGTTAACGTATGCATAATGTTAAAATATGTAATATAACAATGACGCAATTTAATAATAAAAAAAGTAACAATATTGAAATAAATAAAGTACATACTTAACATTTTCTTGTGTTAATAATAGTTGTAAATTTAAATACAATACACATGAGATACCGAGATCATAAGGTTGGAAGGACTCCACTAAAATTACAATACCTTATGTACATTGTACATATCTATGGTATGTATAGCCACAAAATACAAGATAAATATTTTTATTTTTTTTTAATTTTATATATTAAAAATATTTTATTTTTTTATAGTAATATTTATGTTTATGTATTTTATTAAATTTTGTCGAGTTATGAAAAGGTGGGCGGATTTCAAAAATGTTTACACTTGTACTGCTTTTTCTTCTCAAAAGTACATACATATGTACATATGTATGTACATATACATATAGGTCTGCACATATTAGGTAAAATTTTTCACTGGGATCTTACATTTCTATTATTTTGAGCATCTTATACCATGTTCCCACCAAACGAAATCGCGAGATTTGGTCAAATCTCTCCAAGCCTCTAAGGTTTCGCCATACATTATCGGGTTTTCGAAATCTCTTTGAGTTCATCCGTCCGTGAAAGGTTGCCAAACTGAACAAACCTATAGCGTGAACTTTGGTTTATTTGGGTGTTCATTTACATATATTGTCAGTTGTAGATGTCACAATTTTTCGATTTTATTTTCATTTTAAATCGGAGAAAGAGCTAATATTTTTAAAAGAAATATTCTAATTCTAACACATAAATAAATTTTTTCAGCAAACGCAAAAGAAAAATAAAGTGCACGACTGGGCCGTACGTACTTGCACCTTATTTTATAGGCACTGAAATTCAAAGTTTTGTTCTTCTTACACATAAGGTCTAATAACTTGGGTGTTTCATTCTGCATTTTTGATAGAATTGATAACATTAAACTGATTCTATCTCTGATGCTATCTGGGAGATTTCACAAATTTGTTTTGTTTTTAAAACGCCCTCAAAAAGTGGGCATGGCCATATATATGCATATGTATGGTGTTCAACTGAATTATAGAAAACTTCAAGGCCTATTAATTTCGTTTTAACAAATTTTTCGATTTGTAGTAAAAATTTTGAAAAAAAGTACATTTTTAAAAAGTCGGCGTGGCAGTTCCAAAACTCATATCTTTGCCCTTGTCATACAAACCTCAGATATTAATTTTAAGCTCAATCGCTGAAGAAATACCCGAGAAACAGCCAATTTCTAAAATTACCGTTATACGCATTTTTCGCGCAAAACGTGGTATGCCACTTAATAGCATATACACAAACTAACTCACATATGAAGTTTTATCAAAATCGTTAGAGCCGTTTTCGAGAAAATCCATTTTTAGTGAAATCGCCCTTAAGTAAAGTACCCTTCATTTTGAGGTTAGAATGAAAATTCCAATTTCGTCTCTAGGGATTATCCCACAGACCCCAGATATGAAGTTTAAAGCAAATCCGTCCAGCCCTTTTCGGCTGCAGTCGAATAGACAGACAGACAGACCGACCGACAGACAGACAGACTGTTAGTAATGTCAAGTTTGATTAAATTTTCGAGTTCGAAATTTTTCACGAAACCAATACTTGCCCATAGGTATAGGTGCAAGTAAAAATATAAAGAACGAAGATTGTTGACAATTGTTTTGTCAGCCACTTCAAAATGGGCATTTGAAATGACTTCAGATCGACATTTGAAATGATTTCAAATTGGTGGGAACGGCTTTCGAGGTTTCAGTAAAAATTCATCGAAACCTCGGGGTTGCGGTTTGGTTGGAACGTAGCATTACGTACTTACTCCTATAAAATTTCCAAACAGAATTGAAATTCACGCAAAACAATAATCGAAATATAAAAAAAGATACAATATGCCTGAAACGGACACAATGTACACTATTCTTATGCTGGCAAAAAATAGAATTGTTTGAAATCCATGCTGTATCTAAATATAAATGTATTAAAAAACAACATACAGAAAAGCTACAATCCGTCTGGAACGGATCGTGTGATACCCTATCCTCCTTCCTATACAGCCCCTATAAAGTAGGCGGAGACATGTTGCATTTTGTACTGAATTAACTTCGAACGTTTAAGGGTGTTACATGTAAAATTTCATCAAAATCATTTTTTTAATTAAAACTCCCCCAAAATTGGGAGTGGATAAAGACCATGTATGGGGGAATGATATTTGATCTAAAAAAATTTTTCGTTTAGTGAAGTTACGAAAAAGTGGTAGTGGCAGTAGGCGAATTTCAAAACTGTTTACACTTGTACTACTTCTCCTTCTCAAAAGCTGAGATATGAAATTTCATCTTTCTAGCTTAAAATTTAAGGCCCAAAAAGTGGTGAAATACAGACAGACAGACGGACGAACAGACATGGCTAAATCGTCGTCGCTATTGATACTGATCACGAATATACATATGTATATACTTTATAAAGTCTTTCGCGATTATTTCTCTATGTTACAAATTATGTATCAAACTTAATATGCCCTTAGGATAAGCAACGGGTTACGGAATCGTTTCGCACATAATTTGTACTGTGACTTGGAATAAAACATACAGAAAGGCTACAATCCATCTGGAACGGATCGTATAATACCCTATCCTCCTTTCCATATATCCGCTATAAAGTGGGCGTGGCCATATTGCATTTTGTACTGAAATATGACGGTAACGTCGAGCATTTGTGGATGTTGTAAAATTTCATCAAAATCGGTTTTTTGATAAAAAACGCCCCAAAAAAGTGGACGTGGCCAAAACTTTTGTATGGGTGAATTGTAGAGAATCTAAATGCCTAAATATTTGGTCTTAACAAAATTTTTCGGTTTCATATAATTTAGTGAAGTTATGAAAAAGTAGGCGTGGCAGTAGGAGGATTTAAAAAATGTTTACACTTGTACTGTATCTTTTTCTCAGAAGCCCAGATATAAAATTTCATCGTCCTAGCTCAAAATTGGCCAAAAGATGATGATGCGGAATATATGGGAACACAAGCGTTCTCACCGTAGCCTCTCACTATCAACTACACCTCGGCTGGAAATTGGGTAACCAACCCCTTTGGAAGGTCGTTGGTGGTAGCAAACGAGAGAGGGGGGAGGAGTGTTTTCTCACTAAGACACTTCCTCTTAATCTGGACGGCAGCGGATGAATTCTCCAGGTGGAATCAACGGTGGCGCCCAAAGTTCCAGTCAGGTCGAACTTTCTAGTGAAATCCCTATATGAGCTGCTCTGACTTATTCGGATCGCAGGTCTATAGGTATCTCCAACACTGAGCCAGTGTGTTGGAAAAGAGTTGGTGTCGGATGAGCCCTTAATGGGCCAACGGCAGCACTCATATCCCCGAAGTGGGAGCTTGAGGATGGACTCACTGTTGACGTCCCCAGCAATCGAAATAAAGACAACGACCTTTGGATCTGGACATAAGCCTTATATGCTCTCACGCTCCCACAGAAGAAAAGGACGACGCCACCAAAGAATGTTTCTACGAGCTCCTCAACAAAACCTAAGAGCAATGTCCTAAATATGACGTTATACTCGTTCTGCGCGACCTTAACGCCAAGATAGGAAAGGAGGACATCTTTGGTAGGACGATTGGTAAGCACAGCCTCCACGACACCACGTCCGGAAACGGACTTAGGCTCATTGACTTCGCTGCGGGGCGAAACGTCACCATAGCAAGCACACGGTTTCCTCATCTCAATATCCACAAGGGGACATGGTGGTCTCCTCATCATCAAACGGTCAACCAAATTGATTGCGATCGACGTAAGGCATGCCTCCAGTATTCTGGATGTCCGAACCTTCCCAGCAGCCAACATCGACCCGGATCATTACCTTGTTACAGCCACAGTACGAATGCGGATATCCCTAACGTCACAACAAAGAAGAAATATTGTGAGAAGATATAACGTTGAAAAGCTGCAATCGCAAGAGATCGCCGGAACATTGCCGGCAAGCAAAGGCAGCTAAACAAGAGGCATACAAAGCGGCGCTGCAAAGAAGGACGAGAGCGGCTTGTGAGCTCTATGAGCAACAGAAGCGAGAGAAGAATATCGGCTTCTCCGAAAGAAGAAAAAAGAGCACGAGAAGCGTGCGATCGAGGATATTGAGAGATTATACTCCAGGAATAATGTACGAAAGTTTTACCAACATGTAAAAAAGAACGTGTTAGGCCAACAAGACCCGTACCCGAGCCTGTAGAGATGAAGAAGGAAACCTCGTAGTAGAGTCACAGTCGGTGCTGAGAATATGGAAAAATTTATTCTGCAGACTGTATAACGGCGATGAAGACCAACATTCCGCTGTCAGGCAGAATGAACCATTCAACATAGACGATGATAGCCAAAACTTCCGTCCACCTGACCAAAACGAAGTGAGGATAGCGATATCCAAAATTAAATCCAATAAGGCTGCTGGACCTGATGGCTTACCAGCCGAGCTGTTCAAAGCAACTGGAAATGACCTGGTAGAGAGCACACACAAACTCATTTCTAAAATTTGGTCAGATGAATGTATGCCTGATGAATGGAATCTCAGCACCGTTTGCCCGATCCACAAGAAAGGAGACCCCCTAATTGCGCCAATTACAGAGGTATCAGTCTCCTCAACATTGCGTATAAGGTCCTATCTGCCTTATTGTGTGAACGTCTGAAACCCTTAGTCAACAACCTGATTGGGCCCTGTCAGTGTGGTTTCAGACCAGGAAAGGCCACAATCGATCAAATCTTCACACTTCGACAGATCCTGCAAAAAACTCAAGACGTCAAAATCGATACCCACCATGTTTTCATCTACTTTAAGGCCCCATATGACAGCATCTATTGAGACGAGCTATACAGAGCCATGTCTGGTTTTGGCATCCCTGCCAAACTCGTTCGCCTGTGCAGGATGACGTTGGCGAATTCTCGCTGCTCCATCAAGGTCGGTAACGATCTCACCGAGACCTTTGATGTCAAAAATTTAGACAAGGTGACGCGCTGTCATGTGACTTCTTTAACATCATACTTGAAAGAATTGTGCAAAACTCACACGCCAACACCAGAGGCACAATCTTTCAAAAGTCTGTGCAACTACTAGCGTACGCCGACGACATCCACATTATTGGAAGAACACAGCGGGGTGTCACCGGTGCGTTCGCTAGTATTGCAACGGAGGCTGTCAAAATGGGTTTAGCGGTAAACGAGGGCAGAACCAACTATATGCTGTCAACAAGAAGGGACACTCAACATCGACGAATTGGACAGAAGGCCACAATCGACAGCTATAACTTTGAGGTAGTAAGGGACTTTGTCTACCTCGGCTCTGCTATCAATTCTGACAATAACATCTCGGCAAAAATAAAACGAAGAATAACTCTTGCCAATTGCTGTTTCTTTGGGCTGAGAATGCAATTGAGTAGTAAGGCCCTAACCCGAACAACTAAATAGACTCTATATAAGACCTTGATCATCCCAGTCCTCCTTTACGGCGCTGAAGCATGGACTTTATCGAAAGCGGATGAAGATATCCTTGGTTTGCGTTGACGGGTTTTGGAGGAGAAGATTCAACAACGAACTATACGAGCTGTACAGCGACATCGACCTAGTCAAAAAAACGGGCATCAGTCGTTTGAGATGGTTAGGGCATATAGCGCGAATGGACACCAGTGCTCCGGCCCGCAGAGTCTTCGAATCAAACCCGGAGGAACAGTGTAGTAGAGGAAGACCTCGCCTTAGATGGCGCATACAAGTTGAAGGGGACCTGAACAAGCTTGGAGTGCGCAACTGGAGGTAGTTAGCTAAGGACCGAGCTAACTGGAGAGGCTTGTTAGTTAGGGGCCCAGGTTCACCCCGAACTGTAGCGCCACCTAAGTAAGTAAGTAAGCTCAAAATTTAAGGCCCAAAAAGCGGTGACATACGGACCGACAGACGGTCATCGCTCAATCGATTTCGTTTTTGATGTTGATCACGAATATATATACTCTATAGGGACCTATCTCGATTATTTCTCTATGTTACAAACTATGTGTCAAACTTAATATACCCTTCGGATAGGGTATAAAAATAATCAAATAATTCAAATTTAAGTGCAAATATGAAACGTCAAACCAAAGATATGTAGTATATTCAGTGAAAATATAGTAAATACTTTGAAAGCGCGAAGTTTAAGTAAAAGCTGACTATTAAAACATTATTGGTATAGTTTGGACTTAACGGTGTATTAATATTTAAGTCGACACCTTTTCGTGTCGTCATGACTAATGATTCGTTGTTGGTAAGGCCCTGTGTGTCTGGGTATCCACTTAGATTTAAGTAAAACTAGCTTATAGGTTATTATACCCTATCCTAAGGGTATAAGTTTGACACATAGTTTGTAACATAGAGAAATAATCGAGATACACCCTATAAAGTATATATATTCGTGATCATCATCATTAGCGAAATCGATTGAGCGATGACCGTCCGTCCGTCCATGTCACCGCTTTGTGGGCCTTAAATTTTGAGCTAGGAGGAAATTTCATATCTGGGCTTCAGAGAAAAAGATACAGTACAAGTGTAAACATTTTTGAAATCCGCCCACTGTCACGCCCACTTTTTCTTAACATCACTAAATTACATGAAACCGAAAAATTTTGTTAACACAAAATATTTAGGCATTTAGATTACCTAAAATGCATCCATACAAAAGTTTTGGCCACGCCCACTTTTTGCTGGTATTTGCATCAAAAAACTGATTTCGATGAAATTTTACATGTAACATCCTCAAACGTTCGACGTTTTAGCTATATTTGAGTACAAAATGCAATTTGGCCACGCCCACTTTATAGAAAGGAGGATAGGGTATCATACGATCCGTTCCGAACTAATTGTAGCTTTTCTGTATGTTTATTCTAGTCATTAGGTGGTCAGGTGCGTACTTATAGGGCAAAGCAACGCTTCAAGAAGACTCACTGCCTCATTGTGGCGGCCGCCGGGTATTGGCTCCCATGCTCTGGCTCTTCGCCCTCCAATCGGTAAACTTGTTATTGGTTGTGTGCCTCAGGTCGTCTCGAATGGCCGGTTGCAGAAACATCATGAGAGACGGATAAAGTGAGCAACGGGAGGAGAAAACCCCATTACCAAATGCCTGATCCAAGGTGATAGATGTATTGATAAGAGGGTGCTTAGTCGATAGTATGCGGACTCCGAATACCTGGCGACTTTCGGTTTCAATCCAGCCGTTCTATGGCATACCGGGCTCTGTCATGGGTGACCTCCTTTCCAAGAAACTCGTGGGTAAAAAGTTTTTAATTTAAATAAAAAAACCAATTAAACTGATGCATCTCAAAACGCATCAATCTCGGGTGCTGCTGCTGAGCAACCTGTGGTATCCTGAGATTCTGTAGACCTCTTGTCGGCCAATTCCACACTGACCACAATTTCTAGGTCTGCTGTCGAGCAGCCATAAGGGCCCCAACTGAATCTTTCAATGGTGTCAGAGTCGAGGACGTGGAATCAGCCACTTCTGACTCTGATGGTCCCACACTTGTTGATAGCTGTAGCGTCATTTCGAAGAAATACGGATGCTCTTCCATTGGGAAAATACTAGATGGGCCAGTGATCCAGCACCAACAAAGTGGATTCATTAACCTGAATTCGATGGAAAGAAGGCGATTTAAACATGTTTTACGCATAGGCAAAAGTAAGGAAAGTGCTCTCACTTATGCCAGCGCGAAGCCAAGCGCGTTAAATCCGAGGATCAGACCTACACCTGATGTCCCCACTTTTAGCCAAGTGGTTAGTGCTGTCAGGTTAGGTGTTGCCCGAGCGAGACCATGTGTGACATCTGAAAATTCTTGAATCAATTCCCAAAAAGGACATGTTTTGCACTACCCCCGACACCATGATCAGGGAGTTTCGGTAAAATGGATCAAAGATGGAAACTGGAGTTGGAGCTGGCGTCTTTGGATCCAACACAACACCAAGGTCTCGATACCTATGGGAACGTTTCCCACGGTTTTCCAAACGTATTAACGACGCTAGTATATATAGTAGCAGTCAAATGCTGCTACAATGCACTGCAATCTCTTGCCAGACATAACAGGATGAAACTCGGTTGCGTCCCCTGTCATCAAGGTATTGCAGGCAGCGAATCTGGAGATGAACTAGTTAGGCCTGGCTCAGAATCTGCGTTCATAGGACGTGAACCCTACTGTGGTGTTAACTGGACTACCGCCATAGCGCCGATTAATGATTGCGAACACAAACTTCGTCTGGCTCACTGGGAAAATGTCTCGGGCTAAGACAATCCAAGCGATTAATGAGACCTTTTTCCTACAAGGAAATCTATCATAGATAAGGAAAGTATTAAAAAGCTGGTGAACTTTCTCACATGTTACTGTGGCCTGCGAATATCACCTTAACAAACTTAATCTGTGCCCAGAAACGGAATGTAGGTTCTGCTTAGAAGATGACGAATCCTCTGAGCAAATTCTCTGTGAATGCACAGCATTACATTGGTAAAGGAAGCGTATTTTCCACAAAGAAATATGTTCATCAGCGGTGTTGAGAAACTCTGCTGCTAAGGATGTACTATTCTTCTTAAGGGAGGTGGAACGTCTTTTGGCTTAGTTATACCCTATTTTTGATTCGACATGATATGAGCATAGGGGTTACTCAAAAAAAAATAATTCTAGTCATTAATTTTAAAACGGTCACAAAAGCCAAATTGTGAAATTATGGTGGGAGCAAGCATAATTAATTTATATCATAGTTAAAATAAATTAAAATTATTATTTCCAACTTAAAATGAATTTTTAGATAATATGTATCTAAACTCTATTTTATAACAATTTCAGGGCCGGACAAAATTAATTAAGTCGGCTAATTGAAGTTATATGTATTCAAAACAAAAACTGTAATTTTATAAGTCTCAATACAATAAATTGAATTGATTTCAGCGTGGCAGTGGGTGGATTTCAAAATACACTTGTACTGCATCTTTTTGTCAGAAGCACAAATATGAAATTTCATCCTCCTAGCTCTAATTTAAGGCCCACAAAGCGGTGACATACGGATGAACGGACGGTCAAGGCTCAATCGATTTCGCTATTGAGACTTATCACGAATATGTAGTGAACACTCGATATAGTGAACAATCCAATACAGTGAGCACGTAATATCCTTTTTTTGTATCTTGTTTGGAATGTTTTATTTTTGATAAGTCTTTTTATGGATGAATTGTTTCTCTTTCTAATAAATTATTCTTTTTAATAAACATTGGATGGTATGATACCCTATTCTCGTTCCTATACAGCCCTTATTGAGTGGGCGTGGTCATGTTACATTTATTTATTGAACTAATACGATAACTTTGAACGGATATTACATGTGAAATCATCATCAAAATTTGATCAAAATGCTCCCAAAAAGTGTACGTGGCCATATATGGTGTGTTTGAATTGTAGACAATTTGAATATCTAAATATTTGGTCTTTATACAATTTTTGGATTTCATGTAGTGAAGCGGATTTAAAAAAAATTTTACACTTATACTGCTTCTCCTCAGATATGAAATTTCATCGTCTTTAAAAAAGACCACAAAATTTAAGGTCCAAAAAGTGGTGACATACATATGTTTATCCATCCATCTGGACGGACGGACATGGCTCAATCGTCTTCGCTCTTGATACTGATTACGACAATATATTCTTTATTAAGTCTTCGTAGTCCTACTAACCACTTGAGCACCGGCGCTAAGAGACAGCAAAAATGCGTCTGATTTCTCAGAGACGTTCGGAAACATTCGTTCAATATCTTTGAATCCTGGAGGGCTGTGCCATGCACAATTGTGTTTGTAAGAAGCCAGTCCTGAATACAAAGAGATTTGACTTAAAATTTCGCACAGCAGCCAAAGCACAGAATCTAGAGCAGCGCCAGGCATATTGAAAGAAGCTCTCCTACTGCCCAGACATGTAGTTGCTTTAGTGTAGTACAAAAAGCAGTCACATACTTATACGATATCCCCCTTCATCAAACAACCAACACATAAGCTGGAAAAGGTCTTATAGACATAGCTCGAAATAAATCCTAACACGTTAGCACATTGGACTATTGGATATTTACTTACTTACGGGTTCCCGACCCGTGAAGAGTCTCTGTCTGGGACACGGCAGCCCATTGTTTCGCCATGTCCCCGAGTATGATTTTGACATAATACTCCGGACAGGCTCCGTCCAGGAGGTCTTAAACCTCCTCCTTGATAGAGTCTTCAGCTTCGTCGCTGGAGGCGATCGCTGATCGGCTTGAAGTCAACTATCATTGAACGAAGCCGATTTCCCACGACGAATCCGCATCTTAACATGTGCAGTCTTTTGTGTCAGCAATGTCGCAATTATTCCGTTTTTGCATACCTGATCCTATCCATCGCATCACCTGGATCGCGGTAATATCTGCCTTGTACCTCGTGAGGACAGATTTAAGTTTTTGAATAAAACCAGGAGTGTACAGTGTACGTACATTCCAGGTGCATACTCTTAGATCATAGTCCGTGGACATTCCAAGTTCTGGTATTAAATGAAGGAGTCCATAATTTTAGGCTTGTGTCTCTCTCATAATTTTTGTTTTCTAAGTGGTAAGGAAGTTAACCCGAAGCAGAAACCCCAACCTGGAGGGCCATTAACTTTTGGATACTTGATGATGGCTGCACTAATATGGTGAACATAATAAAAAATTTGTGGAATAGTTAGTTCGTAAAATCTAAGAGTCTGACCAAAATGATTACTAATGTAATCATAATACAATTGCTTAGTAAACACAAGCCGATCTATTTTTTATACCCTATCCTAAGGGTATATTAAGTTTGACACATACATAGTTTGTAACATAGAGAAATAATCGAGATAGACCCTATAAAGTATATATATTCGTGATCAGCATCAATAGCGAAATCGATTGAGTGATGACCGTCCGTCCGTCCGTATGTCACCGGTTTTTGGGCCTTAAATTTTGAGCTAGGACGCTGAAATTTCATGTCTTGGCTTCTGAGAAAAAGATACAGTACAAGTGTAAACATTTTTGAAATCCGCCCACTGCCACGCCCACTTTTTCATAACTTCACTAAATTATATGAAACCGAAAAATTTTGTTAAGACCAAATATTTAGGCATTCCCCTACAATCCACCCATACAAAAGATTTGGCTACGACCACTTTTTGGGGGCGTTTTCATCACAAAACCAATTTTTGGGCCTTAAATTTTTAACTAGGACGCTGAAATTTTATATCTGGGCTTCTGACGAAAAGATACAGTACAAGTGTAAAATTTTTTTACATCCGCCCACTGCCACGCCTACTTTTTTATAACTTCACTAAATTATATGAAACCGAAAAATTTTGTTAAGACCAAATATTTGGGTATTTAGATACCCTACAATTCACCCATAGAACAGTTTTGGCCACGCCCACTTTTTGGGGGCGTTATCATCAAAAAACCTATTTTGATAAAATTTTACATGTAACATCCTCAAACGTTCGACATTATAGCTATATTTGAGTACAAAATGCAATTTGGCCACGCCCACTTTATAAAGAGGAGGATAGGGTATCATACGATCCGTTCCAGACGGATTGTAGCTTTTCTGTATGTTTATAATTAGAGGTGTGTTATCAGTTCAGTAACCGCACATAAGTTTTTATAATGTTATGCAGCTAGACTATTGTAAAAAAATCTAATCACTTTAATTAGCCTTTTACGATCACTGGGACACTTTCATAAAAGTATGCTTCTTCTTCTTCTTCTTCTTCTGTTAAGCACTTATTTCCCCCACAAAAAATTTGGTGTTGTTTGGAAATCAAAACACTAATCTCTCGCTCAGTAGTCCGAAGACGTCCATTAGAATAGCAAGTTTTTAATTGATAGTATGTAGTAAGAAATCGACCACAAATAGTGGAAAAGATGTGGGTACACTCCACGTATAGTATACCAGTATACGACTTAATTCCTATTTCTTTTCCTATAAAGGACGAATCCAGAGCGGATACTTGTTGCTGTTCATAAATAATTTGAGAGCCCTTCGTTTTTCCTTAGTGCATTCTATACCTTCCTCCACCAAGTTGGCGCAGTAAATTGGTTTCATTCAAAATTTGTAGGATTGTATTATTGATATGTCTGATAAGTCGGTTTCTATGCTTTCAACTTCGATTGTAGGAATTTCAAGATCCTAATATACCACGGTGCTTGGACAATTTCTCTAAGCATTTTGAAAAGTTCATATATTATTTGCATTTGATTTCTTGGTACAACCCCAAAGTTGTATACCGGAGGTCCACATCGTTTTTAGCACTTATAAAAGCAGTTTGTTCTCGATACTGAGCTGGGAATGTGTCCCGAGTAACCAATATTTCTCTATATTTAATTTCGAGATCTTTATGTTTCATTTTCATGTGCGAATTACATTTCAGTCTTGCGTCGAGTGCCATTCCCAGATATTTGGTATTGTTAGCAAAATGTATTCGGGCAAGGTTTAGAAAAATTGTCTTATATGTAGGTGAAATTCACATGGACAGATTTAGTTTCGTTGAGGGCGACATGCAAATCTCTCGTCCAATCATTTACTTTATTCAGTGCGTTTTGTAGTTGTTTCTTCAATTGTTTTACCTACTGCTAGCATAACGGTGTCATCAGCAAACGTAGCAAGGATCGTGCCATCTTCTTTCAGTATATCACGAGTAAATAATAGATAGAGAAGCGGCTCAAGAACGCTTCCTTGCAGAACGCCGACTCAAATTTCTTTGAGCTCCGAGTATTCGTTTTCATGTCTAACACTGAAGTCTATTTCCGAGATAATTTTAGAATATCGTATAGGCATATGGGAAAACTTGCCTTAATTTACATTTTAAGCCATCGTGCCTTATCAAAGGCTTACGAGACGTCAAGGAATACGCTTAAGCACATCTTTTTTCGTAAGTGCTTTCTCGATTACGTCAGTAATTATATGCACCTGCTCAATCGTCGAATGCCTATTTCTGAACCCAAACTGGTGGTCAGGGATAAGATTATTATCACCGCTATCGTGGTGAGATTCACTTTACCCATTCGATTCACGTGAATCTTTCACAGCTATCGTGGAACCCGTCGGATACGCTTTCTTACCGACGAGTATTGTTGATTAGGAATTGCTCGTTTGACAGCTTGTTTGAAAGACATTTGGGGTTAATAATAATTTAAGAATGCAATTTTTGATAACGGGAAGAAGGCATAAATAAATAAATAGTACTGAATAAATAGATAAGGCTAAATTACTTCTCTCTTCTCTTCATGAAATGAGAAAAACTTCAGAAAACTAAAACACAACAACCAAATCCGCAATGAAATAGTTGCGGATGTCAAATGTATGGGGAGATTCGATCCGTGCGTTTTCCACGAAACAGTGAATCTCATTCACATTGCCGACATGTGAACCGTTCACTTCAGCGGATTGCACGATGCAAATTTTGCGGTTTTGGTGAATCATTCCCCTCGACGGGTTCCACGATAGGGGTGTTTATTCTATAACCGGTTGTAGCCGCCTTAGTAATATCCTCTCGAAAATTTTGCATATGACTGGAAGAAGCGAAATTAGTCTATATGATTTCACCTCATTTGGCGGCTTTCCTGGTTTTAAAACCATTATGACTTCCGCAATTTTCCATTGGTTTGATACTGATCGCAGTATTTATAATATGGAGAAGCTTAATTAATACTTTTGTAGGTGGAACTTTGAGGACATCGCCGGTGATCAAATCATAACCAGGAGGTTTCTTAAGTTTTAGAACCTCGATCTCGTGTTTTAATTCTCTTAGCGTAGAGCTTGTGAGTGTTAAATCGTCAGATAATAATTGCGTCCTATTAATATTGTCGTAAACCACCATCGTACGGTTAATAGGTTTCTTCCAGATGGGCGCCAAAAATGTCCGTTTTTTCTTTATCTTCCTTTGCCCATTCATTTTGACCCTTTCTGACTTTATTTCGATACTGGATCGTATCGGTATTTAGCTTTTAGACTTCGGTAGTCGTCGTGGTCATCGACGTGTTATTCGTCAAAGATGTAACTTTAAATTTCGATGTTATCGTTCCTTTAAGGAGGCTATGTAACTTGTTATATTCTGTTATCCCGATGACGTTTACTTCTGACGTTAGACGAAATTGCGCTCGACGTTTTTTTTTTTTTTCTTGCGGTGCAATTTGCTTATCTTCTTTTAGGGGCTCGATTTCGGGCGAAGAACCGGCTCTCCGTTTCTTACTAGGCACGATTCGTTTGGCGTGCTTGCTCTTCTTCATTGTTGTGGTATTCCCGACTATCTAAGTGAGGTGGAGTACATTCGCCTTCCTTTTGCAAATGTGTGTTCCCTAGAAGCTTACTTTCTTCGTTTAATAAGTATACCTCTTTCTTAAGATTTTGAGTAGATCAATTTCGTTCGGAGTGCTTTATTTTCTTCCTCAAAGCTTTTATATTTCGCTGAGTCCCGATTTTTGCGCGCAGCGCACCCAATGGACTTCTTTTCCCGAATTTATTTTATCTTAGTAGAGGAGATCGAGATCCTTAAACTGTCTGTAAAAGAGTCATGGTGTAAGCAGCCACCAAAATCTTATTCTTCAGAGCATATTCGTAAATCTTTCGAAAACCGAACAAAATTTTCGATACATCATTGACGAGCCAACAGAGTCTTCGAAATATTATAAAACAACAACTAATTGCCGCATTGCAGTCTGCCGCCATCGAATTCCCAGGTAACGCCACACTACCGCAGTTAAGATCCATCTACAATACATCGAAGAAATCAACACGCAAACCAAAAAGTCAGAACCCTTCCGATCCGCCGATTCGGCTGGCATCATCAACGCTTCTGCAGGCACATCCACCTCTGACGCTGTGTTCAGCGTAATCACGGGCAATGCGATGCATTTAATGCGGGCAGATTTTAAAATCAAATTGATGTGGGATATGTAGCTGTCCAACGTAAACACGATATTGCGGGCAACACGTTCTTTGCGACGTCCGCGCATCGTACGCATTGTTTGAAAATCAAACTTGTTTGATTTTGCCCGCAGTATCGTGCGGAAATTAAAAGATGGAGGTTCTTATTTCAGAAATGCAAAAGCGAAATGTGTTGTGGAACAAGAGTCGCGTAAAACGCATTACCGTATTGTAATTGGGTACTTCTGCATTCCCCGCAAATAAATGCGACGCAGGTTGTGTTAATATATATTTTAATAACAAGAGTTATCCAGCCGAGACGACATTGAAGAGATCGGCCCGTTAGACAGTATAATTCGAGGGCTTGCGTGATAGTCCAACCAATGTTGCGATTCTGCATGGCGCTACTAGCCTAATTGAACTGAAGGCGCTGTTAACACAAATCGTAAAGGATGAAGCAACTACATTGTCACCATGTAGCAATCATCCATAAGGTGCTTCAACTGCTCCGAAATAAGACATTTTTTAGAGAATTGCCGAAAACCAAGACCAGCTCCTGGTTCCTGCTTTACATGTGGAAGTAAGGAGCACAAATATTCCGACTGGCCAAGACGTGCAAAACGAAAAAACCAAGTTGCAGCTGTGTCTCATGGTTCCGTAGACGGCCCATCTACGAGAGAAAAACCTGTGATCGAGTCAGATGCTGAAGTGTTACGTATCCTAGACTGTTTACAGAAGGCCAAAATAATGAATCAAGTGGCACTAAATACTATGACTGTTTTTTTCTTTTCGAAACCGGTAGTCCGGTTAGTTTCCCCCAGCGGTCAATATTGCCGTCGTGTGGCGATGTGTTAAACATTTCTAAATACACAGGCCTCCAAAATACAGTGCTTATGGAGAAATTGAATGCTTCATACAATTCATGGATCAAAGAAAAGAATAAAAGTGAAAAGTTGGGCATCTGAATGCCTAAATATTTGGTCTTAACAAAATTTTTCGGTTTCATATAATTTAGTGAAGTTATCAAAAAGTGGGCGTGGCAGTGGGCGGATTAGTAAATTCTTTACAGTTGTACTCCTTCTCCTTCTCAAAAGCCCAGATATTTAGTTTCATCCTCCTAGCTCAAAAATTAAAGGCCCAAAAAGTGGTGACATACAGACAGACGGACGGACGGACATGGCTAAATCGTCTTCGCTATCGATACTGATCACGAATATATATACTTTATAGGGTCTATCTCGATTATTTCTCTACGTTACAAACTATGTGCCAAACTTAATATACCCTTAGGATAGGGTACAAACATACAGAAAAGCTACAATCCGTCTGGAACGGATAGTATGATACCCTATCCTCCTTTCTATGTAGCCCCTATAAACTGGGCGTGGCCAAATTGCATTTTGCATTAAAAAATGACTATAACGTCGAACATTAGAGGATGTTACATGTAAAATTTCATCAAAATCGTTTTTTTGATAAAAACGCCCCCAAAAAGTAGGCATGGAAAAAACTTTTATATACGTGCATTGTAGGCAATCTAAATACCTAAATATGTATTTGGTCTTAACAAAAATTTTCGGTTTCATATAATTTAGTGAAGTTATGAAAAAGTGGGCGTGGCAGTAGGCGGATTTAAAAAAATTTTACACTTGTGCTGTATCTTTTTCTCAGAAGCCCGGATATGAAATTTCATCGTCCTAGCTCAAAATTTAAGGCCCAAAAAGTGGTGACATACGGACGGACGGTCATCACTCAATCGATTTTGCTATTGATGCTGACCACGAATATATATATGTACTTTATAGGGTCTATCTCGATTATTTCTATATGTTACAAACTATGTGTCAAACTTAATATACCCTTAGGATAGGGTATAAACATCAATTTTAACAAATTCAAGTAAAATAAATAAGATGACGTTGTATGCAGAAGTGCATAAGTTTAGGTACAAATATATTTTAAGTCGTGTTCGCACCAGAAAGATGCAGAACATTTCTGAATTCGTGTTAAAAAAAAATTTTGTTGTAGTTTTGTGATGTCGAGAAATTTAGTTAACTGAGAAAACCCAAAAAGAGGACAAATTGCATGTTTTTCCAAAAAGATACCGGACATTTTTTTTTTTTGACAAAAAGAGGACGTCTGGTCAGCCTATACGAGAAGGTATTTGTGTTTTGTTAAAATTGAAGATCAGTTAATAGAATTTAATATAAAAAACCGACACTACCAAAAGTTACTTTTCAAAAATTTGAGGCAAAATAAATCATAATTCAATTCACAAATGACTATAGCCGATGCGACGCTTGTCAAAAACATTCTGCACATGTGTTTCACATGCAGAGATGAACACTGCGCTGCGTACAGAAATTCTGCACATGTGTTTTGGGCATTAGGCTTTAAGAACGGATTCCATCACGTACAAGTTGCTCAAGACTCGGGGATATACACCTTCGTGTAAGACTCTTCACGCCTTCAGACCAATACGAAAACTTAAGGATGCCGTTCGGCTTAAAGAATACTCCTTCAGTATTCCAACTATTTGTCGTTTAGGTTCTCAGTAGATTTCGTGGTGTATATTGATGACATATGATTTCAGTGTTTAAGAAGATCAAAAGCATAAACCTTCGATGAATTTTGCAGTCATGTGACAGGTACTGCTCTATCGTGTTTCTTAAATAAATCAGAGCATTCAGAGCGTACTCCGTTCAGAGCGCGCTCGACTTGTTCAGGCTGTTCACAGTTCTGTTCTTAACTAAAAAAAGAAAAACACCTATTTTAGTTCGTGGAGACCATTATAGCAAGCCATAGATAGAGAACTTTTAAACGCTGCGATCATATTTTTAGTTATATTTCCTTTTCTCTTCATAGTAATTTGCTATGTTCAGAGAGTGTTTTTGACACGAACTCAACGTCGAGAACACAAGAATAAAACAAATGAATAAAATTACAAAAAAAATAATAAGGAAGCAGTGGGAATGTCCGACATTGGCACCTCATCGGAAGACGAATTTTGGCCTCCAGTCAGGAGTCTTTAGCTCTCCCCTCAGCCGCAGCAAGTACAAGTAGTACTCCCTCTGGCGAACAGAGGGCGGCTCATCAGTTGACAACAGCTTTCACAAAAACGGCAACCAAAGGCACTAAGGTGAATGCCAATGGTTCGTCAGATTTAAACAAAACCGCGGCCGCTATCATGAAGAAAAAATACAAGTTGGCTCGGTTCGTTCTTGACAAGGTTGCCAAAAAAGAAGCAGCTGGTACCGTTCATGAGAAGGACGCTGAGGATAAAATTAAGTACCAAGCTGTGATCGATAAGTACATCGCACACCTTGAAAACCAACAACAAAAACAAACATACAGAAAAGCTACAATCCGTCTGGAACGGATCGTATGATACCCTATCCTCGTTTCTATAAAGTTGGCATGGTCAAATTGCATTTTGTACTCAAATATGGCTATAACGTCGAACGTTTGAGGATGTTACATGTAAAATTTCATGAAAATCGGTTTTTTGACGAAAACGCCCCCAAAAAGTAGGCGTGGTCAAAACTTTCGTATGGGTGAATTGTAGGGAATCTAAATGCCTAAATATTTTGTGTTAACAAAATTTTTCGGTTTTATATAATTTAGTGAAGTTATGAAAAAGTGGGCGTGGCAATGGGCGGATTTAAAAAAATTTTACACTTGTACTGTATCTTTTTCTCAGAAGCCCAGATATGAAATTTCATCCTCCTAGCTCAAAATTTAAGGCCCAAAAAGCGGTGACATACGGACGGACAGTCATCGCTCAATCGATTTCGCTATTGATTCTGATCACGAATATATATACTTTATAGGGTCTATCTCGATTATTTCTCTATGTTACAAACTATGTGTCAAACTTAATATACCCTTAGGATAGGGTATAAAAACAGAAGGAAAAGGGCTTTAAGGCGTATAAGCGGAACAGGTCTTCGGATGAGACCAACCGCGAGTCAAAGAAGTCAAAGTTCGCCAAGACACCCACAACATCAACATCAGCACAACAACAACCGGGTACATCCTCGACCTGCACTTCAGAAAACGCGACACTTTTCCGAGGTGGCTAGGGACCATCTGCAAGTCGACTTGGTGGACGAGCGCTCTTCCGATGGCAAGACGGTCAGTGAAACGTAGTGCAGCATCGAGGCCAAACTGTCGGAGATGGTCATGGACTACCTGCTTGGAAATCCTGGGAGACCTCTGCCATGTTTCGATTCCGCCGAGTTGGTCAGGGGTTATCGGGTGCGAGGACCAGTTCTCCAAGGACTTCCTCAGCGAGTGTGTCTCTAAGGTTAGTGACGCCTGGGAGGGCTGGAAGCTTAAGCTTATCCCCGCTAAGGATATCCCCAGGAGACCTAGGGCCCGCATCTGGCTTCCCAATATGAAGATTGATGGAGGAAGGCTTCGCCAATGTCTGAAACTGCACAATCCGGCGGTTCCGATGGATGACTGGGCAGTCATCAGGCCAGAGGAACCTCAGAAAAATAGCTCCTCATTCCTGCTGATGATCAATGAGGCTAGCCTGGTGGCTCTCGAAAAAGCTGATCACAAGCTGCGCTTCGGCATTAGGCATGCCAAACTTAAAATATTCCGCCCCTCTGGTCCTGAAGAAGATTTAGGAGGACATGGGGGTTGACATCAACTCCACAATCACCAATGCTGAAAATCAGTCAGATTAATCTGCACCACTCGAAGAGTCCGTCAGGAGGAGGACATTGACATCGGCATTGAACCTTGGGTGAAAGGCTCATCCATAAAAGGGCTCAACGACAACCGCTACAACATCTTTTACAAGACCACCAACCCGGTTTATAATAGACCTAGGACTTGCATCCTAGCTAAAAAAAAAAACCACTTGAATGTATTTCTATGTCCCGTTTTTAATTCTGCCGATTTAACGGTAGTTAAATTAGAGGTTGCAAGTAACACTCTTTATATTTCCTCAGTGTACATGGATCACGACAGACCAGCACCACCTGAGGAGGTACATCAGTTAATAACAGCGATTTCAACCAAAAAGGAAAATTTGCTATGGGGCAGCTCCGAAATAAATGAGTCATTGTTTGATTTTCTAGTGATGTCCAACCTCTCTGTTTATAAGTGGGTAACACTCCAACTTTTATTTTTCCGAGTACCGACAATTTCAGAGGGTGGGAGGAAGTTTTGGATATCACTTTAAAAACCAAAAACGATACCCGATCATCTGTCTTTTGCTGACCATAGATGGATCTTATACAATGTGTGTCTCGAGGTCGAGGCTCCTAAGCCATTTAGAAACCCTAAGAGAATTGACTGGAAGAAATTTGGTCAGATGATCAAATCAAAACTTCGCAGTATTCCCACCTTGAACATTGAATCAGTCGAGGAACTGGACGCCAAAATCAGGACACTAGAAATAGCCATGGGTACGGCTTTTAAGATTTCCTGTCCTATTAAACATAGTAAGTAAATATTCCCTCCTTGGTGGAAAGAAGATCTATCTAATCTCAGGAAGATTACTCGAGATATCTTCAATATCTGTTTTAGACACAGGTTCTGGCAACCATATAAGGACTAACTCAAAGAATTCAAAAAATCCATTAAAAGGGCCAAATCTCTGGCTTGGATGGACTACTGTCAGTCCGTTGAAATCATAAAGGACTCGGCCAGGTTGAGTAAAATTCTGTCCAAGGAACACTCCAGCCCGTCTTTTATTAAAAGGCCGGATGGGACTTGGACGGACTCCTCAAAAGAGTCTCTTGAACTTTTAATGCAAACTCACTTTCCAGGATGCACAAAAGGCATAGCTCTTGCACCGGACCTTCACGTCCCGCAATCCTCATCTTGGAATGACATTAAGACAACAATTACAGCAGTTAACACTTCCTGGGCTATTAACAGCTTCTCTCCCTATAAGTCGGCTGGCCGTGACGGCAATTCCGGTTATGCTGCAGAAAACTTTGGACCATGTGGTTCCATGGCTAGTACCTATATATAGAGGCTGTATTCTTTTAAACCACGTTCCTCTGAGCTGGAGACGTGTTCGGGTTGTGTTTATTCCGAAAGCTGGGAAGCTTCAGCATATCCTCTTTCATTCTAAAGACGTCGGAACGTATTTTAGACACACACATACGAAATCCCTTCTATCAAAATCTCAGCACGCATATATCAAAGGGCGTTCGACGGAGACGGCACTCCACGAAGTTGTGTGAACGATAGAAAAGACAATTCACTATAAACAATATACCCTAGCTACCTTCTTAGACGTTGAAGGTGCCTTCAAAAACGTCAGCACTAAATCGATTCAGGAAGCTCTACTCCAACTGGGTGTGGAAGAGTTTATTAGGATAGCAAATGGATAGTGACTATGCTAAAAACCAGAATCATTCATTCGACTCTCGGTAACAGCAGTTCCACCATATCCGTCGTAAGAGGAACACCACAGGGTGGGGTCATATCTCCTCTTCTTTGGCTTAGACAGAGATGGAGTCAAGGTCGTCGCGTATGCGGATGATATGGTAATACTGGTATTAGGGATGTTTTCTTCGGTAATCAATGAGATTATTGAAGGTGCCTTGGACAAGATTAGCAAATGGTCCCACTGGATGTGGACTCAGCGTCAACCCAAGCAAAACTGAACTGTTGCTCTTTACCATTAAAACCAAAATACCGACCTAAAGAACCAATTACTCTCCTTATCCTCCAGTGCGAAGTACCTGGATGTGGTACTTGATCCCAAACGAAGTTGGAAGCTCAACATTGAACAGCGGGTAAAGAAAGCCTGCGTGGCTTTCTATACTTGCAGCAAAACCTTCGGCAAGAAGTGGGGTCTTCGCCCGAAGATGGTCATATGGATGTACACAGCCGTGGTGCGTCCTATACTTTCCTATGGTTCGTTAGTCTGCGTTAAGGAAAAATTTCAACATCAAACTTATCAACAAAATACAAAGAACTGCGGCTCTGGGCGCAACGGGAGCGTTGAGAACTAGTCCATCCGAAGCCCTAAACGTAATATTGCATCTTCTACCAATCGACCTTCATATCATGTTTTTATCTTCATGCAGTGCGGTCAGATTAAGAGAGACGGGATGCTGGTGTAGCAAACCTTATGGCCACAACAGCATCCTGAATGTGATACTACGGGACCTGGTAGCCAATACAACCGACTATATAACTCACAGAGTGAACTTCGGAAAAGTCGTCACGGTCAGATTCCCAACCAGGTTGGAGTGGGATGTTGGCGAAGTTACAAATGGGTTCGATACAACAATTTTCACCGACGGTTCTAAAATGGACTGTGCGGTAGGGGCGGGGATATTCTCTGCTACTCTCAGTATTTCCAAATCTTACCGGCTCCCTGACTCGTGCAGCGTCTTCCAGGCTGAAATTCTTGCTGTACGAGAGGCTTGCCGCCTACTCAAAGAAACACGCCTTAGCTCTATAGCCATCCTCATTGATAGCCAGGCCGCTATCAAGGCTATTTCATCTGCCACTTCATCTTCGAAGCTAGTAGAACAGTGCAAAGAGGAACTTGCCTCTCTGGGTCATCGGTTCAGGATTAGGCTTCTTTGGGTGCCGGGTCACAGTGGCATTGAGGGTAATGAGCGAGCTGATGAACTTGCAAGGCGGGGTTGATGGTTCCCTCGCGGAGGAGGTGAATGTCCCGCTGCGGGCCCTTAAGGGTAGTATCTTGGCACAATATCTATCAAAGGCTGACTGCAGATGGCAGGGGGTGAGGAACTGCGTCATATCTAGGCAGATGTGGCCGAATTACTGCTGGAGTAGAACACAAGAACTTTTAAGTAGAAACCGTGCAGATATAGCAAGAGTTCTGGCAATTAGTACTGGCCACTGGCCCATCGGCCATTAGGTCACTTGAGTTGTGGTATTAAAACGGCCCTTTTTGCGCTAATTATGTTGTCAGCACGGCTTGCTGACACAACCACTGCTACCTACCTACCTACGTACAAAATCTTTCACCTTCTTTTCCATGACATTCGTGTTTCGCACGACCAAAAAGTGGAGCGCATAAAAGTGCTCATATCAAGCGATATACCTTGCTATGCAGTAGCTTACATTTTTTTAGTCGACTTTTAAGGGGTCTCTCTTTCAGCTTTCACGCTGAAATCAACAAAAATGAAATTCATCTTGGTGGTGGTGGTGTCCTTTTTTCTAAAAATGGATTAACCAAAAATTGATGCTGTCTCTTAGTTTCTCTCGCTGTCATTTTAGTCACTTTGCTGTAATGAAATATACGTGTTTATTGTTCGGCATTGCCCTCTCAACTAATCAAGTAAACTATGAAATGATTACCACAGAAAATTTCAAAAATTAGTAGATGCCGAAACCGTTTTTACTTTTTTTGATGAATCTGTGTCCCTTTTTACTTGCACCTATACCTATAGGGCAAGTATTGGTTTCGTGAAAAATTTCGAACTCGAGATTTTAATCAAACTTGACATTACTATGATGGAGAAGTCCAAAAACGAGGTTCCGCCAATTCCGTCTGCCTGTATATTCAACTACAGCCTAAACGGCTGAACGGATTTGCTTCAAACTTTACATATATCTGGGGTCTGTGGGATAATCCCTAGAGGCGAAATTGAAATTTTCATTCTAACCTCAAAATTAAGGGTACTTTACTTAAGCCCGATTTCACTAAAAATGGATTTTCTTGAAAACATATGTGAGTTAGTTTGGGCATATGCTATTAGATGGCATACAACTTTTTGCACAAAAAATGCGTATAACGGTAAGTTTTTGAAATTGGCTGTTTCTCGTCTATTTCTTCACCGATTGGACTTGAAATCAATGTCAGAGGTGGGTATAATAAATGCAAAAATATGACATACCAAAATTTGGAACCGCTACGCCTACTTTTAAAAAATTTCACTTTTTCAAAAATTTTACTAGAAATCGAAAAAATTGTTAAAACATAATTTATAGGCTTTGAAAATCTACCTAATTCATCTTAACATCATATATGGCCACGCCCACTTTTTTGATGGCGTTTTTACAAAAAATAACTTGAATTTCAGTGCTTATATGATTGTAAACTTATAGCATTAAGGTACAAGTACGTGCGACCCAGTCGTGCACTTTATTTTATACTCCATCCTAAGAGTATATTAAGTTCGACACATACATAGTTTGTAACATAAAGAAATAATCGAGATAGACCTTTCACGTATATACATACATACATATATTCGTAATCAACATCAATAGTCAAATCGATTGAGTCAAATCTATGACCGTCCGTCCGCTTTTTGGACCTTAAATTTTGAGCTAGGAGGATGAAATTTCATATCTGGGCTTCTGAGAAAAAACACAGTACAATTGTAAAATTTTTTTAAATCCGCCCACTGTCACGCCTACTTTTTCTTAACTTCCCTAAATTATATGAAACCAAAAATTTTTGTTAAGACCAAATATTTAGGCATTCAAATTCCCTGCATTTCACCCATACAACAGTTTTGCCACGCCCACTTTTTGGGGGCATTTTCACAAAAAAATTGATGAAATTTTACATGTAACATTCGACGTTATCATCATATTTCAGTACAAAATGCAATATGGCCACGCCCACTTTATAAGGGCTATAAAGAAAGGATGATAGGGTATCATACGATCCGTTCCAAACGGATTGTAGCTTTTCTGTATGTTTTGGTTTTTCCGTCACTAGTTACTTATTTTGCGCAACAGGTCCATGCGACCCAGGAACTATCTTCTCACAAACGTGCGTATCTCTCTCTCGTGTTGTGCGTATTCTTTACACAAATGGTAAAGAATTGCCAAAGTTTTATTTGAGAAGCTTATACATGACAGTTATACTCTCGGATGTCGTTTGTCAGACGGTTGGGGCCGTGAAACAATTTTTAGGTGTTGTGTGGGGATCCAACCTCGAACCGCTCGTAGTCCAACGCACTAACCACTTGAACCACGGCACCCCCACTAATTACTTAGTAAAGATAAAGTGATTTAGTGCTTGTGTGGTTTTTCCGCATTCATACATTTCTTTTCTATTTCCGTTATTGATGATTTGTCTTAAGCTGGAAAAAGGGGAAATGATCTGATAACACTGACCTTCAGTGCCTTAATACACTTAACCCACAGTGTTAAGTTTGATAAGTTTGCATACCATCTAACTGCATATGCCCAAACTAACCCGAATATAAAATTTTATCAAAAATGTTACAGTCGTTTAAACTACCCCACATTCCATCCAGTTCACCATCGGCAAATGAAATAAGTCGAATTCGAATGTTAGCACAAAAAACTTTTTTTTGTGCGCTGGAAAAGCTTAAAATTTGCAAAATCCTTTCAAGTCTACATATTTTAATAACACCAATGTTCCAACCTTATCTTTATAAATTATGACTTATGTATATGCAAAATAATCTACATATGTAAAAATACATATTTTCTTACTTAAGGTAAATTATACATTTAAAAAATAAACATTAATGTACCAACATATGTATGTATATATTTGAGATTCTATTAAGAAAAAAGTTTACATTTTATTTTTGAATGTATAAATAAAAATCCTGCAAATTCATCAAAATATGGCCAATTCAAGTTTTAAAAACCTATGTATACAAGGATGGGAAATAGTATTAATATTGCTAAATAAGCTTACCACTAGTCCCTTCAACTTCGCTGATTTCCAAATCAACCATATCACCAGAAGATGTTGAATCGGATTCAATACTTAAATTTGAAGTCTTATTTCCTAGTAGTGAAATTTTAGCCTCTTTCGTTGACTGATCTGTACTTGATGTTCCCAATTCTAAAGTGCAAATAGGAATTGCAAAATTTGCATGTGTTTCATTAACGTTTCTGCAATTATTAACAATATCACATAGTTTCTCACTACCACTATTTAGGAATTTACTGCTGCTGTGTGGTTGTTTATTATAGTTAAAAACATTTTTTTCGTTTAAGCTGTTTGCATTGTTCGGCTTCCGAAATGTATCATAATGCATTTGAGAGTTAGGTAATCGATGCTGCTGATCAATCTCAAAGCTAGATTCTGATCGAAACATCAGACCAGTGAAAGTGGTATCATCCGAAATGTCGGTAGTGGTTGTAACAGTTGTGTGAAGATAGCTATCTACTCTTCCAAAAGAATTCTTATCTGTTGTCTTTTGTACACCATCATTTGATGTGCTTTTGAAATTAAGATGTGTTTGCGATGTAGTCAAAGAAGAACCAACATATTTGACATCGCACTGCGTTGGGGAATCCGCCGAAAAATTTTGGGATAAGGAAACATACTTTTCAATTTGCGTATCTCTTTGATTATCATACTTTTCTAATGTGTGGTCTCTCACTGTTTCATCATCTTTCCTGTTTGGAAGGTGTTCAACATAATTCTGTGAACCAATACTAGTGTCAGATAACAGCTGGTCTTTTTGGTGATTATTAAATGCTTGAATAACAGCAGAAAACTCGTCCATGTTTGTTTTAATAATTAAGTGTGCGAATCCATAATAAATTTTGATTTTTAAGTTGAACATTCTAAAAAATAAAACAAAAATATATATATACTATATGTATATATTCATTTAATTACATATTTAATAAAATATTTTAAGAAACAGAAATAATAATTTTTAAATATTTAAAATGGAAAAAATAAAAAGAATTGCGATATGAATTCATGAATACGCATGCATACAAGGTTTATTTATACTGTCCCATTTTTACTTGGACTGATACATACATAAGTACGTACTCATAGGGCAAGTATGGATTCTCTCAATAACGGCTGCAGCAGGATTCCCTTATGTAGGTGTTTTTCTTTTTTAGCTCAGAAAAGAGCCTTTGTCAAAAAATATGTTTGTGTTTCTTTTTTAGTTCAGAGCGCTCAGAGCACTCAATTCGTGTTTATACCCTATCCTAGGGGTATATTAAGTTTGATACATAGTTTGTAACATAGAGAAATAATCGAGATAGACCCTATAAAGTATATATATTCATGATCAGTATCAATACCGAAAACGATTGAGCCATGTCCGTCCGTCCGTCCGTCTCTACTTTTTGGGCCTTAAATTTTGAGCTAGGAGGATGAAATTTAATATCTGGGCTTCTGAGAAAAAAATGCAGTACAAGTGTAAAAATTTTTGAAATCCGCCCACTGCCAAGCCCACTTTTTCATAGCTTCACTAAATTATATGAAACCGAAAAATTTTGTTAAGACCAAATATTTAGGTATTCAGATTCCCTACAATTCACCCATACAACAGTTTTGGCCACGTCCACTCTTTGGGGTTTGATACGAAGACTCTACGGGCCGGAGCACTGGTGTCCATTCACCCTACATGTCCTAGCCATCTCAAACGACTAACGCGCAGTTTTTTGACTAAGTCGTTGTTCGCTGTACAGCATATACATATGTACTTAGTTGTTGAATTTTCTCCTTCAAAGCCCATCAACCCAAACGGGACCAAATATTTTACGAAGAATTTTTCTTTCGAAACGAAACAGTGATTGGGAAGAGTTAGTCTTCGTTTTATTTCTGCTGAGTTGTTAGAATTGATAGCAGAGCCAAACCAGACAAAGTCCCTTACTACCTCAAAGTTATAGCTGTCTATTGTGACGTACTGTCCAATTTGTCGATGTTCTGTGTCCCTTCTTGTTAACAGCATGTACTTGGTTTTGCCCTCGCTTACCGCTAAACCCATTTTGGCAGCCTCCGTTGTAATACTACTGAGCTGACAGCTCGCTGTGTTCTCCCAATTATCTCGATATCGTCGGCGTACGCTAGTAGGTGCACAGACTTTTGAAAGACTGTGCTTCCGGTTTTGGCTTGCGAGTTTGGCACAATTCTTTCAAGTATGATGTTAAAGAAGTCACATGACAGCGCCTCTCCTTGTCTAAATCCTTTTTTGACATCAAAGATCTCGGTGAGATAGTTACCGACCTTAATGGAGCAGCGAGAATTCAGCATCGTCATTCTACGCAATCTGATGAGTTTGGCAGGGATGCTAAAACTAGACATGGGTTTGTATAGCTCGTCTCTATAGAAGCTATGCGGCCTTAAAATCGATGAAAACATGGTGGGTATCGACTTGGACTTCTTGAGTGTGTGTGCCGAAGTGTGAAGATTTGATCGATTGTAGACTTTCCTGGTCTGAAACCACACTGATAGGGCCCAATTAGGTTGTTGACGAAGGGTTTCAGACGTTCACACAATATGGCAGATATGGCAGGAGACGCAATACCTTTGTAATTGGCGCAATTGAGGGGGTTTTCTTTCTTGTGGATCAGGCAAACGGCGCGGCGCTGAGATTGCAGTTATCAGGCATACATTCATCTGATGAAATTTTAGAAACGAGTTGGTGTATGCTCTCAACCAGGTTATTTTCAGCTGCTTTGAACAGATCGGCTGGTAATCCGTCAGATCCAGCAGCCTTGTTGGACTTAGGTTTGGGTATTGCTCTCCTCACTTCGTTTTGGTCATGTGGACAGAAGTTCCTCTAGATTGAATGGTTCTTTCTGCATGACATTTCCTTCTTCATCTCTACAGGTTCCTGTTCCTTCTCACAATCACTCGTGCTGTGCGTGTTATATTCTTCACACGAATGGAAGGGGCCTACTGTTTAATGCCGGATCCGAACGGCAGTTTTTTGTTTTTAAGAAGCTTTTTCATGACAGTTTTACTCTCGGATGTTTGTCAGACGCTCGCGAGAGGTGGGGCCGTGAAAGAAAGTTTAGGTGTTGTTTGGGGATTGAACCTGGAACCACTCGCTCCGTAGACCAACGCACTAACCACTTGAGCCACGGCGCCCACATGCTAAAAATGAAAAATGCTGAACATGGATATAAAGGAACTTTGCATACACCCAACTTCGGACATACTGCAAATCCAACAGTGTCCCCAAGCAGGGCGGTTGCATATACATGTATTCCTATATCTCGTAAACTATGTACATATATGTTTGCGACCAAAGCGCCTAATGAATACCTCTTAGTCGAGACTCGGAAGTTTATTCGAGTGGAATTTATTACTCGAGTGAAATCTGTGTCGAAGGAAATTCGGAATAAGCGTGAATTTCAATTCAATTCAATAATATGGGTGCATATGGGTGGTGAAATAACGCCGAGTGAAATAAGGTCGAATTTTGAAGTTCGGCCTTATTACGCTTTGAATTTACACACGCATTATATTCTCAAACTCTATATATTAAAAGTTTTCGGTAGTCCCATTTAAAGCGACATTAGACCAATTTGGCTTGATGTCACTTATTTGCAGAAACAGTGCAATACATAAGGGGAGGCATGTTGCCCCCTACAACTCCCCTGCTTGGGGTCACTGTTGGATTTGGAGTAGGTGCGAGGTTGGGTTTCTTTCTATTCATGTTTCTTTATATCCATTAAACTTTGCATGCAGCAACCTTGCAGCTACCCCAAATTCAACAGTGACCCCAAGCAGGGGGGTTGCATGGAGACAGCATGCCCCCCATATGTATTGCACTGTTTATGCATATAAGTGACATCAAGCCAAATTGGTCTAATGTCGCTTTATCAAAGTGGAAACATTTATTTCGGCCTTATTTCACAAACAATGTTCACTTTATCAAAGTGAAATAAGGTCGAATTTCAAAAGTCGACCTGCCTTAATACCAGCCCTACTAAAGTGGGGGTGGCATAATTAATTTTTTTATAGAATTACTATGATTACTTCGAACGTTTGAGGACGTTATATGCAAAATATCATGAAAATCTGTTTTCTAATGAAAACCCCCTCAAAAAGTGGGCTTCCTCAAAGCACCTTGTCGCGGTGCTGGGGCTTAAGTAAGGCGGAGGATACCGCAGGATTTGACGGCGCAGTGCTGTTGACCGGCAAACATCTGAGGCCCCAAAACTAAGAGATAGTCGAGCCCCAACTCTATTGGTGGAGTGAGCAGTTTTTCAACTTTAAAACCGTGCCAAAGGATGAAATGTTGGAGGGTTTTAAATAAACCAACCACTAACGAGCTCCCACAGATGCCCTGGTGAGGTCTGTGGTATAAATGCCTTACCCCGGCATGGCGGCTCCGGCGGGGTGGACCGACTTTCCGGCCATACTCGTGGGAACCAAATGAACAAAACAGATAATGAAACAAACAAACAATCAACGACAACAACAATTGACGACACTACCGGTTCTGATGCTGACATGCTATCCGTGGGAGCACCAGAACTGATAACTGAGGAGATCTCTCTGGAGATGGAGGAGCAGCTTCTAGCAGATCCATCAGGGAGTCCCCGGAAAACGGAGAAGAGGAGAAAGGTCTCTCCAGGCATCATTCGACGGCGGTTGTTTAAAAGAGCGACGCACGTCAAGAAGATCCTAGATGCGAAGGACCCCTCTTCACTCTCCGAAAAGGAGAGGAATTCCCTGGTTTGTGCTATCGAGACGATAGCTAAGGACGCTCTGACGAGGCGTGCGCCTAAACAGAGCGCTCCTGTCAAAGAAGCCACCCGCGAAGGAGTTGCCGCTAAGGCACACCACAGCGGAAAGGGAGTGCAGAAAGCGACCGGAAAAGCCCAGACTAAGGCCGCTGCCGCTAAGTTAGGTCCTAAGGATGGGCATCCGTAGACGTCGAGGGCCGCTGAAAATCGTCGCAAGATGACCGAGGCCAAGAGGGAGGACTTCGGTTCAAAGAGGCTTAGGTCCTCCGAGGACTCGAAAACCCCCCCGAAAAGGTCGAAGTCTGTTGACACGATGCTCTTCAGTGGGGCGATCCGTAGTTCGCTACAGCTTGCTGTGGTGGACTTCGGAAAACCGAGTGGCCAGTATTCCCATGAACGTGGCCAAATGATTGAGAAGGCCTTAGCCAGAGCAGTCTTTGACCACATTCGGAAGAATGCTGGCGCAACTGCGCCCACGTTCGGCAGAGCGAAGTGGCATCGCGGCGTTACATTGATAGACTGTAAGGATCAGTTATCAATGGAATCCGCGAAGGCCGCGGTTTTAGACTCTGGGAGGGAACTGCATTGTGAGCAGTATCCCAAGAGGAGATTCCAACCACACCCAAACGAAGGCTCTGCGTGCCTGACTGGGATGTGGACAAAAATGAGATCCTCGACTTTCTGAAGGCCCAGAACCCTTCTATTGCTATGAAGAGCTGGGAGGTTGTCAGGGAGGAGGAGGCGAAGAATGGGACCAAGGGTTTCATCATTCTTATGAATGAACCCCCGGCCTCACTTCTGGCGGAGAAGCAGTTGAGTCTGTTTTATGGAGCGGGAGAGGTAACTCTAAAGCTCATAAAACGGACTCAACATGCGGAAAAAGATGGGGCGACTGACGCTATGGAAGTTGAAATTGCGACAACCAATGAAGGTAGTGCAAATCAATCTTCATCATAGCTCAGTCGCCTCTGGCAACCTGAAGCTGCTGGATCTGGCCCTAATCCAGGAACCGTGGATTCATAACAATCGCGTGATGGGATTAGGGTCAAAAGACTATAATATATATTATAGGAATGACGCTGGCAAGGTTAAGACTTATATCTTGGCTAAAAAGAGTATTCATGTACTAATGCGGTCTAATTTCAGGTCCGGTGACTTGAGAGTGGTGGATGTGAGAGGGGTGAACGAAAGCTGCACGGTGGCGTCTGCCTACCTACCCTACGATGACGGCATCAACGTCTCCTTGGTGGAACTGAGGTCGCTCATATCAGCGTCTCAAAAAGGTAAGAAAAACTTAGTCTTGGGATGTGATGCCAACGCCCACCATACTTTGTGGGGTAGCACTGACATCAATGTTAGAGGCGAAGTTTTGTTTAATTTTATCTTAGAATCCAATCTTCTTATTTGTAATAGAGGCAATGACCCCACCTTTGTAACGTCTGCAAGAAAGGAAGTCTTAGATGTAACTTTCGTATCTGAACAGAGCTCTGTTGAAGTTGTTGAATGGAGAGTCTCCAACAAAGCGTCACTATCTGATCATTGTTGGATACTCTTCAAACTACAACTATCTACTCGTGGGAAGGGGACTTTTAGAAATCCGCGTAGGGCTAACTGCTCAAAATTCAATGGAGAACTGAGAAAATCAGTGAATCATTCCACTGAGGACCTCAACTCTATAGAAGCAGTTGACAATGCAGTCGATGCACTAACCGGCTCCCTTACGCAATCCTTTGAAAAATCCTGCCCGGTCAGTAGACATAGCGGTAAAAAACGTCCACCAAGGTGGAATGATAAAATAGCGGAATTCATTCGCCTTTCAAGAGTAGGATGGAACCTCGCTAAAGAGGGGGTCGTCGAGTGGTCCACCTATAAAGAAAGCGTAAAGCTCCTCAAGACAGAGATTAGGTTCGCAAAGATGAATTCTTGGAGATCCTTTTGCGCATCTATAGATTCGACAAACGAAGCGTCCCGCCTAAGGAAGATCCTGGCCAAGACACCAACACCGGCATCCAATATCAGGGAAAGTGATGGTACTTTGGCAGAGTCGCATGAGGAAACGTTGGATATACTTCTGACCACCCACTTTCCTGGATGTATGTACATCAGTCTCCGGAGATGATCTACCCGGGATTAAGCGCGGAAGAAGTCATTTGTTCCTTATAAGGCTCCAGGAATGGATAACATTGTACCTGTGATGTTGCAACAGTCAGTGGATATTGTTATTCCATGGCTCAAGCGCATTTTCACGGGATGCTTTAAGCTAGGATGCTAAAGCATGGCGGGTAGTGCGTGTTGTTTATACCCTATCCTAAGGGTATATTAAGTTTGACACATAGTTTGTAACATAGAGAAATAATCGAGATAGACCCTACAAAGTATATATATTCGTGATCAGCATCAATAGCGAAATCGATTGAGCGATGACCGTCCGTCCGTCCGTCCGTATGTCACCGCTTTTTGGGCCTTAAGTTTTGAGCTAGGACGATGAAATTTCATATCTGGGCTTCTGAGAAAAAGATACAGTACAAGTGTAAACATTTTTGAAATCCGCCCACTGCCACGCCCACTTTTTTATAACTTCACTAAATTGTATGAAACCGAAAAATTTTGTTAAGACCAAATATTTAGGCATTCAGATTCCCTACAATCCATCCATACAAAAGTTTTGGCCACGCCCACTTTTTGGGGGCGTTTTCATCACAAAACCGATTTTTGGGCCTTAAATTTTGAGCTAGGACGATGAAATTTCATATCTGGGCTTCCAAGAAAAAGATACAGTACAAGTGTAAAATTTTTTTACATCCGCCCACTGCCACGCCTACTTTTTTATAACTTCACTAAATTATATGAAACCGAAAAATTTTGTTAAGACCAAATATTTGGGTATTTAGATTCCCTACAATTCACCCATAGAACAGTTTTGGCCACGCCCACTTTTTGGGGGCGTTATCATCAAAAAACCTATTTTGATAAAATTTTACATGTAACATTCTCAAACGTTTGACATTATAGCTTTATTTGAGTACAAAATGCAATTTGGCCACGCCCACTTTATAGAGAGGAGGATAGGGTATCATACGATCCGTTCCAGACGGATTGTAGCTTTTCTGTGTGTTTTTATTCCCAAAGCGGGAAAAGCAAGCCACACAAATTGTAAAGACTTGAGACCTATCAGTCTGTCGTCTTTTATGATAAAAACACTGGAACGTTTAATAGATGTATACATAAGAAGTGTGATTGGCGATAACTATCTATCTGAATCACAACATGCATACATCTGCGGTAGGTCGGTAGATACAGCCCTCCACAGGGTCGTATCAAACATAGAAAGATCCCTCCACTTCAAGGAATTCACTCTTGGGACGTTGCTAGACATTGAAGGGGCGTTTAACAACGTAAGCACCGATGCGATCCTGGGCAGTTTACACAGAGCTGGGCTGAGCATCGGTCTCTCCAACTGGATTGCTCAGATGCTTCAATCGAGAGTTATATGCTCATCGAAAATATGTAACAATCAGGAGAAGCGTCTGCAGAGGAACCCTCCAAGGAGGAGTCTTATCACCTCTAATACGGCTCCTTGTAGTGGACGAGATCTTGGTAATTTTTTCTTTCTTTCTTTCTTTATTAATCTTTAAAACATGATACTACAAGATTTAAGATCTTAAGATTAAGTATCTACATATATAAATTCAAAAAATATAAAAATATAAAAAATGATGCATAAAACAAAATTAAGTAATAAAAATAGAATAAAAATAAATTGTCTGCAAATCAGTAATAACTTTTAGTACAGAAAAAAAAAAAAACTATGATGATAAAAATAAAAATATCTTCCTCCGAAAAATAGGTTGTGATGCGATCGTCTGCAGTTCGACTGGAAGAGAGTTCCATTGTCGAATTGCAGATACAAAAAAGGAACGCTCTGCAATAGTGTGTAAGAAACGTGGATAAATTAAATGCATACCTCGACGTGACTGAGAAAAGTGAAGCATCTCAAGCAAATAGTCAGGGCACTTACTATGAATTATATTGTGTAACTGCAGAAGGTTTCTGAGAGTATAATATTTGTCCAGGCTAATTCCCAAAAGACTAGCCTTAAGATGGGAGACGCTGGCGTACCTTGGTAGATTATATATGAACCGTATGCAATCATTAAATGCTACGTTCAATTTACGCTTACAATCATAGTCCATGCATGGATATACATTGCAATTGTAGGTAAAAAAAGGTAAAATTAAACTTTTAACTAAACGTTTCTTCATACTAGGTAACAGTAGGTGTGAGGAACATCTTAAGGTACGCAATCCAGAGTAAATTTTTCTGATTGTTCCAGAGACGGCATCACAACAGCTCATAGAGGAGTTAATACTGAACCCTAAATATTTTACTTTACTAGCGTATGTTATAATTTTGCCGTCAAGAATAACGCAGGGGAAATCATTAGGGTTAATTGGGGCTCTGGAACAAATCATCGCAACTGTTTTTGATGGGTTAAGTAGAAGTTTATTAATAGATGCCCAACACAGAATCCTCGATAAGTCTGCGTTAACACCCGCCAGGCAGTCATCCATAAAATTAATGGGCCGTGAGACATATAGTAGGACATCATCCGCGTACAAATGTACCTTACAATGCAGAATTATATCTGGAAGGTCATTAATGAAAAGGGAAAATAATAATGGACCCAAAACTGACCCCTGTGGAACACCGGAATTAACCGAAGAGGGAAGCGAGGTACCACTTTCAGTTTCAACCGTTTGGACTCTATTAGTAAGATACATTCCCATCAGTTTAATCGCGGTAGTAGAAAAATTAAATTTATTCTTAAGTTTAGTAAGTAAAATCGAGTGATCTATACTGTCAAATGCCTTGGTGAAGTCTAAAAGCACCATTAAACCAAATTTGTCAGAATCAAGAGCAAAACGTAGATCCGTGGTAACTTTTAACACGGCAGACTCACAGCTATGCTTGTTTCTAAACCCAGACTGCCATTTAGAAATCAAATTACTCAGGCTCAGATATCTTTGTAATTGCTTAGCTACTATTTTTTCAAACACTTTCGCCATAAAACATAAGAGGCTAATAGGCCTGTAGTCTGAGGGGCAAGACGGATTTGGTTTTTTTGGTACTGGAATTACCTTAGCACTTTTCCACAGCTCAGGAAACTGACTGCTAAAAATACAGAAATTAAAAATATGGACCATATACTTAAGCACAATTGGCAGAATAAGTTTTAAAAATTTCGGAGAAATACCGTCAGAGCCAGAAGCGTTAGATTTAATAGAGCAAATAGCTCCCAAAACCTCGTTAGCCTCAACACACTCAAAAGAAAAAGATTGTCTACATATAGAGTCAGACAAATCAGCAGAAGGAACACTAAAGGTATTTGAGTTTGAGCATGAAACAAAATGTGAGCTCATGACTTGTGGGTCTAACGCACATTTAGAACTAGTTCTATCCATAGTTACTCCAGCAGTTTTTAAATTTTTCCATAACTCTTTCGAGCTTAGGGAAGGATCAAGTTTCTGTAGCAAGTATGATCTTTTGGAAGACCGAATGAGGGCCGTGACACTATTTCGGGCCACAGTGTATTGCCTTCTATTATACTCAGAGGGGTTTCTTTTAAAGGATCGATAGAAGCGCTCTCTCTCCCTAATAAGTAGCTTAATCTGATGATTGAACCAGGGACAACATTTGGGTTGCGTACTCTTTGTTATCAGTGGAACATAGACCTCATACAACCTGTTTACAATAGAGTTAAAATGTAATACTTTTTTATTAACATCAGGTGTACTATATATTTCGTTCCAGTTAAAACTGAGACAGTCCCGCTGAAGGTTTGTGTAATCTAAGTTACGAAATGACCTGTAACTATACATTTCCGTATTATGAGTTTCGTGAAAATCAATAGCACAAAATAAAAAATCATGTATAAATTCTGAGGTGGGACGAACTTGATCATTACCTAGCACTCTGCGTTTAGAACTAGTTAAAAACAAATCTATCAAAGATGGATTGAGGTTCGACTGGAAACAAGTCGGCCAGCGGTTGTTTACCATAGAAAGTCCCAATTTGTCACAAAGGTGAGATAAAAGCCGCGAGGTACTGTTATTCACTAACATATTAACATTAAAATCACCTCCAATGAGAATATTGTCGTATTTAGGACTCAGCAATACTAACGCATCTTCAAATTCAGTTAAATTTTCCTCTTTAAAATGAGATGGGGGGCTGTATACAACGACTAGTAAACATTTTTCATCAGAGTTCTTAAGCTCAACGCAGAGAAACTCAATAGTTGACTGATTAGAACAAAACATAACCTTGGCAGAGATATGCTCCCGAATGTACATACAAACGCCACCTCCAACTCGATTAACGCGATCATTCCTAAACAGTTTAAAACCAGGAAAACTTACAAGTTTGGACATAACACTACTATTAAGCCAAGATTCAGACACCATTATTACATCAAGCTTAGAGGTACTTAGCATTTGATACAGCACAGTGTATTTAGAACGGATACTACCAGCATTAAGATGACAAACACAAAGTCCATTGAATTTACCACACAACACGTTGAGAACGCTCCTAACAATGTCAGGATCTAAACCAAAAACCATAAGAATTAATTACTGCAATCACTACCCACCAAGAAGAAGATATTTGTATGTAAATGGAAACAATAATAAAAGCATTATGAAAAACAGAAATTAGTTGAGCTTTAAGAATAATAGTGTGCATCATATTCAATAATTAAGTGAGAAGTAACACTACGCAAGAATTCATAAGGCGCTTCTTAAATAAAAAATTCAAAGTAAAAAGTGATAATTTATAATATGTACAAATAATACAGAAGGTAAAACTCACCGAATTCAATATAAATGGATATAACAATGCAAGTAAATTCAAAAAGATAAAATAAAAACATGTAATAAGAACCTAAGCAATGATTCTACTATGCACCAATAAAATAAAACATAAAAACAGCAGCAACATGATCATCACAACAGCTGGGTCGGTTGAGTTAGGTCAGGTACTCCCGTACATAGAGCATCCAACGAAGTCATACTAACAATGCAAATCGGTTTTGTATCCGCCGTCTCTTTGATGAAAACCCTGCCGCTTCTCGTAAACACTGAGTGCAACCGTTTATTGCGACGGAGTTCATTGGCCTTCCGAAAAAGTGCATGGTTATGCTTTGTAAGACTTTCGTAAACACGCACAAATTTGCTGCTAGTAAAGCCAAGGTCACTCAATGTAACGGATTTGGAGTTTGTTTTATAATACTCCGTGACTTTTCTTAGCAAGTTTGTTTTGTTTTGGGCGTGCTGCAGTTTCACTATAATTGCGCTATCAGGAGAATTGTTCACTGGTTGAGTGCGAAGAATATTGATCGGTGTTAACGTCGGCAAGTTGATTTTTGCACAAAATTTTTTAAAAATATCGGCAAGATTTTCGTTTGTGGTGATTGGTATTCCGTGAAGTACTACGTCCCCTGCAATGTTCTTCCGGGCCAGTTCATCGATTTGAAGTTTCAGTTGAAAGTTGTCATTTTCAATCATTTGTGTTTTAATTATCGAAAGCTCATCCTGAAGAGTGTCTAAATTCGTACAGTGACTTACTGCATTTTCTACATCACTTTTGCATGTAAATACTGAGTGATTAATGGAACTGAATCTCTCATTAAATTCTTTTTCAAGTGATGAGAATTTGGTATTAAAGTCACTTTCAATTTGATTGATTCTGTCTGATAAGGTGTTGAACATAGTGTTAAATTCAGTTTTTAATTGCGACACAATAGATTCGGTTATTGTTTTGGTAAGTGATTCCAATCGATTCTCGATTTTGTCCCATAATTTAGCGGAGGACAAAGGTGCAGCTGGAGAGCCAGAGAATGGAGTGACAGAGACAGCGCTTTTTTCTGAAGATCGCAGCTTTCTAAGTTGTTCACTACTGTTGGAACTGGACATTTTGTACGTATGTATGTATGTATGTTAAACCACAGATAAATTAAAACTCGTTTAGTTTGTAATTAGTTAAATAAAACTGGAACTAATATGTCAAAGATACGAATTTAAAGTTCAATAACCACAAGCAAAAGTTTTAACAAATTAAATCACTGAATATTGAGTGGAAATTATGAAAAAATTGCGGAGCTACTGGTGTCACTACTCTACTCTGTTTGACACATAGTAATACTAAAGGAAAACGGCTTCAACGTGACGGCCTATGCCAACGACGTGGTTATCCTGGTCTCGGGGAAATTCCCTTCAGTCCTAAGCGAAAGACTCATACTCGCACTATAACTAGTGGAGAATTGGGTTAGCAGCAAAGGGCTAGGAGTGAACCCTTCAAAGACGGAGGTAGTTCTCTTTACTAGGAAGAGATCAATGCCTGCCTTCAGACCCCCAAGCATCAGTGGTCCTGAACTAAGTATATCAGGTTCAGCCCGATACCTGGGTGTAGTTCTAGATTCCAAACTAAATTGGAAGGATAACACTGCTGAACGCGTCACGAAAGCAAGCGTAGCTTTCTACTCTTGCAAAAAGGCATTCAGTAACACATGGGGTTTTAGACCAGCTGTGGTGTATTGGATATACACGGCGGTCGTAAGACCCATTCTTACATATGGTTCACTGGTATGGTGGACGGTACTGGAGAAGCAATACCAGCTTTCTAACCTCACTAAAATCCAGAGGGCAGCGTGCATTGGAGTCATGGGATCAATGAAGACAACACCAACAGCGGCAATGGAAACCATGCTCAGTTTCATTCCGCTTGACATATGCTGTGGCAGTCTGGCGGCTAAAACCGCTGTAAGACTGAGAGAAGGCCGAATGTGGTCATCAAGCCTGTACGGCCATACCTCAATTTTGTCCCGATGGAGATCCACCAACTGTTTGTCAGAAACTGATCACATGACCCCCACGCTAGTTTTTGAAAGGAGATTCGCTATAAGAATTCCTGACAGAATGTACTGGAAACGCCGAAGAACCATGAAGAAGAAGGAGTTGGCGTTCTATACCGACGGTTCTAAGATGGACGTTGGCACGGGAGCCGGAGTTTATTGTGAGGCCCTAGGAATAAACAACTCCTTTAGAATAAATGATGATTGCAGCGTCTTTCAGGCAGAAGTCACAACCATCATACAGGCTGCTAAGATTATAAGCGAGAGCTTATAATCTGTGTATGTCGACAGCCAGGCAGCCGTTAAGACTCTGGACTCCGCTATAATCAGATCAAGGCTTGTGAAGATCTGCAAATCAGTCTTGAATGAGATATCTAGAGCTAATGCGGAGACCATCTGCTGGGTGCCAGGGCATACGGATAACGTAGGAAACGAAGGGGCTGACGAACTTGCTAGGAAAGGGTCGGCGCTGCACCTATCGCGGGCTCTCCCTTTTGTAGTAACCCCAATCAGTTCTTTACAGAAGAAAATAGAGGATGAAGCCATCGGTCGAGCAAATAGTCGCTGGGTCCATCTGGAAACATGCGCAACAGCCAGGGCCCTATGGCCGGGTATCAGCAAGAAGAGATCAACTTCTCTGGTGAAACTGAGTCGTTATAAAACACGGGTCGTTTTAGGGATGGTCATTGTGCCATTGGTGTCCACGCGAAGCGACTCGGTGTACTACATAATGACTTCTGTAGAAGCTGCAGGGACGAAGAAGAAATTGAGTCAGTTCGTCACCTGCTGTGCGACTGTCCTGCCCTATTCGTCAGAAGAATGAAAACTCTTAGTAGTTACTTCTTCTCGGATTTGGAGGACTTGGGTAACGTAGAGCTGACAGACCTCCTGAGATTCATATCATTATCTGGGTGGTTCCAATAGCGGACTTTATAGGTTTCCGGGGTTAAATGATTGGGCACAATGGACCCGAACTGTGGTCTAAGTGAGCAGTGACACTGTCACAAGGCACCCATCTACCTAACCTAACCTAACAAAATTTAATAAAAACTGATGGCACATGGACAGACAGACAGACGAACGGGCGAATATGACTCACCCGATTTCGCTATTGATACTGATCACGAATATATAGTAAGTATATTCTTTGTAAGGTCTATCTCAATTATTTCTCTATGTTACAAACTATGTATCAAACTTAATATAGTGTTAGGATAGGGTACATCAGTGGATCTCCAATAGACAGGGCAAAGGGCGTTGGCAAAGAGATGGTGGGAAATGAACCCTTAACCCAGGCCCTCGTCCTATGGATATAAAAGGAACTGGTCCTTCAGTTTAGCCGTCGAGGTAACTTCCCTGCCACCTCGGAAATTGACGGATTTACTGTTAACGACCTTGCAAAACGGAAAGAGGACAACGACGTTCGAATCTGCACGTGGAATGTTCGGACCCTGAACAGGCCATCCAGGAAGTGCGATGTGATGGGCCGGTTGGGGGTTGTGCGTCGGAGTAACTTCCCTACCACGTAAAAAATCATTAGTTACGAAGCAACAACAAGCCTCGGATAAGGATGATCCCACTGTTGACGACCCGTTGACGACCCGTTGACGACACTGTAGGCATGGGCAGAAAGAGAATGAAAAACTGTGACGTATACTATAGTGATTACTATAGGGAAGAGAAACAGGACTTATTCGGATGTGGATTCGTCATACGCGGCAGCCTTAGGCAAGAAGTCTTGAGCTTTCGACACGTGAGCGAACGTCTTATGACAATCCGCATCAAGGCTAAATTCGCGAACATAAGCGTAATATGCGCTCATGCCCCCACAGAGAACAAGGACGACACCTTGCACCTTGATGCTATAAGCTTACAATCTTATTAGCACTGAAATTCAAGTCTTGTTATTCTTACACATGAGGCCTAATAAAGTGGCCGTGGGACTCTGAACTTTTGATGGAATTGATAACATTGAACTGATGATATCTGGTAATTTCACAAACTCTTTTGTTTTTTACAAAAACGCTCTCAAAACGTGGGCGCGGCCATATATGGTGTTCAGATTAATTATAGAAAACATTAAGGCCTATTAATTTTGTTTTAACAATTTTTTTAATTTCTAGTAAAAATTTTCAAAAAGTGAAATTTTTTAAAAGTGGGCGTGGCAGTTCAAAGCAACTGAAAATAACCTGGGAGTCAATTCCCGATCTGCGAAACTGTGAAGTGAAAAATTTTTTCACATCTTCACACTCAATTCGATTCTCGAAATGTGAAAAAGTGAAATCAAGTGTCAAAATTTTTTCACATGAAAATTTTTTATCACAATCATCACTTTCTGTGAAGAGTTGTGAAAAAAAAAATGGAAAACAAAAATAAGCGCGGACAAAAGGCATCAGAGACCCAAAAAGGGTATTTAATTCAATATTTAGAGGTGAGACTGTATTTGGCCAATGATAAGTAAGTAAATTTACATTAACATATGTATATTTTGAAAAAATTCAATTTACAGATTCGCAACGGCCGACGGTGCTCATTGCCGGGAAAAAGAGTGGAAGGCTTTGAGTCATTTATCATTTAGTACTTTTTAGTGCACACACTGACAGACATTCTTCATAATTACTTCGAGAATCACATTAGGTGTGTTTGTGAAGTGATAAAATGATAAATTGCTATGAAGCCTAAAATGAAATTTTTTTATCACATCACAGCTTCTCAGATAGGGAATTGACCCCCTGGTTGAGAACATACACCAACTCATTTCTAAAATTTGATCAGATGAATGTATGCCTGATAACTGGAATCTTAGCGCCGCGCCGTTTGCCTGATCCACAAGAAAGAATTGCGCCAATTACAGAGGTATTGTGTCTCCTGCCATATCTGCCATATTGTGTGAACGTCTGAAACCCTTCGTCAGCAACCTAATTGGGCCCTATTAGTGTGGTTTGAAACCAGGAAAGTCTACAATCGATTAAATCTTCACACTTCGGCACACACACTCAAGAAGTCCAAATCGATACCCATAATTATTTCATCGATTTTAAGGCCGCATAGCTTCTATAGAGACGAGCTATAGAAACCCATGTCTAGTTTTGGCATCCCTGCCAAACTCATCAGATTGCGCAGAATGACGATGCTGAATTCTCGCTGCTCCATTAAGGTCGGTAACGATCTCACCGAAACCTTTGATGTCAAAAAAGGATTTAAACAAGGAGAGGCGCTGTCATGTGACTTCTTTAACATCATACTTGAAAGAATTGTGAAAAACTCACAAGCCAACACCGGAGGCACAGTCTTTCAAAAGTCTGTGCAACTACTAGCGTACGCCGACGATATCGACATAATTGGGAGAACACAGCGAGCTGTCACCGTATTACGACACTAGTTCGCTAATATTACAACGGATAAAACACGAGCTTCTCAGGCGACACGGCGCGTCCCCAGGTGGCGGATAGGGGAGGGCCACGAAATGTGGTAGGGGTGCTCACACCTCCACGGACCAAGAATCAAAATTCCCAAGTCAAGGTGTTTGGAATACGTACCGAGGACTGATTGGTGCAGGGAATGTCCCGGGCGACCTCTCATACTAAATAGTCTTACACCTGTATGGGAGCTCTGCAGGTGCGGACTTTTCTTTCTCGCCTTACTCGTGGGATCTACATGGATAGTTTAAACAAAAACAATAACAAAACAATAACAACAATAAAAATGATAACGGAGTCAGATGAGGAATCTCTACTCCGTTCACCATTATCAGAAATGAGACAGAAGAGACGATTCTCACATCTCCAAAAAGTGCTATTCAACCCCCATCCGATATCTCGGACAGGAAGAATGCTCAGGATCACAATGAACCAAGCACCGAGGTAATAGCAAAATCCGAAGCTAACAAGCCTCAGCAAAAGTACGAGTACTTCACTGGAGCCCAATAGCGTCGAATCGCTGCCCTTATCAGGGCCGGAATTGAATCCGAGGAGGCGAAGCGGCTAGAAAGAGCCAGATATGCGCTAGTCCTCGCGCAAAGAAAAAAGGAAAAGGAGGAAATAAGTGGACCAACCACCAGCAAACGCAGCAGGTCTATAGATAGCTCTAAAAGGTCCGGCGGGGTGGAGACTGCACAGGAGCGACCTAGCACATCAGGGCTTCCTACAGGGATACTATGGCCCAATGTAAGGTTGCTATCATGCACTCCATCCACCATGAGCAGATTCTAACGGACCAAGAGATCAAACTAGTGAGAAAGAACCTACTGTAAGAGATGGACAAAGCCGACAAAAACTGTCCTATCTTAAGATTTGTAGTCACCTCAGCTAGAGATGGATGGTTATCGATCACCTGCCATGACACACCAACCAAAAATTGGCTCATGTCTGCGGTAGGAAGAATCAAACGTTGGAAAAGTTCCCTAGAGAACTTTAATTTAATTCGGTGTGACAGTGAGTCTTCACATACGGGTGGTGTTGCCCTATATATGAGAAAAGACAGAGTTTTGTGGTGGTCAGCGAACTGTTTATATTTCCATCATTATTCGTTTATTGTTGTCGTGTTGTACAGATCCCCAAGTTCATCGTATAGAATTTTTTGTGAAGAGTTGTCTACATTGATGGATGAAGTATGTGATATAAGGAAGGATCTCGTTCTAATTGGGGATTTTAATATTGACTGGCTAAATTCTACTGATACGTATGTGAAGAAGTTAAAGCAAATAGTTAAAGACAGTGCGTGTGTTGAATTACTATGGGAACCAACAAGAATAACACGAAGTTCGCAAACGCTTATAGATCTTGTGATAACGTCTAACAAAAAATTTAAAGCAAAAACAGAAAAGGATTTGATAATAAGGGACCATGAATAACTAAGCGAAAGAAATATGTCGGGAATGAATGGTTTAACAACTATCTGAACCAGTTAAAAAATAGCAAAATTATTAAACATGCTAGAGCAATACAGAACAATTCTGAAGATGATTGGAGAGAATACAGTGCCTTGTAAAAGTATAACCGCACTCTGTAAAATCCGTTTTGCAGGAAACTCTAAACAGATACAGGCCCCTTATTATTTTGTTATTTTATGTTACAAGATAATGCAACTATTCACGTCAGTGGTCAAAGGTTGCAATGGGTTCAAGCCTAAAACATTAGATTGATGGAGTGCCCGGCACGTTCTCTGGATTGCAATCCGAAAGAAAATCGTTGGCGAATAATTACATGTCGATTTTATACCCAAAATTGGTAATTCCCGAACTTTCCCGAGCTCCAAGAATCAATTATAGGTGCATGACACTCTTTAGGGAATTCCCTACTAAGAAAACTAGTTGGGAGTGTGCCCAATGGAATTTTTAGTATTATTAAAAAAGGGGTAATAAAACCTCATACCAATTTTTGTAAAAACAATTACCCAAAACAAAAAAATTGTAGTGCGGTTATACTTTTGCAACCTAGCCAAAACAGTTTTTATTGCTAAAAATCCCAAAAGCAAATATCGGGGATTTTTTTTTACTCTACTTACTTGTTTTTTGATACCATAAATAAAAAAATAATAAGGGGCCTGTATCTGTTTAGAGTTTCCTGCAAAACGGATTTTACATGGTGCGATTATACTTTTGCAAGGCACTGTATACTAGTGATAAAAACAAATACAAGAATGAGCTTACTAAGTGCAAAAATAAATACATCACGTTAAAAGTGTCTAACTCAAGAGATCAAAAATCAATGTGGAGAAGCCTTAAATATTTTGTCCTAAAAAAAGATAAAAGTGAAATAAAAAGCGTAGTCTTTGATGACGAAATGTGTAAAAACAATACGATAATAGCCAATAAGTTTAATGAGTATTTTGTGAACAATGTGAGTGAGAAAGTTAACTCAATTCAATGTATACCATTTGTCAATTTAGTTATTGAATCAAACGAAAGATTTTCTTTTGGTAATGTGTCCTTAGAAACTGTTAAAGAAACGATTAAAATAATGAAGAACAAAAAAGACTTGCAATATATGAGTCCAAGATCAATTCGAAACGTTAGGCCCGGTATTGCAAAAAATTTTTAATCTATTATTGCGAACTAAAAAGTTTCCTGATTCATGAAAGGAATCGCTATGGTGACACCCATAGAAAAAATAACTGGTACGGTAAAGTGTGAAGAATTTCGGACGGTGAATGCAATGCCGCTATGCGAAAAGATCTTCGAGAAAATTGTGTATAATCAGTTGTATAATTACTTTGAGACTAATGAGCTTATTATGAGTACTCAGTCAGGTTTTAGAAAAGGTTACTCATGTGAAACAGCAGTTAATTTAGTAATAACCGGCTGGAAGGAAGAACTAGCTAAAAATAAAAGTGTGTATTGTGTGTTTCTCGACCTAAAAAGAGCTTTGGAAACGGTGAATAGGGTGTACCTCTTAAATAAAATGACCAAATACGGAATAAAGGATGCTGAACTTGAATGGTTTGAGTCTTACTTGAAAAGGCGTACTCAAAGGGTTACAGTAAATGGTGAAAAATCAGTCGCGAAAAAAATTAAGTTTGGGGTTTCTCAAGGAACTTTTCAACATCTACATCAACGACATGAAATATGCAGTGAAAAATTGTCGACTTGCATTGTTTGCGGACGATGCAGTAATGTACAGAGCTGCTGACAATAGCGAGATCTGTCAGAAAAAAATACAAGAAGACATCAACCGAATCAACATATGGCTTAAGCAAAATAAACTGAAGCTGAACATCTCTAAAACAAAACTCGTTATTATAAATGAAAAACAGCAATTCAACAATCTGACACTAGATGGTGAAGTTATTCAGAAAGTCGACGAAATTAGGTACCTAGGTATTGTATTAGACAGTAAGTTATCTTTTAATACCACATTAAGTTTATTTGTAAAAAAATTGCAAAAAAGATAGGGTTTTTAAAACGGATAAGGAGTAAAATCTACATAACAATAGCAATAAATATATACATACATACAATGTAATTGTGAAACCACATTTTGAGTATTGTTCGACAATTTTGTTTGTTTTGTTTGAGATGTATATTGAAGTTTAGTCGGTATGTTTCAATCCAATTTATTTTAAACGCGTTAAAGTGGCTTTCTGTAAAGCAAAGAATTGCTATGAATGTTTTAGTTTTTGTTCACAAAATTAAAAATAATTTAATGCCAAAGTATCTGCCTGAATATGTTCAATATGTGAGAGAAATACAGCCGTATAATCTAAGAAATGGCAACAATTTTAGACTTCCTAATTTGTTAACAGCCAGATCCCAAAATTCACTTATGTATAAGGGGTTACAATTGTATAATAGTTTAGATAATAACACAAAGTCTGAAAATAACATAAATACATTTAAAAAAAATGTAATTGAATTTGTAAAATTAAGATATAGTCTTTAAGTAAAAATTAATATCAATGTACATTTTACTAAATAGCTTTTCAAAAGCTAAATAAAGAAATTACTACAACCATCAGATTTCCTGTGGATGAGGTTTCCAAAGCCAGGGTTGTAAACTTTTTCTCAACTTCTCGCAGGTCCTGATTAGAAAAAAAGGATCATCGAGATCAGTCCAGAGTAAAGAATCTGAGGCCAAATCTGAGGACAGAGCACCTACTCATCCAAAGTTCAGTGCTCAGCAAAAACTGCTCGAAGCGAGAAAGGGAAATACGCTTGGAGCTAACAAGGCCCAAAAGAACCACCAGATAGCCGAACAAATCACATCTGTAGCTAGCAACTCAACGGCAATGGCTAAGGGAGAGTCTCAAAGGTCAAAGATGTCAGAAGACTTGATCTCAACGTCTAAGACCTCAGAAGCTGGCCAGACCACTGCAGAAGCTAAAAATGTTGGCAATCCTGCCAATTCTGCGGTATTAAATCATGGATTTAATAAGGATCACCTAGATATTTCATATTTTCATATTTATTTATTAATATCAACATCATTTACAATAGACTAATGTAATCTTTAAGTTATAAATGAAGATGCAATTCTGAAAAGAGAGTGAAACAATAATGTAATTTAATTTAATTTACCTGTATATTGATAACTTAGATGATTTGTAAAATTCACAATTGAAAAATACAATTCGTTTTATATTTAAACTACATTTACTATTTTAAAATCAATTCAATTACTTATTTAATTAAGCGCCATATGCCTGAAGAGAGTCTGATCAAAGGAATTTGCATAACAAGATCTTCTTATGCTGAGAGGAAGTCCATTCCAAATGCGAATGGCATAAACGAAAAATTGACACTCGGTTCAAAGATAGTAACAGCGCGGAAGAACTAAAGTTAAAGACCGATTAGACTGTGCAAAAATTAGTTTATCGAACAGATATGAAGGTTGTTTGGAGGTTAAAATCCTGTAAAGACATTTAACAGTACAAAATTTCAGATACTGGTCTAATGAGCATCCGAGAATACTTTTGGTGTAAGCAGAAACGTGATCATAGCGTTTTAAGGCATAGACATATCGAACAATGTTATTGAACGCAACATTAAGTCTTCTCTTGGTAATTGGTTAGACTAGCAACAGATTTCACAACCATAAGCTATGATGGGCACGAGAAAAGATTTTGCTAACATAAGTCTAGTTTTTGAACGAACCATTCAACATAGACGATGATAGCCAAAACTTCCGTCCACCTGACCAAAACGAAGTAAGGATAGCAATATCCAAACTTAAGTCCAACAAGGCTGCTGGACCTGACGGCTTACCAGCCGAGCTATTCAAAGCAGCTGGAAATGACCTGGTAGAGAGCATACACCAACTCATTTCTAAAATTTGGTCAGATGAGTGTATGCCTGATGAATGGAATCTCAGCACCGTTTGCCCAATCCACAAGAAAGGAGATCCCCTCAATTGCGCCAATTACAGAGGTATCAGTCTCCTCAACATCGCGTATAAGATCCTATCTGCCATATTGTGTGAACGTCTGAAACCCTTCGTCAACAACCTGATTGGGCCCTATCAGTGTGGTTTCAGACCAGGAAAGTCCACAATCGATCAAATCTTCACACTTCGGCAGATCCTGGAAAAAACCCAAGAAGTCCAAATCGATACCCACCATCTTTTTATCGATTTCAAGGCCGCATATGACAGCATTTATAGAGACGAGTTATACAGAGCCATGTCTAGTTTTGGCATCCCTGCCAAACTCGTCAGATTGTGCAGAATGACAATGGAGAATTCTCGCTGCTCCATCAAGGTCGGTAACGATCTCACCGAGACCTTTGATGTCAAAAAAGGTTTTAGACAAGGTGATGCGCTGTCATGTGATTTTTTTAACATCGTTCTTGAAAGAATTGTGCGAAACTCACAAGCCAACACCGGAGGCACAATCTTTCAAAAGTCTGTGCAACTACTAGCGTATGCCGACGATATTGACATTATTGGAAGAACACAGCGGGCTGTCACCGGTGCGTTCGCTAGTATTGAAACAGAAGCGGCCAAATTGGGTTTAACGGTAAACGAGGGCAAAACCAAGTATATGCTGTCAACCAAAAGGGACACGCAACATCAACGAATTGGACAGAACGTCACAATCGACAGCTATAACTTTGAGGTAGTAAGGGACTTTGTCTACCTCGGCTCTGCTATCAATTCTGAAAATAACACCTCAGCAGAAATAAAACGAAGAATAACTCTTGCCAATCGCTGTTTCTTTGGGCTGAGAAGGCAATTGAGTAGTAAGGCCCTATCCCGAACAACTAAGGAGACTCTATATAAGACCTTGATCATCCCAGTCCTGCTTTATGGCGCTGAAGCTTGGACTTTATCAAAAGCGGATGAAAATATCCTCGGTCGTTTCGAGAGAAAAATTCTTCGCAAAATATTCGGTCCCGTTTGCGTTGACGGGCTTTGGAGGAGAAGATTCAACGACGAACTATACGAGCTGTACAGCGACATCGACCTAGTCAAAAAACTGCGCATTAGTCGTTTGAGATGGCTAGGACATGTAGAGCGAATGGACACCAGTGCTCCGGCCCGAAGAGTCTTCGAATCACACCCGGAGGGACAACGCAGCAGAGGAAGACCTCGCCTTAGGTGGCGCGCACAAGTTGAAGGGGACCTGAACAAGCTTGGAGTGCGCAACTGGAGGCAGTTAGCTAAGGACCGAGCTAACTGGAGAGGCTTGTTAGTTGAGGCCCAGGTTCACCCCGAACTGTAGCGCCACCTAAGTAAGTAAGTAAGTAAGTCTAGTTTTTAGTGGTGTGTAACTTTGGGATACCGATAAATTTCTAGTAGGAAAATGGCTTAAATTTGATTCGGTTCTGCTAATGGCCATGCATTTTGATTTAATGGGATTCAGTTTCAAAAAGTTTTCTTGAGACCAATTTAAAATTCTACGAAGATTTTCATTTAGCTTGAGTATAGCTTCCGCAGTTAGCCCGGGCTTACAGCTTATGTACAATTGGACATCATCTGCATACATATGTGATAATGAATATTTAATTTCTGTAGGAAGATCATTAACGAAAAGCATAAACAGAAGAGGGCCAAGAAAGATGTAGCTGTAGCTTTTATCCAGGAGCCGTATATATACAAGGACCAGATTAAGTGCCTCTCAGATCAGTTACTCTACGATTCCGTAAATGAAGGAAGACCTAGAGCTTGTATTATGTTAAATCAGAATATAAAAGCTATTCCAATTCCAGAACATACCAACAAAGACATGGCAACGACAATAGTTGAGCTACTTACCCACTGAAGGCGGTAAGACAGACGCGGTAATATACTCAACTTACCTAGCGGGCGACTCCACTGACGTGGACTTTCTGCCATTGCAAGGACTTATGAACTACTGTGGCAGAAGGGGACTCCAGCTGATTATTGGTTGCGACGCAAATGCCCATCATACCACAAAGAGGCGAGTCATTTCTAGAATTCATTTATAAAAACAATCTTATAAACAAAATTAGGGAAGAAGTCCTTGACCTCACCATATGTAACCCATTTATAAAAAACTTTATTAGGAACTGGCATGTTTCATCTGAAACATCCATGTCTGATCATCGTTAAATTCGTTTTGACATCCTACTAGGCCCCAAAATTTCTGAATTCTTTAGAGAGCCAAGATCCACAGATGGGGACACATATAACCTAGAACTCATGGAATTCATGGCTAATTACTTTAGGAGCATCAGAGACATTGATAGCCTAGAACTTGGCTGCGAAAGTCTCAATGCCGCAATTAAATCTGCTTATCACCAGGCTTGCCCAGAGAAGGAAAAATCAGGCAATCGCTCAACTCCTTGGTGGAATACTAAACTCGCCAAACTAAGATTATCCACAAGGCAACTTTTTAACAAAACAAAGCGTGTTGGAGAATGGGCTATGTACCTTGAAACACTCACCAAGTACAACCGAGAAATTAGAAGAGCTAAATTCTCATGGAAAAAATTCTGCCAAGAACTTCCGATATTCGTAGCAGCGCGCGTATCCACAGAGTTCTATCAAAAACAGCACACTAATCAAATCGGACTAATGAAAAAACCTGATGGGACTTACGTGCAAAACGGTCTACAGACGCTGCAGCTCCTAGCCGAAACCCACTTCCCAAACTCCACCATAACACCTATCGCTCCTGATAATCCTCTCCAGAGAAGGATCAATAGACCAACCAGAGAGAACTGGAAGAGATCTAGAGAAATTTTTCAGGAAGGGAAAATAAAATGGGTCATCAATTCATTTGACCCATATAAAGCCTCTGGTGAAGATGGAATCTTCCCAGCACTCCTCCAAAAAGGTATAACGCAATTAACCCCGGTTCTTATCAACATTTTTAGAACAAGCCTTGCCTGGGGTCACATACCAAAAAGTTGGAAAGAGGTAACTGTTAAATTTATACCTAAAGCAGGTCGTAGACCAACTGATCTACTAAAATCATACCGACCTATCAGCCTTACCTCTTTTTTCCAAAAAAAACAATGGAAAAAATACTTGATAGACATATCAAGGATGTTCCGCTACATAGGAATCCACTTCACAAAAACCAATATGCCTATCAACCAGGAAAATCAATTACGCATGCTCTTCAGGAACTCACCACGAAGATTGAGAAATCTCTCAGAGACAAAGAAATTGCTGCTTCCTTGACATCGACGGAGCTTTTGACAACACTGAACATGCCCAAATATACAGATGCATCCAAAACACAGGAGTAGATCTGTAATATCACAGGTAAATGGATAAAGCACATGCTAAGTGACAGAATTATCAATGCTACGCTAGGTAGTGACAAAATTAGAGTCAAGGCTGCGAAAGGTTGCCCCCAGGGTGGTGTTCTCTCCCCCCTATTATGGTTCATCGTAGTAAACGAACTGCTAAACTTACTCAGCAATGACGGTTTCTATGTCCAAGGATACGCAGATGACATTGCGATCCTAATCAGAGGCAAATTCGAAGAAACAATCTGGAAACTCCTCCAGAGGTCACTTAACCTAGTTGCTGACTGGTGTAAAAAAGTTGGCCTAAACGTCAATCCCAAAAAAAGCACCAGAATTGCTTTCATAAAAAGAATAAATAAATCCAAACTACAAAAACCGACTCTGTTTGCTGAAGCAATAGAGTTTTCAAAAGAAGTCAAATACCTGGGCCTAACTCTAGATGAAAAACTCACATGGAACTCTCACCTTACGAAAACCATAGACAAAGCCAGCAAAGATGAACTACTTGCAATTACCTTAACGGATAACTGTCTACCAAAATTTAACTTCAGCCATAACTTCAAGGTTACATTCCCAGACCGCCATAACTGGGAACAGAATAAATCCACATTTGCTAGCGATTCCCTTGTATGGTACACAGATGGATCAAAAACAGATGAAGGAGTTGGGGCTGGAGTATACGGTGTCAATACAAAAACATTCATCTACACAAGCATGGACAAATGTAACTCCGTATTTCAAGCGGAAATCTTTGCTACAGAACTCTGTCTCAGAGAAAATATCAACAGATCTATAATAAATAAGAACATTTTTATTCTCTGTGACAGCAAGCAGCGCTTCTAGCCATTAAGGCATATGAAATAAAATCAAAACTAGTATGGGACTGCCTTCAACTACTTATGTCATTAGCCAGCACAAACAGAGTTCATCTCATTTGGGTGCCAGGACATACAGGCAATGAAATGGCAGGTATACTAGTCAGAAAAGGATCGGCATCAACCTTCATTATGCGAAGACCATTATGTGGACTACTCATAAACACTGCGAAACACTGCATTAAAAATTGGCTGAAAAGTAAAGCTAACCATTACTGGACGAAAACTGAAGGTAACAGACAAGCCAAAATGTTCATGCCAAACATTTCCCTTACAAGAACGAAACAACTTCTAGGTCTAACTAGAAGTCAGATTCGTATAATCACAGGATTCCTTACTGGACACTGTCAAGTCAAAACATACAAAAAAGCTACAATCCGTCTGGAACGGATCGTATGATACCCTATCCTCCATCCTATCGAGCCCCTATAAAGTGGGCGTGGCCGTATTGCATTTTCTTTACTGAATTACGATGATAACTTCGAACATTTGAGGATGTTACATGTAAAATTTCATCAAAATCGGTTTTTTGGTGAAAACGCCCCCAAAAAGTGGGCGTGGCCAAAACTGTTGTATGGGTGAATTGTAGGGAATCTGAATACTTAAATATTTACTTACTTACTTACTTAGGTGGCGCTACAGTTCGGGGTGAACCTGGGCCTCAACTAACAAGCCTCTCCAGTTAGCTCGGTCCTTAGCCAACTGCCTCCAGTTGCGCACTCCAAGCTTGTTCAGGTCCCCTTCAACTTGTGCGCGCCACCTAAGGCGAGGTCTTCCTCTACTGCGTTGTCCCTCCGGGTGTGATTCGAAGACTCTTCGGGCCGGAGCACTGGTGTCCATTCGCTCTACATGTCCTAGCCATCTCAAACGACTAATGCGCAGTTTTTTGACTAGGTCGATGTCGCTGTACAGCTCGTATAGTTCGTCGTTGAATCTTCTCCTCCAAAGCCCGTCAACGCAAACGGGACCGAATATTTTGCGAAGAATTTTTCTCTCGAAACGACCGAGGATATCTTCATCCGCTTTTGATAAAGTCCAAGCTTCAACGCCATAAAGCAGGACTGGGATGATCAAGGTTTTATATAGAGTCTCCTTAGTTGTTCGGGATAGGGCCTTACTACTCAATTGCCTTCTCAGCCCAAAGAAACAGCGATTGGCAAGAGTTATTCTTCGTTTTATTTCTGCTGAGGTGTTATTTTCAGAATTGATAGCAGAGCCGAGGTAGACAAAGTCCCTTACTACCTCAAAGTTATAGCTGTCGATTGTGGCCTTCTGTCCAATTCGTCGATGTTGTGTGTCCCTTCTGGTTGACAGCATATACTTGGTTTTGCCCTCGTTTACCGTTAAACCCATTTTGGCCACTTCTGTTTCAATACTAGCGAACGCACCGGTGACAGCCCGCTGTGTTCTTCCAATAATGTCGATATCGTCAGCATACGCTAGTAGTTGCACAGACTTTTGAAAGATTGTGCCTCCGGTGTTGGCTTGTGAGTTTCTCACAATTCTCTCAAGAACGATGTTAAAAAAATCACATGACAGCGCGTCACCTTGTCTAAATCCTTTTTTGACATCAAAGGTCTCGGTGAGATCGTTACCGACCTTGATGGAGCAGCGAGAATTCTCCATCGTCATTCTGCACAATCTGACGAGTTTGGCAGGGATGCCAAAACTAGACATGGCTCTGTATAACTCGTCTCTATAAATGCTGTCATATGCGGCCTTGAAATCGATAAAAAGATGGTGGGTATCGATTTGGACTTCTTGGGTTTTTTCCAGGATCTGCCGAAGTGTGAAGATTTGATCGATTGTGGACTTTCCTGGCCTGAAACCACACTGATAGGGCCCAATCAGGTTGTTGACGAAGGGTTTCAGACGTTCACACAATATGGCAGATAGGATCTTGTACGCGATGTTGAGGAGACTGATACCTCTGTAATTGGCGCAATTGAGGGGATCTCCTTTCTTGTGGATTGGGCAAACGGTGCTGAGATTCCATTCATCAGGCATACACTCATCTGACCAAATTTTAGAAATGAGTTGGTGTATGCTCTCTACCAGGTCATTTCCAGCTGCTTTGAACAGCTCGGCTGGTAAGCCGTCAGGTCCAGCAGCCTTGTTGGACTTAAGTTTGGATATTGCTATCCTTACTTCGTTTTGGTCAGGTGGACGGAAGTTTTGGCTATCATCGTCTAGATTGAATGGTACATTCTGCCTGACAGCGGGATGTTGGTCTTCGTCGCCGTTATACAGTCTGAAGAAGAAGTTTTTCCATATTCTCAGCACCGACTGTGACTCTACTACGAGGTTTCCTTCTTCATCTCTACAGGCTTCTGTACGGGTCTTGTTGGCCTGACACGTTCTTTTTACCTGTTGGTAAAACTTCCGTACATTATTCCTGGAGTATAATCTCTCAATATTTTCGATCGCGCGCTTCTCGTGCTCTTTTTTCTTCTTTCGGAGAAGCCGGTGTTCTTCCCGTCTCTTCTGCTCGTAGAGATCACGAGCAGCTCTCGTCCTTTTTTGCAGCACCGCTTTGTATGCTTGCTGTTTAGCTGCATGTGCTTGCCGGCACTCATCGTCAAACCAGGGGTTTCTAGGTGGTGGTCGGGTGAAACCCAGCACATCAGTTGCGGCACTTCTGATGGCTTGTTGGCAGCGTTGCCACTGGTCTTCGGCGCTTGATGCTGGCGGCATAGGAGTAGTTGAGAGGTTTCGGGATACGCGTTCGGCGAAGGTTCTGGCGATCTCTTGCGATTGCAGCTTTTCGACGTCAAATCTTCTCACAGTAGTTCTTCTTAATTGTGGCGTTTGGGATATCCGCATTCGTACCTTGGCTGCAACAAGGTAGTGATCCGAATCCATGTTGGCTGCTCGGAAGGTTCGGACATCCAGAATACTGGAGGCATGCCTTGCGGCGATCGCAATGTGGTCAATTTGATTGACCGTTTGATCCCCTTGTGGATATTGAGATGTGGAAACCGTGTGTTTGCTACGGTGACGTTTCGCCCCGCAGCGAAGGCAATAAGCCTAAGTCCGTTTCCGGACGTGGTGTCGTGGAGGCTGTGCTTACCAATCGTCCTACCAAAGATGTCCTCCTTTCCTATCTTGGCGTTAAAATCGCCTAGAACGATTTTAACGTCATATTTAGGGCATTGCTCGTAGGTTTCGTCGAGGAGCTCGTAGAAACATTCTTTGGTGGCGTCGTCCTTGTCTTCGGTGGGAGCGTGAGCGCATATAAGGCTTATGTTGGCGAATTTAGCCTTGATGCGGATTGTCATAAGACGCTCGCTCACGTGTCGAAAGCTCAAGACTTCTTGCCACATCCAAATAAGCGCTGTTTCTGTTCCCTATAGCAATCACCGTAGTATACGTCACAGTTTTTCATCCTCTTTTTGCCCGGGCCATCCCATCGCACTTCATGGATGGCGGTGATATCTGCATTGTAGCAGTCTAGGGCCTCTGCTAGTTGTTCGGCTGCACGCGGCCTGTTAAGGGTCCGAACATTCCACGTGCAGATCCGAAGATCGTTGTCCTTATTACGTTTGCTGGGGTCGTCAACAGTAGGATCATCCTTATCCGAGGCTCGTAGTTGCTTCGTATACTATTTACTATACTTAAATATTTGGTCTAAACAAAATTTTCCGGTTTCATATAATTTAGTGAAGTTATGAAAAAGTGGGCATAGGGCGGATTTCAAAAATGTTTACACTTGTACTTACTTACTTAACGGGCTCCCGATCCGTAAAGAATCTTTGCCTGAGACACGGCAGCCTTCCACACTCTTCGATCCCGGGCACGCTGCTTCCAGTTGTCTAGACCAAGCGCTCTGGCATCCGCTTGGTCCTTAAAACGGCGGTTCGGTCTTCCTTGTCGTGTCGTACCTGGGGGCTGTGATTCGAAGATCCTCTTTGCTGCAGCATTCGCTCGATGTGGCCGAGCCAGTGTAGTCGACATATTTTGGCTTTTTGGACTACATCCACATCTTGGTACAGCTCATAGAGTTCGCGGTTGTATCTTCTCCTCCATTCGCCCTCCTCGCATACGGGACCGAATATCCGACGAAGAACTTTTCTTTCGAAAGTGTTCAGTATTTGCTCTGCTTTCCTGCTTATCGTCCAGCACTCGGCTCCATACAGAAGAACTGGCAGGATCAAAGTTTTGTAGACCATACATTTTGTCTTCCGAGTTATGAGTTTTGACCCCGCAAACCGAAGTAGCAACGGTTTCCTAGGGTAAGTCTTCGTCGAATGTCCACTAAGGTGTCATTCGTGGAGTTGATGTTTACTCCGAGGTAGGTAAACTCCTTAACCACTTCGAAGTTACTGTTGCCAACAGTGACGTTCTGTCCTAGGCGGTGGACAGATGCTTCTTTGTTTATTGACAACATGTACTTGGTTTTGTCCTCATTTACTTCAAGGCCAACTCGTTTCGCCTCTTCTTCAATTGCCGTAAAAGCCTCTAACACGGCGCGCTGGGAGCGACCGATGATGTCAATGTCGTCTGCGTATCCCAGCAGCTGGACAGATTTGTTGAAGATAGTACCTTCCGTGTTTACACCTGCCCTGCGCACTATCTGTTCTAGCACAAGATTGAAGAAGTCACATGATAGCGCATCTCCTTGACGAAATCCGGTGCATGTTTGGAATAGTTCGGAGGAACTGTTTCCGAATTGCACGTTGCACCGCGTGTTTTCCAGCGTCACGCGGCACAGCTGGATCAGTTTAGCCGGTATCCCGAATTCGGCCATCGCCTTGTAGAGCTCAAGACGATGAATGCTATCATATGCGGCTTTAAAGTCGATGAAGAGATTGTGAGTCTCGACTTGAAATTCGTTGGTCTTTTCCAGAGTTTGCCTTAGTGTGAAAATTTGGTCGATCGTCGATCTGCCGGGCCGGAAGCCACACTGGTACTTGCCGATTAGTGTGCTGCAGAAAGGCTTCAGACGTTCACACAGTACGTTGGATAGGATCTTATATGCGACATTAAGCAGGGATATGCCTCGGTAGTTCTTACAAGACATAGGATCGCCTTTCTTGAAGATGGGGCATATAGAGCTGATAGTCAAGTCATCGGGCATGACTTCATCCACCCATACTTGGTTGATGATTTGGTGCATGCACTCTACCAAAACATCACCACCATGTTTGAAAAGCTCTGCTGGTAGACAAACAGAGCCGGCGGCCATGTTGTTCTTCAGCTTTTTGATAGCTGAGCCGATCTCTTCAAAACTGGGAAGGTGGATGGATTCTTCATTGACTGGATGCGGGTTCTCTTCTTGCTCTATCACTCTCTCCACCTCATGTCCATTAAGTAGCTGCTGGAAATGCTGCTTAAAAACATCTGCTATTCCCTGTGCTTCACTGTTTCGAAGAGCCTCCGTTCCGGGCTTGAAACCAGTTGCCAGTTGCTTGGCTTTCCTAAAAAACATCCGGATGTTGTTCCTATCGCAGGACACTTCGATATCCTTGAGCTGGGAGACTGCGTGGGCCCTTTTCTTCTTACGCAGGATCTTCTTCTCCTCCCTTCTTCTGGCTCGATACTCTTCTCTCGCTGCCCTTGTTTTGCGTTGCAGCGCTTGCATATGTGCATTTTCTGTTACCTTTTTCCGACGCACGCATTCATCATCATACCAAGGGCTCTTTTTGGGTGGTGGCTGGTAGCCTATGGTGGTCTCTGCTACCCCTTTGATGATGTCGCGATATTGGTTCCACAGATTGTTGGCGTTTGTGGATGGTGAATGCACACCTTCTTCTCGTTGGATAGTCGAGCTGCAACAAGAAAATGGTCAGAGTCGACGTTTGCCCCTCTGAAAGTTTGCACATTCAGAATGTTGGATGCGTGCCTCGCATCTATTAGCACGTGGTCGATTTGGTTGGCGGTTCGACCATCTAAAGAGCGCCAGGTTGGTGTGTGGATTCGTAGTCTTGGAAACCTAGTGGTACTTATCACTGTATTACGAGCTGCTGCAAAATCGTCTTCGTTGTCTGTTGTCTTTCGTGGAGGCTGTACTTTCCAACTAATCCGCCGAAGATGTTTTCCTTACCGATTTTGGCATTGAAGTCCCCGAGTATGACTTTGACATCATACATACTCCGTAGGCTCCGTCCAGGAGGTCATAAAACTCCTCCTTGATAGAGTCTTCAGCTTCGTCGGTAGGGGCGTGTGCACATATTATGCTGATGTTTTGGAATGTTGCCTTGATGCGGATCACAGCCAGGCGATCGCTGATCGGCTGAAAGTCGATTATCATTAAGCGTAGTCGATTTCCCACGATGAATCCGCATGTGCAGTCTTTCGTGACAACTGTAGAAAATATCAGAATTTTTTTCGTTTTTGCATACCTCATCCTATCCATCGTATTTCCTGCATCGCGGTAATATCTATCTTGTACCGCGTAAGGACAGACTCAAGTTTTTGAATAGCACCTAGAGTGTACAGTGTACGTACATACGTTTCAGGTGCATACTCTTAAGTCGTAGTCTGTGGACGTTCCGGGTCGTCGTATTACATGAGGGGGTCCATAATCCGAGGCTTGTCTCTCTCATAACTAATGTTTTTTTACGTAGTAAGGAAGTGAATGTGATCTCCTTTTCTTTTCTTAGTATCTTTAGTATTTCTATTCAATAATATATTCTGGGGCACAAGCCATAAGATATCAATAAAACATAAAGAAAAGCTACAATCCGTCTGGAACGGATCGTATGATACCCTTTTCTCCTCTCTATAAAGTGGGCGTGGCCAAATTGCATTTTGTACTCAAATATAGCTATAATGTCGAACGTTTGAGGATGTTACATGTAAAATTTTATCAAATAGGTTTTTTGATTATAACGCCCCCAAAAAAGTGGGCGTGGCCAAAACTTTAGTATGGGTGAATTGTAGGGAATCTAAATGCCTAAATATTTGGTCTTAACAACATTTTTCAGTTTCATATAATTTAGTGAAGTTATTAAGAAGTGGGCGTGGCAGTGGGCGGATTTAAAAAAAATTTACACTTGCACTGTATCTTTTTCTCAGAAGTCCAGATAGTAAATTTTATCGTCCTAGCTCAAAAATTAAGGCCCAAAAATCGGTGACATACGGACGGACGGACGGCCATCGCTCAATCGATTTCGCTATTGATGTTGATCACGAATGTACATATATGTATTTATACTTTACTGTCTGTCTCGATTATTTCTCTATGTTACAAACTATACGTCAAACTTAATCACCCCTATCGTGGAACCCGTCGGGGGGAATGATTCACTAAAAATGAAAAATTTGCATCGCAACCCGCTGAAGTGAACGATTCACATGTCGGCAATGTGAACGAGATTCACTGTATCGTGGAAAACGCACGGATCGAATCTGCCCATACATTTGACATCCGCAACTATTTCATTGCTATTTCAATGTTGTGTTATAGTTTTCTGAAGGAATATTCCAAAATAACAAAGGATAATTTAACAAACCGACGGGGGAGAGTCCAGAATATGTGGATAACCTACAAAAAAATATAATGCGTTGTTGTTTGTAGTTCTAGTAAGATTCATTGGTCTAAATACGTGATCAGTTTACTTAAAGAGAGAAGTAATTTTGCCTTTTCTATTTATTCATTAATATTTATTTATTTGGAAGAAGGAATTCCCGTCATCAAAAATTAAATTCTTAAATTATGACCACAGTCATCATTAACACCAAATTCATTTCAAAGAACCTGTCAAACGAGCACTTCCTAATCAACGTTACTCGTCGGTAAGAAAGCGTATCCGACGGGTTCCACGATAACTATCAGAGATTCACGTGAATAGAATGGGTGAAGCGAATCTCGTATCCGTCGGGTTCCACGATAGGGGTGAATATACCCTTAGGAAAGGGTATAAAAAAGCACCAGGCTATGATTTAATAACAGGATTAGTACTTAAGGATTTACCTGAAAAAGCTATACGAAAAATAATTCATTTGATCAATGTAGCATTCAGACTTAGTATGTACCCAGACAATAAAAGGTGGTGATTTTGAAACCCGATAAATCATCAAATGAAAAGAAATCATATTTCTTTTCCCTATTAAAACTATTTGAAAAATTACTCCTAAAGGTTCCTTTCCTCCATTACTGGTTTAATCCTTAACCAACAATGGAGGAAAGGCACCTTGTTTCTTCCCACCAATTTGAATTCAGAGAAAAACATACAGAAAAGCTACAATCCGGCTGGAACGGATCGTATGATACCCTATCCTCCTTTCTATAAAGTGGGCTTGGCCAAATTGGATGTTGTATTCAAATATGGCTATAACGTCCAACGCTTGAAGATGTTACATATAAAATTTCATCAAAATCGGTTTTTGATAAAAACGCCCCCAAAAAGTGGGCGTGGCCAAAACTTTTGTATGGATGAATTGTAGGGAATCTAAATGCCTAAATATTTTGTCTTAACAAAATTTTTCGGTTTCATTTAATTTAGTGAAGTTATAAAAAAGTGGGTGTCAGTGGGCGTGGCAGTGGGCGGATTTAAAAAATTAGTTTAGTAGTTTCATCCTCCTAGCTCAAAATTTGAGGCCCAAAAAGTGGTGACATACAGACAGACTGACGGACGGACGGACATGGCTAAATCGTCTTCGCTATTGATACTGATCACGAATATATACTTTATATGGTCTATCTCGATTATATCTCTATGTTATAAACTATGTGTCAAACTAAGTGTTAATATACCTTTAGAAGAGGGTATAAACAGGACAGAATAAATTGCACTGGTCCGAAAACTCACAAAAGCCCGAAAAAAAACACCGAAACGGAGAAGAAAACGAGTCCTGTCCCGTCCTGATCAAGCAAAATTGGGAGAGTGTTGAGATGAACATCCTCTGCAGCATGATCACCGAGCTAATGGATTTCGTCCAGGAAAAAAACTATGTGTATCATGAAATGAGACTGGTAAGTTCAATCCGGATACACTATAAGACAATGGAAAATCCGAAGTAGCGAAGAGGACAATGGGAAACAGAAACGAACTCCCGTCCCAAAGTACCCAGACGGGGAAGGATAACACTAACGGTCTCGGGCTAAGTCCCGCGCAGAATCTCGGAAAGCAGGCAACAACCGCAAACAAAAGGAGGAGGCACCACTCCCAAGCCAAAAAGGCAAGCGAGCCCACAAAAACAGAACTTGCATGAGCCAAAAAGGAAAACAACGGACACAGGCGCGATCGGCGAACCCAGACCCAAACCCAGAATGAATAACGACGAGGAGTCAAGGGTCAGCGAAAAAGCAGGAATGGACGCAAGTAAAGGGACGTGAAAGACAGAAGGAAACCAACCCGCCTCGATGCGCTTTTGATAAAGGCAACAGGCGATCTTTAAAACGTTATCATGCTAAGCAATATGAAAACAGAACCCTCACTAAAGGAGCTGGGAGAAAATGTTGACCACGCCCGAAAGACCGCGAAAGGAGACTTATTGCTGCAGCTGAAGTAAACAGCAGATGCCCAAAGTTCTGGTTTCCAACAAGTGTAGAAGATCCTGGAAATAAAAGCCGAAGTCAAAACCATGACATATGACATTATAATAGAAGTGAAGGATCTTGACGAAATCATCACTACAGTGCCCTCCAAAAGTCAGTTGAAATCACCATGCAAGACACAAAATGATTAATAAAGGTGGAAACCAGTAAAAAAAATTTATTTTTTTTTTATTTCTATTAATAATATGTGCTTTCGGTAGTAAAACAATACATAGAAAAAATAAAATTCATTTAAATAAAAAGTCTCTTGAAAATCCTTAATGTGACTCGCCAAACATCAGAAATTAAGTTAAAATTGGTGCTTCTTGCTAAATTTCACAGCTTTTTGGAAATTCAATACCCTCCATTTTGCACAACAGCCTCAATGCGATTCGGCATTGATTTTACCAACTTCTGCAACACAGTATTTGGTAAACTTGCCCAGATCTTTTCGACGAAAACTGATTTGCTTTTTCTACAACTTGTTGGTATTCTTCTGTCGGTTTCATCCGATAAATGCTTAATGGGATTAGAAAGATAGAAAGGTCAATCTAACAAATTTATTCCTTTTGCGCTAAAATAATCCTTTGTTGTTTTGGCCGCATGTTTGGGATAATTGTCTTGTTGAAAGACAAATGATCCACTCAATCCCATTGAAAAAGCAGAATCTACCAAGTTGCTTTCCAGGATGTCACAGTATATTCATTCTACTTCCAATAACATGCATCTTTCCCCAAAAAGTGGGCATGTCCAAAACTTTTTTATGAGTGAATTGTAGGGAATCTAAATGCCTAAATATTTGCTTCTAACAAAATTTTTCGATTTCATATAATTTAGTGAAGTTATGAAAATGTGGGCGTGGCAGTGGGCGGATTTAAAAAATTTCACACTTGTACTGCATCTTTTTCTCAGAAGCGAAGATATAAAATTTCATCGTCCTAGCTCAAAATTTAAGGCCCAAAAGCGGTGACCTACGGACGGATAGACGGACAGACGGACGGACGTAAGTGTCAGTGTCAATCGATTTCGTTATTGATGCTGATTACGAATATACATATAAACTTTATAGATTTATCGATTATTTCTCTATGTTACAAACTATGTGTCAAACTTAATATACCCTTAGGATAGGGTATAAACACAAATTTTAATTTTCTGATCAGTTTTTTAAAAAAAAAAAACAAATTTCAATTCTTCAAATCGAACAGCTCCTGCGATGGAATGCAGCGAACTCATTAAAACTATTAATGATTCGTAAAAAGTAAACTGTAGATTTTCGATCTACTGTCAAGTATGCAAGACAACACATATTGTAGAAATATGAAGTTAATATGAACGGTCTTAGGAGTAATTCAGCACCACTTTTTAGTTCATTTTAGCAATCTCGGGGCAGTTCGATCAGAAAAAACCGATCAGTCAGAGTCGGTTGGGTAAATTGCCGATTAAGAAAAAAACCTGATCTGAAAAGATGTTACCGATGCCTTGGGTATGCCCACCATGCAATTGACGGTAAGAGTGAAGACCGGTCCGACTTCTTAGCTGGAAGCATAAGATGCCCAGCATTTCAGCTTGCGCTGAACGGTTCTCTGAAACGAGCATGATGGTTGAGGAACTTAGATTATAAACGTCAGAGGAAAAACACTCCTGGAGGCGTTGGCATATGGATATAGTTCTCGTGAATTCTGGGAGCAAGCTCATTTTTTACAAAAACGGAAGTGGGTCAATAATAGACAGCACATTTGTGAGCACCTATTTGGCAAGAAATATGAGTAGCGCCCACCACGCAATCACGTTCCAGCTACGGTCCAGAACCATTGAAAATAAAAGAGAGCAGAGAATGTACCCGCAGAAAAGGAGGTGGAAACCACAAACCCTGTACGTTAAAGTACTCCAGCTAATGATGGAAGATATATCCCTTCGTGGATCAGACGCCGACAAGGCGAATAAACTCACAAGAGAATTGACAAGAGCCTGTAATGCATCCAAAACAGCCAACGCCCAACGGGCATGGTGGTTTGAGAAGCCATTCTTCCTGTTTCTTCAAGTTGTTCGTTTATTTCACGAACAACTGACCTTGGATTCCGCTCGCAGAGTTGCACCATACGTCGGTCATCTTTACTTTGACCGTTACTCCAGGCCGGGGTTTATCTTTTGATACTCAAAAACCACTTTCTCCCTGTCCTCCACAGTAAGTTTTCTCCTTGAAGACATTTTGAATACAAAATGCCTAATGTAAGATTATTTCCACATATTTTTAATTTTTACTTAATATAACTTACTTTACTTACACTTACCAAAGAGAAACAAAAACATACAAAAAAGCTCCGCCTGGAACGGATCGTATGATACCCTATCCTCCTTTCTATGTAGCCCCTATGAAGTGGGCGTGGCCATATTGCATTTTGTACTGAAATACCACGACAACGTCTAACGTTTGAGGATATTACATATAAAATTTCATCAAAATTTCAACCTCCTAGCTCAAAATTTAAGGTGACATACGGACGGACGGTCATCGCTCAATCAATTTCGCTATTGATACTGACCACAAATATATGTATGTATATATGTATGTACATTATAGGCTATATCCCGATTATTTCTTTATGTTACAATACAAACTATGTGTCAAACTTAATATACCCTTAGGATAGGGTATAAAAAAACAGCCCCTTTCAAAACGGCCTGGTTTTGCCAAAATTCATGTTGACTTGCCCATTTAAAAGTGGAGAAATCCTATGGACAGACGAGAGCTAAATCGTTTTATATGGCTGCACTGGATCTCGTGTGTACGTAAGACGTCCAGCAGAGTACAATACCAGATATGCAAGAAAAACGTTAAAATATAGGGGATCCAGTAATATGGTTTGGGATTGGTTCATATACTATGGCGTAGCGCCAATATTTTGGATTAAGGATACAATAGATCAGCATTTATTCGTTGACATTCTCGACCGAAACATGTTTCCTTATGCTGAATTTGAAATGTCTATCAAATAGGTATGTCAACAAGAAAACGATCCCAAACACACCAGCAAAGTGGCAAAAAATTGGTTTCAGTCGAAAAGAATTGACGTCATGGGTTGGCCTGTTCAATCCCCTGACCCCAGTCCAATTGAAAATCTCTGGGCTGATGTAAAAAAGGGTGTATCCTAGGCCTCCGCCGAAAATTAAATAACTTTGGATCATAGTAGAGCGTTCATGGAAAGCAATATGGCTGGAGATGTGTCAGTCCTTACTGGGGTTTACAACTACTAGTTTTAATAAAAGCTACGGTTACAATTCTGCATTTATTTTTATTTTTGAAAGTTTTATCATAGCAAGATACTTGCACTTCTAATTTTTTTAGATTCCTCGCTTTGCAGTGCACATTGAATTTAGAAAAAAAATTATTAAAAGCGTACTTTTATTTAACAACATTTTTGCATTTTCGTTTAAAGTTGGGCAATATGAAATATGTAATCAAAAAATACAAAAAGCTTTGTAAAACCATAGCTTTTTGTAAATTTGGTATTTTCACAGCTATTTTTTTAGAACGCAGATATAGGTGTACACTCTATTATACGCCGCGTATCGAGATTTGAAAATTCAATTTTTCCTATAAAATTTCTATTGAAATACATATTTTTGCCGTGAAATATACAAATTATTGCTTACTTTTAGATGTTACCAAAGTGGGTAGGTGGTCCGCTTCGCGGGTTAAAAGGATTTTAACCTCTGGGTATTCTTCGACTCATACACCGAACGACCTTCGGCTTCACAGGGCGAATATTACAGCATATATGTAAATACATGTTCATGTATGTACACATATGGAGGCAAAATACTCATAAAACTATGCAAAAAATGTTCGGTTCTACGACATAAAAATGGCACGATTACGATTTCCGAGGCACCAACTTCTGAGAACTCAGTTTTGTAGTTCTCTATGAAATAAGATCAAAATATAAACTACCAACAATCTCGTTTTCGCCTAGTTAACGAGATATCGAGGTTTGAAAATTTAATTTTTCCTATGAAATTTCTATTGAAATACATATATTATAATTTTGCCGTGAAACAGACAAATTATTGCACATTTTAGATGTTAGCAAAGTGGTTGGGTGGACCGCTTCGCAGGTAAAAGGATTTCAAGCACTGGGGTATTCTTCGACTCCGTCCGGTGTGGCCTTCGGCCTCACATGCAGGTGCTCAGGGCGCCGCTACGCGACGTATATCATAGTATATATGTAAATACATGTTCATGTATGTTCACATATGGAGAAAAAAAAACTCCTAAAACTATGCAAAAAATTTACGGTTCCACTGCAAAAAATCATATATTCTAGAGAAATCCCATAGGAAAAAAAAAATGTTCAAACCTCGATATCTCCTAAACTAGGCGAAAACGAAAATGTTGGTACTTTATATTCTGTGATTATTTCATCGAGACTGCGTATTCAAAACTTGTTGCCTCGGAAATCATATTCCCACCCCACTAAAGACAATATATTGATGAAATGTAGACAATGTGAATATCTAAATATTTGGTCGTAACATTATTTATCGATTTCAAGTAAAATAGTAAAGTTATGCAAAAGTGGACATGGAGTGGGCGGATTTCAAAAAGGTTTACACTTATATTATATTTCATCCTCCTAGCTCAAAATTTAAGACCCAAAAACTGAAGACATATGCACAGACAGACAGACAGACATGGCTTAATCGGCTTTGCTATTGATAATGATTGCGAATATATGTATGTACATACATACATATGTTTATAGGGTCTTATTCAATTATTTCTCTATGTTACAAACTATATATCAAACCTAATATATGTATGTATATATGTAACTATAGGTTAAGGTATAAAAAAATATTTGAGGTGATTCCGGTAAAGTAAAATCTAGCAATATTAGCTTAATTATTTGAAGGAACGTTTATAATTAATATTTACAAGTAAAAAATGATACTATTAAAAACCGACATGCATATGTATATACATATTATATATATACATATATATATATATAGATACATATATGCGTTTACATAAATGAACACATAAATTCATAAGAAGCTAATGAAAGATAATAACAAGACAGGTCTGGCCTTTACTTGTTTTATGGTCATATTTCGTGGATAGCGAAAGTGAAATGAAACGATGAAAGAACGAAATGTACTTTGCAGACAAGAACACGTACCAATCTGAAGCGGCGTAATAGCATCTAAGTTGTAGGTTGTATTGAAGCAGTTCGCAGGTAATCCTCTTACATAGCAAGCTACATATACACATGTACATAGGAATGTATGCACAATTTGCTTCGCAGTAACACAAACAGAGCTAGAGCTTTTCACAAAATACACACACTTCCGATGAATTGTCCAGATATTATTTAATAATTTATTTGTATATTTTTCACAATACTAGCTCTTGAAACTAAATATCTTCCTCTTATAGGAAGTAAAAAAAGGGCTATGTACATGTATATTAAACGCGCATTAATCAAGTTTTTAACAGCATCTGCATTTGCACTTTAAAAAAAATAAAAAAATGAGGGAAGTGGAAAATTGTGGTCTTAATAACACAAACCCGGAGCATACACAATAGTAGGTGTAGCGCGTCAAATTCACTTCAATTATATATATTTTTTTAATATTTTCGAATTTCACTCGATATTTAATTTTTTTTTTCTATAATTGGAGCAATGAAACTGTTGCACAAATAAAAGCTTTCATTTTCTAAGTATATTTAGGAGCACAGTGTGACACACTAAGGTAACCAACAAAACCAGCGATACTTTTGTAGATTTTATTCAAACTAGATAACTACATTATACATTAATTGTTGCAAATAACATAAGAATGCAAATATATTATTATTTCACTAGGTTTCTTTATGTCATTTGTATAATTACTATTTTTAATGGAAAGTAGGTTTGTAGGCCAAATGCACTCATACTATAAAACGAACTAACCAGAATAGAATAATGAGATACTTCCCATACAATGTTCTTGGCCATCAAAATCATTTGATGAACAAGGACGGCACTTTTGCAAAAATAAAAAAGTTTCCGTGCATTACGTTAAGTTACGCAAGTTACGTTGGAAACAGAAAGGAAAGCTTTTGGAGTCTGTTCAATAGGTGATAAAATAATTGGACAAAATTTAAATAAAGCTGGAGTGTAACCATTCAAGGTGACGTGATATCAAATCTTCTTGCTGGATTGATTTCTTTTCCTTGAATTTACTTTGTTGGGACTGTAAATATGGAAGAAACAAGATAAACTAATTGATGTGTAAAATGAAAATTGTGGTTGAATTTTTGATTGCCATGATAAACGTCATTAAATTAAAAATAAGAAAATCGTATACAGCTTGATTAGAATTATGATACAGGGTTTTGTTGTTTTTTTTTTTTTGTTTCATAATTTTGGTTTCCTTCTTATACCTAAAGCCTACTAGAGACGGGTAACTAATAGGCCAACTGGTTGCAATGTTGGTAAGCAACTTGGCACGATTACTATTTCGAAAGCACCAAGTTCTGAGAACGCAGTTTTATAGCTCTCCATGTATTACATAAGATCAAAATATAAACTACAAACAATATCGTTTTCGCCTAGTTTAGGAGATATCAATGTTTGAAAATTGATTTTTTTCTATGAAATTTCTATTGAAATGTATTCTAGTTTTACCGTGAAACAGACAAATTATTGCTTACTTTTAAATGTTTCCAAAGCGGGTGGGTGGCTCGCTTTGCGGGTAAAAGGATTTCAAACTCTGGGGTATTATTCGACTCATACACCGGACTGCCTTCTGCCTCACATGCAGGTGCTCAGCCTAGTATTCTGCTCGCGTTAAATTTTAGCTATCCAAGTCTCCATTTTTTCTCTTCACACTGCAGATACATTTTTAATACAGAGAATAGATGAGAAAAAAAGAAGAAGTATATGGTATTGACAGATGTCAGTTGAATGTCATTTTAATTAGTGACATCAGTTAAACTATTTCAATTTCAAAAAACTTGTTTTAAAAACTAAAAATGGAACAACCGACTATTTGTATTTTGTTTCTCTTGTTTTTGCTGTATTCTCCTTTCCTTCAAACGCAATTTCACCTTCTAAATATTCCGAGAAATATTCCATCTCACAAATTTTGTTTATTTTCAATCTGTCAAAAATTTAGCTCCGATTTTAATGTCCTACACAATTATTTCAAGAGCTAAAATAGTGGAGACTTTTTGTTTGGCCCATCTGTATAAAGTTAAAAATTTAACGTGCGAACTGGATACTACTTTGCGAAATTGCCACGCTAAATTTGATCTTTGTAGACATTTTTGTATGGGGGCTAAAATTTAGCGCCAGCAGGATACTAGACTTTAAAGTAAAAAATTATTTAAAAAAAACAAACAATTTTTGAGGCCTCCACCCAAAAGTTCGAACTCAGAGTCGAACATACACGTAGTTTAGAGAACAACCAGTGGGTTAAAATGTAAACTAGAGAATTTTTTATCGATATTAGAATGTTTGAAAATATACTATTCAACAAATATATTTTTCAGTATTTGCCCTGGTGACAAAGTTTAATTTTTGTTTATATTTGCGTTGCTGGGCAACAATATGAATGAAGTAGTATTGTAGGAATATAGGGATCAGCGTTGCCACCAAAACTCAATGCCGATGTAGTATACATGTCATTAAAAAGTAGTATATTGAAATGAACAGTAGCATTTTTATGTTTCAAGTATTTAATATATATTTTGACATAGAAAAACAAACGCATAAATAAACGTGTACAAAGCGAAAGCAGCCTCAAGTAAACGAATATCAAACTGCAGAAATTAAATTTAAACTTTACTGTTATGTGCAATGACAGCTGAAATCAAATGGAAGACTTCAAAACTGCAAAGAGCAAATAAATGAATTCTAGTTAATGGAAAAACTAACTTGGTTTACATTTGTAGGTTCTCTTTAATTTTTTATATAAACGAAAAAATATAAAAAAAATTGAGACAAAAGGATAAAAAATGTAGCACATGTGAATAAAAAAGTAGCAGGTAGTGTGAAACTCGAAAGTGTAGCAATTATGCTACTTAAGTAGTAGTGGTGGCAACGCTGATATGGATATCTTTGCTAGTATTTATTAGGGCGAGCTTTGATTGTGTATGGGATTTTAATTTTGCCTTATAGCAAAACACGAACAATTTAATTTTCGTGTTCTTATCAATAATTTCATATTTTGGCTATGTATTCCGACCGTTAAACAACTATAGCATACTACAGTAGTAACGTTTTCCTTTTGTAACTTATTTTTTGTTCTTCAAACAAGTAAGAAATATAAGTAATAAGTTTTAACTTTTTTTAATTCAGTTGATCCGATCTCTGTTATCAAAATAGACTCATGCAGGGAATTAGTTTCGTTTTGCTCTTTTTTCTTACATCAAATTACTTTTTTACCTATCATAGGACAAGTGTTGATAAGTAAGTTTCTGAAATGTGTTAAAAGAAAGTAAAAAATTAATATAAGTCCTTTCGTAAGGAAAAGCAGAATAAGTGCACATACATATTTAATCAGCATAATGAAATCCGTCCACTCCCGCAATCATTTTTTCAAACCTTCACTATTTTACATGAAAATTTTATTAAGACTACATTAATTGTTTACAATTTAGCCATATGTACATCACTTCTGGCTTTTTTGGGCCATTTTCATTAAAAACCGATTTTAATTAAATGTTGCATGTTACATCTTCATACGTTCGACATTATCGTAAGAATAAAAAAACTGCAGTATGCCACGCCTATTTTAGTAAGGTATTTCTTTTTTAATAAGACTATCCCTAGAAAATAAGTATCATGTCCTGATCTATGAATATACCACAACTAGAAATAGTTTTGCCCAGCTGCACTCTTGCAACATCAGTGTTTATCTTTCCGTGAATTATAGTACATAGTCGAAAAAAATTCAGTCCATTGAGAGCCTTTTCACATGGCTCTCAAACTTTTTCGGTATACTTTCAAAGTTGTTCTTCTTTTTGTTAATAAGTTATTCTTTTTTAGCCGCCTCAATTACTCGTAAAAGTTTTCTATAAACAACCTTGGATTATAAGCATCTGTTATCGAGGAATAATCACAAAATATTATTTACATAATAACCAACCATACATATATTGTAATGAAATAATTGTGTATTTTATAAGAGTACATAGTACTCGGTTAGACACATTAAGCGTTCGAACATTCCACGTGTATCTCCGAACGTCATTATCCGTGTTTCGGTTGCTAGAGTCATCAACAGTGAGTCCATTAGCATGCTTGGCTTGCTTTGGACTCCGAACTAAATTTGTTTTTCCGTCGAGGAGCTACCCCTACGCACTGTTAATTTTATATGTAGAAAATAAAAAACTTGGTCTCGCGGTCACGAGTTAATCCATTTATTCGTAAGAGTAATGACAAAGAGTGATTGACTGCTTAGTACTAACTTAAAGCTAAGTAAACTGAAACATTAGCAAAAGAGAGAGAGAGAGAGAGAGAGAGAGAGATAGACAAACTTCATACAACATCTCCCTATAAAAGTTAAACCTAAAAAGTAAATTTATAAGAGTAAGTCTTAACCTATGCAACTTAATGTATGTATTTGCAAATCTAAGCAAATTTAAATATTATTTTAAATAACAATTCAAAAATTATAATCCGTCTTCAAAATTCGTGTAAATATAAGGATGTAATTTAATTTAATTTTGTATATGCATATACATATATATAAGTATATATATTAACGAAAAGTAACAAAACAATTGAAACTATTTAATGTGATCCTTAGGATAGGTCAATCTCGACGGTGGTGCTGTTTTTCTACCGAACCTGCTTATGTTTTTAAAAATAGACTGCGTTTTATCAATATTTTCTTCTACTGGGCTTTGCTGTGGTGAATTTGAGGCTCCTTCTGAATGCGTATCTAAGATGTGTTGCCTATTTCTTCTGTATATATTACCATTTTGATCTTCTATAGCGTAAGACTTCGGTTCCTGACATTTTTCTATAATCATTCCTGGTGACCAATATGACGTAGGGATTTTCTTATACAGTATTTTTTGTCCCGGAACTAAAGATGTTAAAGGTTTAGCGGTTCTATTATAATATGTTTTCGTTTTTTCAGTTTTATTTTGAATATCTTTCGCATATTTTTTGAGATCAACTGCTCTTGGTAAATAGTTTGTTGACATAGCCGGTATTTTTGTGCGAAGTCTTCTGGACATAAGAAGTTCTGATGGCGAAGGTAGGATGCCTTTCGGAATAGTCCTATAGTGAAGCAATGAAATGTAGGGGTCTGATCCGGATTCTTTACTTTTAAGTAGGAGTTTTTTGATGGTTTGTATTGAACGTTCTGTCAATCCGTTCGATCTTGGGAGATAAGGACTTGAAGTTTTATGTTCGATATCCCAATCATGGCAAAACTTTTTGAAAATTTCAGAGTTAAATGGTGGACCATTGTCTGATACCATTGTCTTAGGTATCCCATGATGGGCGAAAATAGACTTGAGTTTAATAACGACAACTTGACTGCTATAACCAGAGGCTAGCTATTCGATTTCTATGTATTTCGACCAATAATCGGCGACTAATATATACATTTGCTTATTGAATTCGAATAGATCAGTACCTACTTTGTACCAGGGAATCGGATGAATTTCATGCGGATGTTAAGGGTCTTTTGATAGAGAAGATCTGTGACGCATGCAAATTTCACAACCAGTGATAATATTGTAAATGCCATTGTTTATGTTGGGCCAAAAGACAATATCTTTCGCAAGACTTTGACATCTTTGAATTCCTAAATGTCCTTCATGTAAAAGATGCAAAATTTCCTGACGTAATGAAGACGGAACAATTATTCGGTTAGATTTAAATAAAATATCGTCGATAACATGCAATTCATCTCTGAGTTTATAATAAGGCATGCACGATTCCAAAACTGATTTCTTATCATTAGGCCAACCACACTTAGTATATTCTTTAATTTTCATTACGACTTTATCGTTATTACCAGCAAGCTTAATTTTTTCTAATCTCTCAGGAGAAACAGACAAATTCGCAATTAATAAACTGCAATGAAGATCTAAGTCACTTTCAAATGCTGTTATGGCGCTTTCTGGCAATGCTGCTCTTGAAAGCGTATCAGCTGTATACATATACTTGCCAGGTTTGTATACAACATCCAATTCGTAATACTGTAATCGAAGCATAAACCTTTGAAGACGTGCGGGGACTTTATATAATGGTTTCGAGAACAATGGAACAAGCGGTTTATGATCAGTCTCTACTAGGATTCGCTTACCATAAATATATTGGTGGAATTTAATACACCCAAAAAGAATAGCGAAGAGCTCTTTCTCAATCTGCGCGTAGTTTTGTTGACTTGAAGTCAGCGTTGCAGAAGAATAAGCGATTGGGCTGTTATCATGCGAGATAACTGCACCGACTGCATCCTTAGAAGCGTCAACCGAAAGGGTTATGAGTTTATTAGGATCATAAAATGTTAATATTGGGGCATTTGATATAAGTGATTTTAAATTTATAAATTCTTTCTCGTGGTCTTCATTCCACTGCCAGGCTATGTCCTTTTTTAAAAACTGACGAAGTTTATTGTTATTGACAGACAAATTTTTGACGAAACTTCCTAAATAGTTTACCATTCCCAGAAATCTTTGCAATTCACACACAGACGTTGGACGAGGCATATTACAAATAGCATTGACTTTGGAATCATCTGGTCGGATTCCGTTCTGATTAAAAATATGTCCAGTGAACTTAATTCGTTCAAACAAATCATCGATTTATCCTTGTTGAATTTGAGACCGATTTCACGCGCCCAGTTTAAAACTTTTTCTCATATTACATTATGTTTTTTTTAGCGTTGAGGCGTGTATTAAAAAATCATCGATTGTATATTATGAGGCCTTCGATGTCACTGAATTTATTCCAAAAGGAAGACGCAAAAAACGATATCTTCCAAAAGGTGTAATAAATGTACACAGCTTGGATGACTTGTCATCTAATGGAATAATCCAAAAACCAGAATTAGCATCTAATGTACTAAAAACAGTTGAACCATTCAGTTTTGACTTGCATTCATCTAAATTTGGAAAAGGATAATGCGATCTACGAATAGCTTTATTTAAATTTCGTGGATCTAGACAAAGTCGAGTTTTTTAACTAGCACTATTGAATTTACCCACTCAGTAGGCTCCTCAACTTTCACAATCACCTTTAAATTTTCCATGCGTTCTAATTCTTCTTTTAATAATTTTTCTGGGGAAAATGTTTTTTTTCTCGGTAAATCTATGGTTGGAGTTATATCAGAAATAAGTTTCAAGTGACACTTGTTTTTTAAAAGACCAAGACCTTCAAAAATGTCACTATAATTTGTTTTGTTTTGCAACTCTTTACATCTGTGTAATTTTTAATATTAGACTTATTTAGATAATTAAATTTATTAATGCATGCAATTTTTATCTGATCTACCTTATCAATTAGGTTAAGTTGAACGCATGTTGATAACCCAAGTACTGCATGGCAATATAAATCCAATATTTGAAACTCGATCGCAAATTGTTGTCCACTCCAGGATACAGTAGCCAACGACAACGAATTGATGACGTTTTTAATTGATTAGAAGAGCATCCCAACTGATTAAACTGCTGCAGCGACATGACGTTTGCTTGTGCTCCGGTATCAATTTGACAGGCGATCGGCTGACCCAATATTTTTAGTGAGACCATCCAACTGTTCTTTGGTGGTGGCCTGATTGTGAGTGATAATCGACGTCGACATTTCGGACGTATGCAGTCTTTGAATTAACGGCTTTGTTGTAATGACACATCTTGGAGAAATAATTTTTGTTTTTGCATGTGTTGCATTTAACTCCAATCGCTGGACATCGATAGCGGTGAATCTCACCACAACGGGAACAAGTGCTGTTTGGTGTTGAATTAGATGATCGAGTTTTAGATTTTTTGTTGTATTGAGGAAACGGTTTTGATTTTTGTGTATTGTAATGTGGATGAAATTTTGCATGCTTATTAGAATGACGGTTTATGACGTTGATTGTGTTGGTGGTATTTTGTATTTGCAATTGTTTTGCATGATCTTTCGTTAGCTCAATAGATTTAGCAATCTATTGATTTTTTACGAGTTTTATGGAACCTTCGTTTAATAGCCGCTCTTTGGTGTTCGACCAATTATTACTCAAGCCACACACAAAAATATCTCTTACTAAATCCTCCCGTAAGTTATTGAAGTCACAAGAGAGACTAAGATTTTTAAGAGATTTGCGTATTCGTCTATAGACTCACCAGTTTGTTGAGCTCTTGTGAAGAATTTATGCCTTTCCATGGCGATGCTAACTTTTGGCAAGAAATAAGTTTCCAATTTAGACACCAAGTCATTAAATTTGACAGTATCCAGGTCCATATCGAATGAGTTAAACACTTCGAGAGAATCGAGTGAAACTTGCCTTTGATCAGTCTGTGAATCGAGACTTGATGCATGCAGAAATATCTTAAATTGTGTATACCAATTTTTCCATGTCAATGGGATGTTCGAAGATTTTAAATCTAATGGTAAAATTGACGGCGCGAAAAAACCACTGGCACTTGGTTTTTGATCACTGGATTGTCCAAGCATTTTAATGGACTACTTTATATTTGACAAATCGACTTTAGAATTAGACTTTAAGCACACCTGACACCATGTTAATTTTATATGTAGAAAATAAAAGACTTGGTCTTGCGGTCACGAGTTAATCCATTTATTCGTGAGTAATGACAAAGAGTAACTGACTGCTTAGTACTAACTTAAAGCTAAGTAAACTGAAACATTAGTAAAAGAGAGAAAGAGAGAGAGAGAGAGATAGACAAACTTCATACAACACGCATAAGCGCTGCCGTTGGCCCATCAAATATAGCTATAAATTTTATCAAAATAGGTTTTTTGATGATAACGCCCCCAAAAAGTGGGCGTGGCCAAAACTTTTGAATGGGTGGATTGTAGGGAATCTAAATACCCACATATTTGGTCTTAACAAAATTTTTCGGTTTTATATAATTTAGTGAAGTTATAAAAAAGTAGGCGTGGCAATGGGCGGATGTAAAAAAATCTTACACTTGTACTGTATCTTTTTCTTGAAAGCCCAGATATGAAATTTCAGCGTCCTAGTTAAAAATTTAAGGCCTAAAATGGGTTTTGTGATGAAAATGCCCCCAAAAAGTGGGCGTGGCCAAAACTTTTGTATGGGTGAATGCCTAAATATTTGGTCTTAACAAAATTTTTCGGTTTCATATAATTTAGTGAAGTTATGAAAAAGTGGGCGTGGCAGTGGGCGGATTTTACAAATTTTTACACTTGTACTGTATCTTTTTCTTAGAAGCCCAGATATGAAATTTCATCGTCATAGCTCAAAATTTAAGGCCCAAAAAGCGGTGACATACGGACGGACGGATGGACGGACGGTTATCACTCAATCGATTTCGCTATTGATGCTGATCACGAATATATACACTTTATAGGGTCTATCTCGATTATTTATCTATGTTACAAACTATATGTCAAACTTAATATACCCTTAGGATAGGGTATAAAAACTGAATTGTAGTCGCAAAAAATGGAATTTGCCTTAAAATAGGGCCATATGAAATGCAGGGGTTCTCAGTAACTATCAGATGAATGTTATTTATTTCTCTTTTATCGGTTACATGGAATGTCGCTTTAACATTTTACCGAAAATCTTGTTTGAAAATATTGAAAATATTACATGTAAATCATTGTTTAATTTGACTAATTTTATCAATTTTCAAACACTAATACCTCAGAAAAGAAGGGAAATTTCAAAATAGCGAAAGTTATGTCCTTAAGGGATAATGCCGAATTAGAATTACTGTGCGGTTGTAAATTGTTTTTGAAATAAATGTGAGAATTTAATTTTTTTTTGCTTTGTTGTTTAAAGCCAGTTTACCACTGGCGTTTACCAAAACGTGAAAATAAAATATGAACGGATATGTTCTTTGCAATTCACTGATTGATTGATGATGAATGTTTGGTGTTTTAACGATAAATTGCTATATGCACCTTTATCCAAAAGGTTGCTAGACTAGTTGGCTAGAATTTCGGTAGCAATCCTCTTCCCGTCTCAAGAGCACAAAGGGTAAATAGAGGAAATGCCAAAAAGATTGTGTCGAGTTGCTTGGAAAACTACTAACTGATGTTTGTTTAATGCAATTGCTTTTATGAATAGTTTAGGTGGGTTGGTAGAGTGGGGGTTCTTTAGAAGAAAACCCACTTAGAGCTACTGTACGCCATTTTGTTAAGACCCAGCTAGTCCTATTTTCAGCTATCTCGCCGAGATTCATAAACAAGGAATTTCCTAGAGCGTGTTTATATATGCACATTGCTCTTAACGGTATCTACTGGAATATCGGCTCTGCGCTAGTAAGCCGTTAAGTGCCGATCCTCGCATAGCCAGCTCGCCAGCACGCTCATTACTTTCATAATTACTGTGCCCTGAGACCCAGATGAGTAATTGTTGAGTGAACACCTTAGTGATTAATTTCGAACCGGCATTGCTCTACCAGTTTTGAAGATGTGGTGACCGCATCAATGACTTTGATACCAGTTTGTCTGTCTGAAAACACATTATAACTGGATATAGGGAAATCGTTCAACAAACGGAAGTCTTTCCGAATCTCAAGAAGCTTCGCCTCGAAAACACTAGCAGAGTAAGTTTAATTTGTCTTCTTTAACCGGAAATATTTGAATACCACACCTACCTTTAGTATTGATGTGAAATGTGGTAAGTAGTTCCGAATAAGGGAACTGGAAAGCCACCTGAATGCAGAATGTAAAAAAAGAATGTACATATGTCCACGGGCATACAGATCTTTTGCAAAAAAAATATCCTTTGCCGGGACCATCGTCAGTGGGCATAGAAAATGACTATTTAACCAGGTAAACATTTGTTTTTTGGATGTAGACTTTATTTTAGACTAAGAACCTTAAACAAAAACAATTAAAACCAACAAAATTTAAATAAAACAGATTAAAAATTAAAACTTAGCAAACCAAAATACATATTCTATCGATTTAATTTCTTCTTTCATACGCAGCAATCACTTATGATGACGTCACATTCCAACTGCATTCAACTGTCAGGCATAACTTATATTCTTTTACCATCGCCTAGTTATACCCTATCCTAAGGGTATATTAAGTTTGAGACATAGTTTGTAACATAGATAAATAATCGAGATAGACCCTATAAAGTATATATATTCGTGATCAGTATCAATAGCGAAATCAATTGAGCGATAACCGTCTGTCCGTCCGTCCGTCCGTATGTCACCGCTTTTTGGGCCTTAAATTTTGAGCTAGGACGATGAAATTTCATATCTGGGCTTTTGAGAAAAAGATACAGTACAAGTGTAAAATTTTTTTAAATCCGCCCACTGCCACGCCCTCTGCCACGCCCACTTTTTCATAACTTCACTAAATTATATGAAACCGAAAAATTTTGTTAAGACCAAATATTTAGGCATTCAGATTCCCTACAATCCACTCATACAAAAGTTTTGGCCACGCCCACTTTTTGGGGGACGCTGAAATTTCATATCTGGGCTTCCAAGAAAGAGATACAGTAGAAGCGTAAATTTTTTTTACATCCGCCCACTGCCACGGCTACTTTTTTATAACTTCACTAAATTATACGAAACCGAAAAATTTTGTTAAGACCAAATATTTAGGCATTCAGATTCCCTACAATCCACTCATACAAAAGTTTTGGCCACGCCTACTTTTTGGGGGACGCTGAAATTTCATATCTGGGCTTCCAAGAAAAGGATACAGTAGAAGTGTACATTTTTTTTACATCCGCCCACTGCCACGCCTACTTTTTTATAACTTCACTAAATTATGCGAAACCGAAAAATTTTGTTAAGTCCAAATATTTAGGTATTCAGATTCCCTACAATTCACCTATAGAACAGTTTTGGTCATGCCCACTTTTTTCGTTTTCATCACAAAACCCATTTTTGGGCCTTAAATTTTTAACTAGGACGCTGAAATTTCAGATCTGGGCTTCCAAGAAAAAGATACAGTACACGTGTAAAATTTTTTTACATCCGCCCACTGCCACGCCTACTTTTTTATAACTTCACTAAATTATATGAAACCGAAAAATTTTGTTAAGGCCAAATATTTAGGCATTCAGATGCCCTACAATCCACCCATACAAAAGGTTTGGCCACGCCCACTTTTTGGGGGCGTTATCATCAAAAAACCTATTTTGATAAAATTTTACATGTAACATCCTCAAACGTTCGACATTATAGTTATATTTGAGTACAATATGCAATTTGGCCATGCCCACTTTATAGAGAGGAGGATAGGGTATCAAACGATCCGTTCCAGACGGATTGTAGCTTTTCTGTATGTTTTTTATGAAAACACCCTTAAAAAGTGTAAGGCCGTTCAAAATGTAAAGGTGAATTGGTATCTCACAGTGTGAGTGTGTGTATGTCAGATCGTTGTTTTCATTTATGAGTCTTTGTTTGGTAGTGTGGGTAGTGGGTGTATGCATGTTGAGTGTAGGTTGTAGACAGAAATTGCGTAAAGTAGTAGTTTACTTCTTCATGCCCTCATGAACTGTTCCACTCTTCTATGCTGGGTATTAATACGCATGTCCATCTCCCTTTGGTGGTAGTATTCCATCTGTGGTCTGCCTGAGATTACGCTTATGGCTTCCGCCAACATAATTTTAAATCGGAGCATACACTTAGCGATGCGATTCTGTGCGCTGCATTCAAGCGCCTCATTTAGGATTTGACATTCGTCGCTGGGATACAAGTACATAACCATCGAGTTGCTCACCGTTGCTGGTATATTTCTAATTGGCTGTCTATGTACTGACTAATTGGCCTATAGCCTTTAGCGGTAAAGTGGTTAGATTTGCCTGGTTTAGGAATGAAAACCACCCTACCTCCCTCTATTTACTAGGTATGTATCTCGTACGCATACATCTTGAAAAGATGTAGACGAGGTGGGGTACCACCGTGTTTAGAGACTGTTCCAGCATTGCTGGTATAATTTCGTCAGATCCTTTGTCTTCATTTATTATGTTGGATATCACTTCCTCTTCTGCATGTTCTAGAGGAACAGCAAGAGTTGGCAGTTTCAATTTCTATACAGCCGTGGAAGTAAGTATCAATTAGCAGTTCCAGCGATTCCTGGTTGGATTTTGGCCATGTGCCGTCAATCCTCTGGATATATCTGGAACGCAGCGGACTTTGGATAGTATCTTCTTTTCGTCCTCTATGGATTCTCAGAATTTTTGCCATAATCTTAGTTCAGCTGCTCTGATACCTTATTTATTTTCGTTAAAAATGGATCTGTATAAATTCCAGGCTTCAGTGTTATTATCGTATTGGTCCAATAGAAAAGCTTCCTAGTTTTTATTCTAAGCTGTCGAAGGTCCGTAGTCCACCAGACCGCATTGGTTTTCCGTCGAGGTCGACTGATAAGACACGAACTATTAAACGATTCATTCAGAGTGGCTACTGGACTGAACGTTTGTTTATAGTCGACGAGAGAAACCTCTAATCACAAGTCTGGCTTTAAAACGAACTGTCTCATTTGTACTGGAACTTTTAATTTTATACACCCATTTCTTATCGATAACCTTTCGGCCATTAGGTGGTTGTACTAGTTCCCAGGTCTCGTGTTCTTTAAGAGCCCCCATTTCCTCCTCGAATCCTCGGACTGCAACGCTCCTCCGAAAGCTCTAGGCTTCACGGATTCTGCTATAAAAGCACAGCGTGCTAACATGGCTATTGCTGGCCTTTGCTGAAGTTCTCAAACGATCCTTAAACAGAATTTCGAGGACATTATTCACTTCTTGTTCTTCAGTTGAATAAAAAGATTTTTCATCGATGCTTGCATCGCTGCCTGCATCACCACCTGTGGCAATAAGAAAATCGAAAAACGGCACATTTTTCTTTTTGCTCGACAGCACCATCAAGAAAACGATGATCGACCACAGCACCAATGGAAACTGGAGCAGTTTTTGTAAAAATTATGTCACGACTAACCTTTATCTTGTTGGTTCCTGGGATCCATACTTTGTATCATTTAATTCCTTCCACGTATTCAAAAAATATACCTTTCTCGGACTTCACATCCCATTTTCGCCTTTTTGTTCAGGAATGTGGATATATGTATACCTCTCCGAAAACTTTCCAATCCACGCAATTCGACAAACCTTTACCGGCCCACAGCTCAATAGGTGATTTTCAATTATTATTTAAGAACGTCCTATTTATAATAAAAGCTGCAGTGCTGACTGCCTCAGCCTAAGGTTTGAGTGGCAATCTGTTAGCACGTACCATCGCCCTGCCAGCTTTCACTAGAGTTCTCATTTCTCGCTCTGCCTTACAATTTTGTTGCGGGCAATAGGGCACTGATGTTTAATTTATTAATATATTCCTCAAAACAGGAATATATCTCATTTTTACATTTAAGAAAATATAATGCGCGATAATTAGAAAAGTCATCCAAAAGAAGTCGGATATATTGAGAATCTGACAGCGAGGGTTGTTGCATGGGCCCGCACAAATCAGCGTGAACGAGTTCACATGGTAAACTTGCTTTACTTTCACTTTTACAGAACTTTCATTTTGAATGTTTTCCAAAAAAATCAACAACAAAAAGTTTGAAATCACTCTCACGTTTTGGTGGGCTAATCCCTCATGCCAAATTTTTAAACTTTCTGCTTTGGTTGCCGCTATACTAGCACGCGGAAATTTTATTTTGAAAATCATTCGAAACAAAGATCTCTCGCGCACTCCCACTGCCATAATGTTGACACAGTTGACATTTCTCGCGATTGGACACTAATCGAAGTCCCTTATCTAACGCAGAATTAGACGAAAATAAATTTACCTGTATGTCCGGCACCTTTATCTTTTCCCCTTTTTTGCCATGAATGCATTTTGTTGGTGTATAGTTGGATGAAGCGACGAACGGGTATGCTCTATAATGAGGCGACTGGTTAAATTCCTGTTGACTCACACGCTGTATTGAAATGCATGTACTTGTCTGATAGAGTCATCAAAATTTTTGTAATTAGCATGCTTTCCGACACCTTCTTCTTGTTTTTCTTCTTAACGGGCTCCCGACCCGTGAAGAGTCTCTGCCTGAGACAAGGCAGCCTTCCACTCTCTTCGATCCCGGGCACGCTGCTTCCAGTTATCTAGACCAAGCGCTCTGGCATCCGCGATAGCTTGATCCTTACAACGGAGGTTCGGTCTTCCTTGTCGTCTCGAACCTGGGGGCTGTGATTCGAAGATCCTCTTTGCTGGAGCATTCGCTCGATGTTGCCAAGCCAGTGTAGTCGACGTGTTTTGGCTTTTTGGACTACATCCACATCTTGGTACAGCTCATAGAGTTCGAGGTTGTATCTTCTCCTCCATTCGCCCTCCTCGCATACGGGACCGAATATTCGACGAAGAATTTTTCTTCGTCCTTAACCACCTTCGAAGTTACTGTTGCCAACAGTGACGTTCTGTCCTAGGCGGTGGACAGATGCTTGTTTGTTTGTTGACAACATGTACTTGGTTTTGCCCTCATTCACTTCAAGGCCAACTCGTTTCGCCTGTTCTTTAATTGCCGTAAAGCCTCTAACACAGCGCGCTGGGAGCGACCAATGATGTCTATGTCGTCTGCGTATCACAGCAGCTGGACAGAGTTGTTAAAGATAGTGCCTTCCGTGTTTACACCTGCTTGTTTGGAATAGTTCGGAGGAACTGTTTTCGAATTGCACGTTGCACCGCGTGTTTTCCAGCGTCACGCGGCACAGCTGGATCAGTTTAGCCGTTATCCCGAATTCGGCCATCGCCTTGTAGAGCTCAAGACCATGAATGCTATCATATGCGGCTTTAAAGTCGATGAAGAGATGGTTGAAATTCGTTAGTCTTTTCCAGGATTTGTCTTAGTGTGAAAATTTGGTCGATCGTCGATCTGCCGGGCCGAAAGTCACACTGGTGCGTGCCGATTAGTGTGGTGCAGAAAGGCTTCAGACGTTCACACAGTACGCTGGATAGTATCTTATATGCGACATTAAGCAGGGATATGCCTCGGCAGTTCTTACAAGACATAGGATCGCCTTTCTTGAAGATGGGGCATATAGAACTGATAGTCCAGTGATCGGGCATGACTTCATCCACCCATACTTGGTTGATGACTTGGTGCATGCGCCCTACCAAAGCATCACCACCATGTTTGAAAAGCTCTGCAGGTAGACCATGAGAGCCGGCGGCCTTGTTGCGGCCGACCTCTTCAACACTAGGAGGGGGGATGGATTCTTTATTGAATGGATGCGGGTTCTCTTCTTGACCTATCACTCTCTCTACCTGCCCATTAAGTAGCTGCTGGAAATGCTGCTTAAACCCATCTACTATTCCCTGTGCTTCGGTGACTAGGTTTCCTTCACTGTTTCGAAGAGCATGCGTTCCGGGCTTGAAGCCAGCTTCCAGTTGCTTGGCTTTCCTAAAAAACATCCGGATGTTGTTCCTATCGCGGAACTCTTCGATATCCTTGAGCTGGGAGACTGCGTAGGCCCTTTTCGTCTTACGCAGGATCTTCTTCTCCTCTCTTCTTCTGGCTCGATACTCTTCTCTCGCTGCCCTTGTTTTGCGCTGCAGCGCTTGCATGTTTGCATTTTCTGTCACCTTTTTCCGACGCACGCATTCATCATCATACCAATGGCTCTTTTTGGGTGGTGGTTGGTAGCCTATGGTGGTCTCTGCTACCCCTTTGATGATGTCGCGATACTGGTTCCACAGATTGTTGGCGTTTGTGGATGGTGAATGCACAGCGCAGAGTCTCTCGCTCATGCGCTCTCTGTAGACTCTGGCTACTCCAGTCGTGCTAAGGCTTCCGACGTTGAATTTCTTTTTCTGGGCGGCCTGCAGCTTCTTCTTCGAGCACTGAATTTAGCTGCAACAAGAAAATGGTCAGAGTTGGCCCCTCTGAAAGTTTGCACATTCAGAATGTTGGATGCGTGCCTCGCATCTATTAGCACGTGGTCGATTTGGTTGGCAGTTCGACCATCTGGAGAGCGAAAGGTTGCTGTGTGGATTCGTAGTCTTGGAAACCTAGTGCTACTTTTCACTGTATTACGAGCTGCTGTAAAATCGATTAGCCGAAAGCCGTTGTCTGTTGTCGTTTCGTGGGGGCTGTGCTTTTCAACTAATCCGCCGAAGATGTTTTCCTTACCGATTTTGGCATTGAAGTCCCAGAGTATGATTTTGACATCATACTCCGGACAGGCTCCGTAGGCTCCGTCCAGGAGGTCGTAAAACTCCTCCTTGATAGAGTCTTCAGCTTCGTCGATAGGGGCGTAAGCACATATTATGCTGATGTTTTGGAATGTTGCCTTGATGCGGATCACAGCCAGGCGATCGCTGTTCGGTTTAAAGTCAATTATCATTGTGCGCAGCCAATTTCCCACGACGAATCCGCATCCTAACATGTGCAGTCTTTTGTGACAGCTGTAATAAATGTCGCAATTTTTTCGTTTTTCCATAACTGATCCTTTCCATCGTATCTCCTGGATCGCGGTAATATCTGCCTTGTACCGCGTGAGGACAAATTCAAGTTTTTGAATAGCACCTGGAGTATACAGTGTACGTACGTTCCAGGTGCATACTCTTAGATCGTGGTCCGTGGACGTTCCGGATAGTGATATTAAATGAGGGGGTCCATAATCCGAGGCTTGTGTCTCTATCATAACTAGTGTTTTTTTTACGTGGTAAGGAAGTTAACCCGACGGAACAACCCCCAACCTGGGGCCGTTTTTAAACCGATGTCAGCAACCCACTTCGGGGGTGTGAGCGCTGCCGTTCTCCCAGAAGGGCTCATCCGACACCATTTTTTTTTCCAAAAACCTGTCTTATTTTTGGAAATCTTTATCGGTCTGAGCTCCGAATATGTCGGAGTAGCCCAAATAAAGTGTTATGCTTCTGTTTGAAGCTGTGACGCCACCGTTGACTCCATCGAGAGAGTTCGTCCGCTGTCGTATTTATATTGCTTCTATTTTCTCTTGTTCAACACTCGCGCTTATAAGTTCAGCAAGTCAGAAAATCCGGATGGACACCAACCAGTACCCGATGGCTACCACTAGGAGGTAAAATAAGCACAATTGATACGCAGTAACAGTTACAACACTGGACGACGAAAGGTTGACGCCAGTCAGTGTGTTCTGAACTAAGTTGAAACTCAGAAATTAATTTTGTCTAAGAATAGTTGTCTTAGAACGAATTGCGAACTGATTAAATTCAAATTAAAACATACAGAAAAGCTACAATCCATCTGGAACGGATCGTCTGATACCCTATCCTCCTCTCTATAAAGTGGGCGTGGCCAAATTGCATTACGTACTCAAATATGGCTATAACCTCGAACGTTTGAGGATGTTACATGTAAAATTTTATCAAAATCGGTTTTTTGATGAAAACGCCCCCAAAAAGTGGGTGTGGCCAAAACTTTTGTATGAGTGGATTGTAGAGAGTCTGAATGCCTAAATATTTGGTCTTAGCAAAATTTTTCGGTTTCATATAATTTAATGAAGTTATGAAAAAGTGGGCGTGGCAGTGGGCGGATTTAAAAAATCTTTACACTTGTACTGTATCTTTTTCTCAGAAGCCCATATATGAAATTTCATCGTCCTAGCTCAAAATTTAAGGCCCAAAAAGCGGTGACATACGGACGGACGGACGGACGGTCATCGCTCAATCAATTTCGCTATTGATGCTGATAACGAATATTAATACTTTATAGGGTCTATCTCAATTATTTCTCTATGTTACAAACTATGTGTCAAACTTAATATACCCTTAGGATAGGGTATAAACATACAGAAAAGGTACAATCCGTCTGGAACGGATCGTCTGATACTCTATCCTCCTCTCTATAAAGTGGGCGTGGCCAAATTGCATTTCGTACTCAAATATGGCTATAACCTCGAACGTTTGAGGATGTTACAAGTAAAATTTTATCAAAATCGGTTTTTTGATGAAAACGCCCCCAAAATGTGGGCGTGGCCAAAAGTGTTCTACGGGTGAATTGTAGGGAATCTGAATACCTAAATATTTGGACTTAACAAAATTTTTCGGTTTCATATAACTTAGTGAAGTTATAGAAAAGTAGGCGTGGCAGTAGGCGGATGTAAAAAAAATTTACACTTCTACTGTATCTTTTCGTCAGAAGCCCAGATATGAAATTTCAGCGTCCTCGTTAAAAATTTAAGGCTCAAAAATCGGTTTTATGATGAAAACGCCCCCAAAAAGTGGGTGTGGCCAAAACTTTTGTATGAGTGGATTGTAGGGAGTCTGAATGCCTAAATATTTGGTCTTAACAAAATTTTTCGGTTTCATATAATTTAATGAAGTTATGAAAAAGTGGGCGGATTTAAAAAAAATTTACACTTGTACTGTATCTTTTTCTCAGAAGCCCAGTAATGAAATTTCATCGTCCTAGCTCAAAATTTAAGGCCCAAAACGCGGTGACATACGGGCGGACGGACGGACGGTCATCGCTCAATCGATTTCGCTATTGATGCTGATCACGAATATATATACTTTATAGGATCGATCTCGATTATTTCTCTATGTTACAAACTATGTGTCAAACTTAATATACCCTTAGGATAGGGTGTAAAAAGACACAAGATCCACGTTATAATCTTTCTTATTTATTGCTTTTAGGTTGACTGCTAATTGACAAGTGAAGTATTAACTCCATCCTAGTTCCCATGAAGCTTCGCTTTTAGTTGCTACTGTAAATCCTACATAGTATTATGAACTTTACATAGAAAAGGTCAATGACCACTCGAACTTGAAATTTAATTTCCATTACATTAACGTCTTTTACATTTTAAGAACTACATATGTGTGTGTTTACATGCATTGTTATACCCTATCCTAAGGGTATATTAAGTTTGAGACATAGTTTGTAACGTAGAGAAATAATCGAGATAGACCCTATAAAGTATATATATTCGTGATCAGCATCAATAGCGAAATCGATTGAGCGATGAACGTCCGTCCGTCCGTCCGTCCGTATGTCACCGCTTTTTGGGCCTTAAATTTTGAGCTAGGACGCTGAAATTTCATATCTGGGCTTCTGAGAAAAAGATATAGTACAATTGTAAAGATTTTTATACCCTATCCTAAGGGTATATTAAGTTTGACACATAGTTTGTAACATAGAGAAATAATCGAGATAGACCCTATAAAGTATATATATTCGTGATCAGCATCAATAGCCAAATCGATTGAGCGATGACCGTCCGTCCGTCCGTCCGTATGTCACCGCTTTTTGGGCCTTAAATTTTGAGCTAGGACGATGAAATTTAATATCTGGGCTTCCGAGGAAAAGATACAGTACAAGTGTAAAAATTTTTGAAATCCGCCCACTGCCACGCCCACTTTTTCATAACTTCACTAAATTATATGAAACCGAAAAATTTTGTTAAGACCAAATATTTATGCATTCAGATTCCCTACAATCCACCCATACAAAATTTTTGGCCACGCCCACTTTTTGGGGGCGTTTTCATCATAAAACCGATTTTTGGGCCTTACATTTTTAACTATTTCATATCTGGGCTTCTGACGAAAAGATACAGCAGAAGTGTAAATTTTTTTTACATCCGCCCACTGCCACGCCTACTTTTTTATAACTTCACTAAATTATATGAAACCGAAAAATTTTGTTAAGACCAAATATTTGGGTATTTAGTTTCCTTTCAATTCACCAATAGTACAGTTTTGGCCACCCCCATTTTTTGGGGGCGTTATCATCAAAAAACCTATTTTGATAAAATTTTACATGTAACATCCTCAAACGTTCGACATTATAGCTATATTTGAGTACAAAATGCGATTTGGCCACGCCCACTTTATAGAGAGGAGGATAGGGTATCATACGATCCGTTCCAGACGGATTGTAGCTTTTTTGTATGTTTTAAATCCGACTACTGCCACGCCCACTGTTTCATAACTTCATTAAATTATATGAAACCGAAAATTTTTATTACGACCAAATATTTAGGCATTCAGACTCCCTACAATCCACTCATACAAAAGTTTTGGCCACGCCCACTTTTTGGGGGCGTTTTCATCATAAAACCGATTTTTGGGCCTTACATTTTTAACTAGGACGCTGAAAGTTCATATCTGGGTTTCTGACGAAAAGATACAGTAGAAGTGTACATTTTTTTTACATCCGCCCACTGCCGCGCCTACTTTTTTATAACTTCACTAAATTATATGAAACCGAAAAATTTTGTTAAGTCCAAATATTTAGGTATTCAGATTCCCTACAATTCACCCATAGAACAGTTTTGGCCACGCCCACTTTTTGGGGCGTTTTCATCAAAAAACCGATTTTGATAAAATTTTACATGTAACATCCTCAAACGTTCGAGGTTATAGCCATATTTGAGTACGTAATGCAATTTGGCCACGCCCACTTTATAGAGAGGAGGATAGAGTATCAGACGATCCGTTCCAGACGGATTGTAGCTTTTCTGTATGTTTTTAATTATTTTGAGGAAGGGAGATAACGATCGATCTCGTTTTTATGATGTGACATACGTTAGAGGGAGAAGATGCAATATGAGGATCATTTTGACATTCGGTGTTGCGTCTACTTTGCCGAAACCGACCACACCACAGGTTTTGGTGAATAATTTTAATTTGATGTTTTTTTTTTTTACCAAATTAACTTTGATGGTTTTTGTTTACAAAATTTACTTCCTTTGTTGTGTTGGGAACCAACATGCTCCCCGCTTTGGGCAGCATAATTCAGGAAGGGATGATGTCTTCATGTGATGATTTGTGGGTGGGCCGGATGGCTTTCATCATGTGTGCAAAAAAAAAAACCAGCATTAGTGAGGATTGTTTTTTAGTCTATGGCAAATTAAATTCAGTTTTAAATTCATTTTAGTTATTTGAACTTCGGAATCTTCCTTGGGTGGTGAAGAATGGTGATGTTTGGGGTGAGTTAATCTGGTTGTTGTTGGATTATGTTTGGATAAGTTAAAATTGTTTATATAGTTCATGTATTATCTTAGATTTAAGTTTGTTGTTTTATGGTTTCAATATGTTTAATATATTAGATTTAAATTCGGGATGTAATTCCGTCACTCGAGCTAGTGCCCACGACGAAGGCGGTAGATTGTCCTCCTTAACGACTACGATATCTCCAATGTTTAGGTTTGGCTGGCTTTGGAGCCATTTCGGTCTTTGCTGCAGAAGATGGATATACGAGATGCGCCATTGCTTCCAAAATTCTTGCAGAAGCCGCTGAATGTATCTCCATTGTTCCAGGCTGCTGATGGTTCTGTCGCCTAGGTTCCTTTCAGGGGCAGTGAATTTAATTAAGGATGGTCATTTTAACGCAAATAAATTCAAAATTAGCAGAATGTGACTTTTATAGAGTGCTGAGTCGTAACGGTTGTGTATAGCCAGGAGAACTCCGCGACCAGAAGAATCATCATCTTTCTCAAGGCCGTCATCGCGAAAGATATTAAAATCAGAGGTAAATAGCTCGTTACTGTGAAAGACAGGGGAGAGGTTTGTTTCAGTAAGCGCGAAGACATTGTACGGGAGCTTTTGAGAATTAAGGAACACGGTAGAGGTTTTGGTGCGCAAACCGCGTACATTCTGGTAATAAATAGATAGGTGTTTAACAGGGCTTTTGTTCGCGTCAGTAACGCGTGGCGTTGTGCATGTTGGAAGGTTAGGAACGAAAGTAATTTTTATAGTTAGCACGAGTTCTTTTTAGATGGTTAATGCGCTTCGATTCAACATGGGAGGCAAAAGTAGTCAGATCATTAGCTACGTTACTGGGCGGAATATCGAAATTTTCATGGTAGCGGACGAAAATCTGTTTCAGTTCGGCAGGGTCAGTTGGGAGGCCTTCTTGGTGAAGCGAGACCATGACGTTGGTTTTAGTGACCCCGTCGATACAGATGGTGTCGGCTTTATCATGTAAGTAGGCTAGATATAGGCGTACATTATCATAGATCTTGCGATCTTTTTATAAGTCTGGCAGAAGGTGGGAGCAATGGATCTAAAAAAGAGGCAGGCGCTGCAACCGAATTTGAAGAACTAGTAAGCGGAGATGGTGGGGGGGGAGTAGAAATGGAAGATAACGAAGATTCGGTTGAGGCAGGATTGAAAGTATGTGAGTGAATGAAATTCGGGTATTTGCCAAGGGGAGGAGTGTTATTGGAAGTCTGAGCACGATATTGTGGAGAACCGGAAACACCAGGTATATTAAAGGACACACGTTTCTGATGTGGGATTGTAGGATAATGAGTGTTTTTAGAAGGAAACGGAGCATGTGGAGGAGGAGTTGAGTTAATGAACTGTGGAGAGAAAAAAGGAAAAACCCCTGATTTGAAGCTCCAGTTAAGATCCGAGGTGGGCATAGATTTAGAGGAGTTCTTATACCTAGAATTAGACTTGGAGTTAGGAATTGTATTAGTGTTATGCTTGGAGCTAGGTTTTATATTAACATAAGACTTAGGGCTAGGTTTATTATAAAGCTTTGACTTATTAAATTTAGAATTGGCTTCTTTGGGGATCCATTTATTTATCTTCACTTTGCCTACTTTGAGATCAACATTCGGCGCATTCGGAAAAAGCCATGCGTATTTGGTCGGAATGTTAATTTTGAAGCTGGGGTCTGATGAGGAAGTCTTCTGGCAGTTGGTTATGGAGATCGAAAAGTATTTTCGAAAGAAGTTACGCACCCAAGAAGAATCGGCAAGTGGCGGAACACCTTTAATAGTGAAAGTAGAAATGTCAGCGTTATCGGTCGAGTTACCTTTGTTAATCTTTTCGAGCCTCTTGTTCCATTCTGAAAGGGTCCATGTGGTACCAAAGCGTTTGATTAGTATCGGCGCGGCAGATGAGGCAGGAATAGGAGCAACTGGTGGGGTTGGAAGTGTGCGAGTATGTGGAGAGGTGTTGGCTGCAGTTACAAGAATTTCCCCGTGGATTGATGTGTTGTATGCGGATATGGGGTGAAGAAATGTTGAGTCAGTTAAGTCCTCAATTTTGCTGGTAGCTATTCTAATATCATCACCGATATCGCCAATAGAAAACCGGGTTGCCAGGAGTTCGTTGCTGATAATATTTATTTTATTCACCAGGTCAAGAATAAGTAAGTCCGAATGTTGAGAGGAATTCGAGGGTTGCTTAGAAGTGTGTTGAAAGTGAACATCAAGGTCAGACCTCAGGGAATTAATGTCCTCATTGACTTTTTTGAATGGATTGGATTTGATAAAAGTTCCAAGGGTAGATTTTAAATCACATCGGACACCATCAAAATCACACTTATTAACCATGTCGCGGAATATGTTATAAACTAGTTCAGACAGGTTAGCAATTTCCTTATCTAGTTTTATGAATTTGTAATTGCAAAGATCACGTGAGCACTCAACGGTATAGCTTAAATCGTCAACACATTTGATAATATCCACGGATTTAGACATATGATCCAGGACTTTTTTGCAAAATAATTTATTATCATTAAGCATTGATTTAACCGAATCACTGTGGCACTTAATCGCGAGCATTACGTCCGAGAGGGAGATTACTTTGCACTCATCGCAGTAGAAAATAAAGTTTTTTGAGTATTCCTTTAAGTAAACAATCCCTCTTTTCGTGAGACCGATACAACCAAGGTGAAATGACTTGCCACAAACACCCTTGCAAGAAATCCAGTCAGAGTTGGTGACGTCAATTGCGCACTGAGCATACCCGCATAACTTTTCCATTATGAGTAAATTAGGTCAAATTGGCAATGATCGGAAAACGTTGAATGTAATAATAAGGTGAACTGGCGGCAAAAGGGGCAGAAATGCAATTCGGCGAAATAATGAACTCGCGAACGAATAAGGTAATGAACGGTAGAATGGGCAAAAAATTGCAAGTTTACAAAAAAGAAATGCAATTCAATTAGCGAAGAGTAGGAGAAAAACAGAAACACGTCCGATCGATTGAAAGGTTAAGTAAAGAAGTAGGCAATATGCATGCTCGAATAAAGACTTGCGAATTAAGAGCCAAATGCAATAGTTCTCCCCGTTTAGTACGGACACCACCCATGGAGTACAGTCTGAGACCTAACAACACCTGAGTTTCAAAATCACTACACAAAATCTATCCTATCTTTCTCTCCTTCTTTCCGACTTACGCCATAAAAAAAGTAGTGTACACTCTTAGGCGTAAGTCAACATCAACCGCTAACGCGTATTTCGTCATTATAAGGGTAGTCATAACCCCTTGAGCGCAAGCACATTGTAAAAAAAAAGCTCTATGTGGACGGCCTTCGTTGAGAGGCATACGAAAACGGCTATATACCCCTAATTGATTTTGTTGCATTGTCCCTTCCATAACTTTATTTCAATGGGCCCGGCATAATCAACACCCGTATTAGTGAATGGTCGGCAGCAGATGACCCTTTCAGCTGGGAGACTTCCCATGAGCTGTTGCTGCATCTTCGCCTTGTGCCGGTGACATCTAATGCATTTATGGATTGCGGAATGACTCTTCCTGTACTATTTTGGTAAGCTTGTTATGTGCTGAAGTGAATTCATTGGGGTGATGGTATATATTTTGATTGGTTTTCTATTTTTTGCATTTTTTAGATTAAGGAAATATCTCCGCCATATAGATACGTTGCGAATAAGACGGCCTAAGGCGGAATATTGTTCGAAAAAGGCTCTATTAATTATGATGCAGTGGGCTACTACATGTGGGAGGTAGGGCTTCATGTGTATTAGACTTGATTGATAGAAATATTGAACATCACTTCTGATTTGTGATTTTTGTTTCCAGATTAGTGTCAATTGGAAAGGGAAAATTTTTTGACGAGCTCCTCCGGTGAACATCCTCGTGATCCTATATCTGCTGGGTTTTCCTTCGACAGGACGTGTCTCCACATTATCGGGCTTGTGAGAGTCTGTATTTAAGCCACTCGATTGGCTACAAATGTTGTTCGTGTTAGCAGGTTTCCTTTGATCCAGGCTAACGCAATCATTGAGTCGCACTATGCAAAGATCTCAAGATTGGTGAATTGCATTGCTCTTGATATGAGCCGCAAGAGTTTTGCTAGAAAAAGCGCTGCACATAATTCTAAGCGTGGTAGTAAAATGCACTTCACTGGCGCCACTCTTGTTTTGGACACTAGGAGATGTATGCATTCTTCGCCATTTTTTATTATGCGAGCGTATACTACTGCTGCATATGCCTTCTCGGAGGCGTCGCTGAAACCATGCAATTGTACTTGAGAAGAATCTTCATAATGAATCCAACGTGGAATTCGTATCCACGTCCTCAAGCGAACTAAAACCATTGCGTAGCTTTACCCAAAGATCTTCAGTCTCCTTAGAGATAGGGGTGTCCCACGCTAGCTCTTGAAGCCATAACTGGCGCAAAATGAGCTTCGCATTGATGATGCAAGGCGACATCCACCCGAGGGTGTCAAACAGACGGGCTATGTCTGCTAAAACGGATCTTTTAGTGAATACCTTTACTAAAGGAAGGTTAATTGTAAATGTAAACACATCTTGTGCTGGATGCCATTGAATTCCGAGAGTTTTAATTGTATCGGTTGAATCAAAGTCTAGGGGCAGGTTGCTTTCTCTTTCATTTTCAGAAATTTGTTCTAAAACCCTTGAAGAATTACTCGCCCACTTCCTTAGAGCAAATCCAGCCGACTTCAAGACGTCCAGAATATCTCTTTGAAGCTTGATTGCCTCGGGCTCATTATTTGCCCCATAAATGAGGTCATCTACGTAGAACCCTTCTATAAGCGCCTTGGTAACGTGAGGATGTGATCTCTTAACATCAACCGCTAACTGCTGTAACGTCCGCACTGCCAGGTATGGCGCTGATGCGGTGCCAAAAGTGACAGTCTTTAGGCCAAATGTTCTTAAAAGCTCCTTGCTGTTTGCTCTCCACAAAATCTGCCTGTAGCCGTGGCCCAATCATTAAATTGTCATTTAACGATTCGCCATTCGATGATTTACATGACGCATCGAAAACTACGCGCAGTTTTGTAGTACTACTTGACTCTTTAAACACCGCATGGTGTGGAAGGAAGTAATGCTGTTTTGCGGCGATTTCCATATCTGTGGTTACTTCCTCCATGTGACCTAAGGTAAGGTATTCCTGTATGCAGTCAGTGTAAGCCTTTTGTAGTTTTTCATCTGCGATGAGTCGTTTATTTGAAAAAATGTGGCCATTGCTGGTCTTATGGAATTGCCGAGGTTTGGGCGACTATTGTTCTTAAATGGTAGTTGAATCTCGTATCTGCCGTCGTCTCTTCTTTTGCACGTCCTTTGGAAGTGCTGTTCACATATTTCTTCTTCTTGTGTTAATTTTCTAACCTCTAAGTCTTCCTCTACTTCCCAGAACCTTTTCAATTGCGCGTCCAAGGAGTCCAGTTTTTGAAACTAAAAAAGCGGAAGATATCAGCACAAGTCACAGGTTCAGGGCAGACTTCGACTGGCATATCGAATCATGAAGTAGAATTTACTATCTTTTCATTGACCAGTTCAGCATTTTCTTTCAGTGTGAAGGCATTTGTCTTTAATCAACTGACATCAATGCTGCCAGCCCACCAGTTAAAAACAAATGGTTGGACCCATCTCACCAACCTACCCCTTGCAGATCCATCGTATGGCACGCCGGGAAAATTGATCTTCTTCTAGGTGCTGACGTGCTGACGTATATGCATATGAGGGGCCCCGGTTGCTCAATTTACCGAGTTGGGTTGGAGAAATGGATGACCTGATAAATCGCAGTCAACTTCCGATCGTACGTACTGTATTTCAGTTGTGGCGGTGTTAGTTTTTTTGAATAAAATTCAAGTGGTTTCATGCCGTTGTTTATATTCGTGATCAGCATCAATAGCGAAATCGATTGAGCGATGACCGTCCGTCCGTCCGTCCGTATGTCACCGCTTTTTGGGCCTTAAATTTTGAGCTAGGACGCTGAAATTTCATATCTGGGCTTCTGAGAAAAAGATATAGTACAATTGTAAAGATTTTTATACCCTATCCTAAGGGTATATTAAGTTTGACACATAGTTTGTAACATAGAGAAATAATCGAGATAGACCCTATAAAGTATATGTATATATTCGTGATCAGCATCAATAGCGAAATCGATTGAGCGATGACCGTCCGTCCGTATGTCACCGCTTTTTGGGCCTTAAATTTTGAGCTAGGACGATGAAATTTAATATCTGGGCTTCCGAGGAAAAGATACAGTACAAGTGTAAAAATTTTTGAAATCCGCCCACTGCCACGCCCACTTTTTCATAACTTCACTAAATTATATGAAACCGAAAAATTTTGTTAAGACCAAATATTTATGCATTCAGATTCCCTACAATCCACCCATACAAAATTTTTGGCCACGCCCACTTTTTGGGGCGTTTTCATCATAAAACCGATTTTTGGGCCTTACATTTGTAACTAGGACGCTGAAATTTCATATCTGGGCTTCTGACGAAAAGATACAGTAGAAGTGTAAATTTTTTTTACATCCGCCCACTGCCACGCCTACTTTTTTATAACTTCACTAAATTATATGAAACCGAAAAATTTTGTTAAGACCAAATATTTGGGTATTTAGTTTCCTTTCAATTCACCAATAGTACAGTTTTGGCCACGCCCATTTTTTGGGGGCGTTATCATCAAAAAACCTATTTTGATAAAATTTTACATGTAACATCCTCAAACGTTCGACATTATAGCTATATTTGAGTACAAAATGCGATTTGGCCACGCCCACTTTATAGAGAGGAGGATAGGGTATCATACGATCCGTTCCAGACGGATTGTAGCTTTTTTGTATGTTTTAAATCCGACTACTGCCACGCCCACTGTTTCATAACTTCATTAAATTATATGAAACCGAAAATTTTTATTACGACCAAATATTTAGGCATTCAGACTCCCTACAATCCACTCATACAAAAGTTTTGGCCACGCCCACTTTTTGGGGGCGTTTTCATCATAAAACCGATTTTTGGGCCTTAAATTTTTAACTAGGACGCTGAAAGTTCATATCTGGGCTTCTGACGAAAAGATACAGTAGAAGTGTACATTTTTTTTACATCCGCCCACTGCCGCGCCTACTTTTTTATAACTTCACTAAATTATATGAAACCGAAAAATTTTGTTAAGTCCAAATATTTAGGTATTCAGATTCCCTACAATTCACCCATAGAACAGTTTTGGCCACGCCCACTTTTTGGGGGCGTTTTCATCAAAAAACCGATTTTGATAAAATTTTACATGTAACATCCTCAAACGTTCGAGGTTATAGCCATATTTGAGTACGTAATGCAATTTGGCCACGCCCACTTTATAGAGAGGAGGATAGAGTATCAGACGATCCGTTCCAGACGGATTGTAGCTTTTCTGTATGTTTTTAATTATTTTGAGGAAGGGAGATAACGATCGATCTCGTTTTTATGATGTGACATACGTTAGAGAGAGAAGATGCAATATGAGGATCATTTTGACATTCGGTGTTGCGTCTACTTTGCCGAAACCGACCACACCATAGGTTTTGGTGAATAATTTTAATTTGATGTTTTTTTTTTTTTACCAAATTAACTTTGATGGTTTTTGTTTACAAAATTTACTTCCTTTGTTGTGTTGGGAACCAACATGCTCCCCGCTTTGGGCAGCATAATTCAGGAAGGGATGATGTCTTCATGTGATGATTTGTGGGTGGGCCGGATGGCTTTCATCATGTGTGCAAAAAAAAAAACAAGCATTAGTGAGGATTGTTTTTTAGTCTATGGCAAATTAAATTCAGTTTTAAATTCATTTTAGTTATTTGAACTTCGGAATCTTCCTTGGGTGGTGAAGAATGGTGATGTTTGGGGTGAGTTAATCTGGTTGTTGTTGGATTATGTTTGGATAAGTTAAAATTGTTTATATAGTTCATGTATTATCTTAGATTTAAGTTTGTTGTTTTATGGTTTCAATATGTTTAATATATTAGATTTAAATTCGGGATGTAATTCCGTCACTCGCGCTAGTGCCCACGACGAAGGCGGTAGATTGTCCTCCTTAACGACTACGATATCTCCAATGTTTAGGTTTGGCTGGCTTTGGAGCCATTTCGGCCTTTGCTGCAGAAGATGGATATACGAGATGCTCCATTGCTTCCAAAATTCTTGCAGAAGCCGCTGAATGTATCTCCATTGTTCCAGGCTGCTGATGGTTCTGTCGCCTAGGTTCCTTTCAGGGGCAGTGTGTATTGGTCCACTGATGAGAAAATGAGCTGGCGTCAGGACTGTCAAATCATCAGGATTCGAGGACATAGGACACAGTGGCCTTGAATTGAGGCATGTTTTAATCTGAATGAGCAGTGTTGAATACTCCTCAAAGGTTAATCTGGAGTTGTCTATTGTCCTCTTGATGTGGTGCTTAATAGATTTTACTACTGCCTCCCAAAGCCCCCCGAAATGTGGTGACGAAGGAGGGTTGAAGTGCCATGTTGTGTTTAACGAGGCTAGTTCCTTGGCAACTTCAACGGACAGTCTCTCCTGATTTCGTTGTATTCCCCTTTGAAATTTGTACCACAATCACTGAACATGTTTGCGCAGGTACCTCGTCTGGCGACAAAGGCCGCTATAAACGCTGCGGCGGCTGTTAGATCGCTAACAGTGGGGGTGGCCACGGTGTAGTGGTTATGCGTTCGGCTCTTGAATGGAAGGTTGTGTGTTCGAGTCCCAACCATACCCATTCAATTTGTAAAATTAAAATTATAACCCCCAAGCTCCACCTAGAGTAGGCAATATGCATGCTCGAATAAAGACTTGCGAATTAAGAGCCGAATGCAATAGTTCTCCCCGTTTAGTACGGACACCACCCATGGAGTACAGTCTGAGACCTAACAACACCTGAGTTTCAAAATCACTACACAAAATCTATCCTATCTTTCTCTCCTTCTTTCCGACTTACGCCATAAAAAAAGTAGTGTACACTCTTAGGCGTAAGTCAACATCAACCGCTAACGCGTATTTCGTCATTATAAGGGTAGTCATAACCCCTTGAGCGCAAGCACATTGTAAAAAAAAAGCTCTATGTGGACGGCCTTCGTTGAGAGGCATACGAAAACGGCTATATACCCCTAATTGATTTTGTTGCATTGTCCCTTCCATAACTTTATTTCAATGGGCCCGGCATAATCAACACCCGTATTAGTGAATGGTCGGCAGCAGATGACCCTTTCAGCTGGGAGACTTCCCATGAGCTGTTGCTGCATCTTCGCCTTGTGCCGGTGACATCTAATGCATTTATGGATTGCGGAATGACTCTTCCTGTACTATTTTGGTAAGCTTGTTATGTGCTGAAGTGAATTCATTGGGGTGATGGTATATATTTTGATTGGTTTTCTATTTTTTGCATTTTTTAGATTAAGGAAATATCTCCGCCATATAGATACGTTGCGAATAAGACGGCCTAAGGCGGAATATTGTTCGAAAAAGGCTCTATTAATTATGATGCAGTGGGCTACTACATGTGGGAGGTAGGGCTTCATGTGTATTAGACTTGATTGATAGAAATATTGAACATCACTTCTGATTTGTGATTTTTGTTTCCAGATTAGTGTCAATTGGAAAGGGAAAATTTTTTGACGAGCTCCTCCGGTGAACATCCTCGTGATCCTATATCTGCTGGGTTTTCCTTCGACAGGACGTGTCTCCACATTATCGGGCTTGTGAGAGTCTGTATTTAAGCCACTCGATTGGCTACAAATGTTGTTCGTGTTAGCAGGTTTCCTTTGATCCAGGCTAACGCAATCATTGAGTCGCACTATGCAAAGATCTCAAGATTGGTGAATTGCATTGCTCTTGATATGAGCCGCAAGAGTTTTGCTAGAAAAAGCGCTGCACATAATTCTAAGCGTGGTAGTAAAATGCACTTCACTGGCGCCACTCTTGTTTTGGACACTAGGAGATGTATGCATTCTTCGCCATTTTTTATTATGCGAGCGTATACTACTGCTGCATATGCCTTCTCGGAGGCGTCGCTGAAACCATGCAATTGTACTTGAGAAGAATCTTCATAATGAATCCAACGTGGAATTCGTATCCACGTCCTCAAGCGAACTAAAACCATTGCGTAGCTTTACCCAAAGATCTTCAGTCTCCTTAGAGATAGGGGTGTCCCACGCTAGCTCTTGAAGCCATAACTGGCGCAAAATGAGCTTCGCATTGATGATGCAAGGCGACATCCACCCGAGGGTGTCAAACAGACGGGCTATGTCTGCTAAAACGGATCTTTTAGTGAATACCTTTACTAAAGGAAGGTTAATTGTAAATGTAAACACATCTTGTGCTGGATGCCATTGAATTCCGAGAGTTTTAATTGTATCGGTTGAATCAAAGTCTAGGGGCAGGTTGCTTTCTCTTTCATTTTCAGAAATTTGTTCTAAAACCCTTGAAGAATTACTCGCCCACTTCCTTAGAGCAAATCCAGCCGACTTCAAGACGTCCAGAATATCTCTTTGAAGCTTGATTGCCTCGGGCTCATTATTTGCCCCATAAATGAGGTCATCTACGTAGAACCCTTCTATAAGCGCCTTGGTAACGTGAGGATGTGATCTCTTAACATCAACCGCTAACTGCTGTAACGTCCGCACTGCCAGGTATGGCGCTGATGCGGTGCCAAAAGTGACAGTCTTTAGGCCAAATGTTCTTAAAAGCTCCTTGCTGTTTGCTCTCCACAAAATCTGCCTGTAGCCGTGGCCCAATCATTAAATTGTCATTTAACGATTCGCCATTCGATGATTTACATGACGCATCGAAAACTACGCGCAGTTTTGTAGTACTACTTGACTCTTTAAACACCGCATGGTGTGGAAGGAAGTAATGCTGTTTTGCGGCGATTTCCATATCTGTGGTTACTTCCTCCATGTGACCTAAGGTAAGGTATTCCTGTATGCAGTCAGTGTAAGCCTTTTGTAGTTTTTCATCTGCGATGAGTCGTTTATTTGAAAAAATGTGGCCATTGCTGGTCTTATGGAATTGCCGAGGTTTGGGCGACTATTGTTCTTAAATGGTAGTTGAATCTCGTATCTGCCGTCGTCTCTTCTTTTGCACGTCCTTTGGAAGTGCTGTTCACATATTTCTTCTTCTTGTGTTAATTTTCTAACCTCTAAGTCTTCCTCTACTTCCCAGAACCTTTTCAATTGCGCGTCCAAGGAGTCCAGTTTTTGAAACTAAAAAAGCGGAAGATATCAGCACAAGTCACAGGTTCAGGGCAGACTTCGACTGGCATATCGAATCATGAAGTAGAATTTACTATCTTTTCATTGACCAGTTCAGCATTTTCTTTCAGTGTGAAGGCATTTGTCTTTAATCAACTGACATCAATGCTGCCAGCCCACCAGTTAAAAACAAATGGTTGGACCCATCTCACCAACCTACCCCTTGCAGATCCATCGTATGGCACGCCGGGAAAATTGATCTTCTTCTAGGTGCTGACGTGCTGACGTATATGCATATGAGGGGCCCCGGTTGCTCAATTTACCGAGTTGGGTTGGAGAAATGGATGACCTGATAAATCGCAGTCAACTTCCGATCGTACGTACTGTATTTCAGTTGTGGCGGTGTTAGTTTTTTTGAATAAAATTCAAGTGGTTTCATGCCGTTGTTTATATTCGTGATCAGCATCAATAGCGAAATCGATTGAGCGATGACCGTCCGTCCGTCCGTCCGTATGTCACCGCTTTTTGGGCCTTAAATTTTGAGCTAGGACGCTGAAATTTCATATCTGGGCTTCTGAGAAAAAGATATAGTACAATTGTAAAGATTTTTATACCCTATCCTAAGGGTATATTAAGTTTGACACATAGTTTGTAACATAGAGAAATAATCGAGATAGACCCTATAAAGTATATGTATATATTCGTGATCAGCATCAATAGCGAAATCGATTGAGCGATGACCGTCCGTCCGTATGTCACCGCTTTTTGGGCCTTAAATTTTGAGCTAGGACGATGAAATTTAATATCTGGGCTTCCGAGGAAAAGATACAGTACAAGTGTAAAAATTTTTGAAATCCGCCCACTGCCACGCCCACTTTTTCATAACTTCACTAAATTATATGAAACCGAAAAATTTTGTTAAGACCAAATATTTATGCATTCAGATTCCCTACAATCCACCCATACAAAATTTTTGGCCACGCCCACTTTTTGGGGCGTTTTCATCATAAAACCGATTTTTGGGCCTTACATTTGTAACTAGGACGCTGAAATTTCATATCTGGGCTTCTGACGAAAAGATACAGTAGAAGTGTAAATTTTTTTTACATCCGCCCACTGCCACGCCTACTTTTTTATAACTTCACTAAATTATATGAAACCGAAAAATTTTGTTAAGACCAAATATTTGGGTATTTAGTTTCCTTTCAATTCACCAATAGTACAGTTTTGGCCACGCCCATTTTTTGGGGGCGTTATCATCAAAAAACCTATTTTGATAAAATTTTACATGTAACATCCTCAAACGTTCGACATTATAGCTATATTTGAGTACAAAATGCGATTTGGCCACGCCCACTTTATAGAGAGGAGGATAGGGTATCATACGATCCGTTCCAGACGGATTGTAGCTTTTTTGTATGTTTTAAATCCGACTACTGCCACGCCCACTGTTTCATAACTTCATTAAATTATATGAAACCGAAAATTTTTATTACGACCAAATATTTAGGCATTCAGACTCCCTACAATCCACTCATACAAAAGTTTTGGCCACGCCCACTTTTTGGGGGCGTTTTCATCATAAAACCGATTTTTGGGCCTTAAATTTTTAACTAGGACGCTGAAAGTTCATATCTGGGCTTCTGACGAAAAGATACAGTAGAAGTGTACATTTTTTTTACATCCGCCCACTGCCGCGCCTACTTTTTTATAACTTCACTAAATTATATGAAACCGAAAAATTTTGTTAAGTCCAAATATTTAGGTATTCAGATTCCCTACAATTCACCCATAGAACAGTTTTGGCCACGCCCACTTTTTGGGGGCGTTTTCATCAAAAAACCGATTTTGATAAAATTTTACATGTAACATCCTCAAACGTTCGAGGTTATAGCCATATTTGAGTACGTAATGCAATTTGGCCACGCCCACTTTATAGAGAGGAGGATAGAGTATCAGACGATCCGTTCCAGACGGATTGTAGCTTTTCTGTATGTTTTTAATTATTTTGAGGAAGGGAGATAACGATCGATCTCGTTTTTATGATGTGACATACGTTAGAGAGAGAAGATGCAATATGAGGATCATTTTGACATTCGGTGTTGCGTCTACTTTGCCGAAACCGACCACACCATAGGTTTTGGTGAATAATTTTAATTTGATGTTTTTTTTTTTTTACCAAATTAACTTTGATGGTTTTTGTTTACAAAATTTACTTCCTTTGTTGTGTTGGGAACCAACATGCTCCCCGCTTTGGGCAGCATAATTCAGGAAGGGATGATGTCTTCATGTGATGATTTGTGGGTGGGCCGGATGGCTTTCATCATGTGTGCAAAAAAAAAAACAAGCATTAGTGAGGATTGTTTTTTAGTCTATGGCAAATTAAATTCAGTTTTAAATTCATTTTAGTTATTTGAACTTCGGAATCTTCCTTGGGTGGTGAAGAATGGTGATGTTTGGGGTGAGTTAATCTGGTTGTTGTTGGATTATGTTTGGATAAGTTAAAATTGTTTATATAGTTCATGTATTATCTTAGATTTAAGTTTGTTGTTTTATGGTTTCAATATGTTTAATATATTAGATTTAAATTCGGGATGTAATTCCGTCACTCGCGCTAGTGCCCACGACGAAGGCGGTAGATTGTCCTCCTTAACGACTACGATATCTCCAATGTTTAGGTTTGGCTGGCTTTGGAGCCATTTCGGCCTTTGCTGCAGAAGATGGATATACGAGATGCTCCATTGCTTCCAAAATTCTTGCAGAAGCCGCTGAATGTATCTCCATTGTTCCAGGCTGCTGATGGTTCTGTCGCCTAGGTTCCTTTCAGGGGCAGTGTGTATTGGTCCACTGATGAGAAAATGAGCTGGCGTCAGGACTGTCAAATCATCAGGATTCGAGGACATAGGACACAGTGGCCTTGAATTGAGGCATGTTTTAATCTGAATGAGCAGTGTTGAATACTCCTCAAAGGTTAATCTGGAGTTGTCTATTGTCCTCTTGATGTGGTGCTTAATAGATTTTACTACTGCCTCCCAAAGCCCCCCGAAATGTGGTGACGAAGGAGGGTTGAAGTGCCATGTTGTGTTTAACGAGGCTAGTTCCTTGGCAACTTCAACGGACAGTCTCTCCTGATTTCGTTGTATTCCCCTTTGAAATTTGTACCACAATCACTGAACATGTTTGCGCAGGTACCTCGTCTGGCGACAAAGGCCGCTATAAACGCTGCGGCGGCTGTTAGATCGCTAACAGTGGGGGTGGCCACGGTGTAGTGGTTATGCGTTCGGCTCTTGAATGGAAGGTTGTGTGTTCGAGTCCCAACCATACCCATTCAATTTGTAAAATTAAAATTATAACCCCCAAGCTCCACCTAGAGTAGGCAATATGCATGCTCGAATAAAGACTTGCGAATTAAGAGCCGAATGCAATAGTTCTCCCCGTTTAGTACGGACACCACCCATGGAGTACAGTCTGAGACCTAACAACACCTGAGTTTCAAAATCACTACACAAAATCTATCCTATCTTTCTCTCCTTCTTTCCGACTTACGCCATAAAAAAAGTAGTGTACACTCTTAGGCGTAAGTCAACATCAACCGCTAACGCGTATTTCGTCATTATAAGGGTAGTCATAACCCCTTGAGCGCAAGCACATTGTAAAAAAAAGCTCTATGTGGACGGCCTTCGTTGAGAGGCATACGAAAACGGCTATATACCCCTAATTGATTTTGTTGCATTGTCCCTTCCATAACTTTATTTCAATGGGCCCGGCATAATCAACACCCGTATTAGTGAATGGTCGGCAGCAGATGACCCTTTCAGCTGGGAGACTTCCCATGAGCTGTTGCTGCATCTTCGCCTTGTGCCGGTGACATCTAATGCATTTATGGATTGCGGAATGACTCTTCCTGTACTATTTTGGTAAGCTTGTTATGTGCTGAAGTGAATTCATTGGGGTGATGGTATATATTTTGATTGGTTTTCTATTTTTTGCATTTTTTAGATTAAGGAAATATCTCCGCCATATAGATACGTTGCGAATAAGACGGCCTAAGGCGGAATATTGTTCGAAAAAGGCTCTATTAATTATGATGCAGTGGGCTACTACATGTGGGAGGTAGGGCTTCATGTGTATTAGACTTGATTGATAGAAATATTGAACATCACTTCTGATTTGTGATTTTTGTTTCCAGATTAGTGTCAATTGGAAAGGGAAAATTTTTTGACGAGCTCCTCCGGTGAACATCCTCGTGATCCTATATCTGCTGGGTTTTCCTTCGACAGGACGTGTCTCCACATTATCGGGCTTGTGAGAGTCTGTATTTAAGCCACTCGATTGGCTACAAATGTTGTTCGTGTTAGCAGGTTTCCTTTGATCCAGGCTAACGCAATCATTGAGTCGCACTATGCAAAGATCTCAAGATTGGTGAATTGCATTGCTCTTGATATGAGCCGCAAGAGTTTTGCTAGAAAAAGCGCTGCACATAATTCTAAGCGTGGTAGTAAAATGCACTTCACTGGCGCCACTCTTGTTTTGGACACTAGGAGATGTATGCATTCTTCGCCATTTTTTATTATGCGAGCGTATACTACTGCTGCATATGCCTTCTCGGAGGCGTCGCTGAAACCATGCAATTGTACTTGAGAAGAATCTTCATAATGAATCCAACGTGGAATTCGTATCCACGTCCTCAAGCGAACTAAAACCATTGCGTAGCTTTACCCAAAGATCTTCAGTCTCCTTAGAGATAGGGGTGTCCCACGCTAGCTCTTGAAGCCATAACTGGCGCAAAATGAGCTTCGCATTGATGATGCAAGGCGACATCCACCCGAGGGTGTCAAACAGACGGGCTATGTCTGCTAAAACGGATCTTTTAGTGAATACCTTTACTAAAGGAAGGTTAATTGTAAATGTAAACACATCTTGTGCTGGATGCCATTGAATTCCGAGAGTTTTAATTGTATCGGTTGAATCAAAGTCTAGGGGCAGGTTGCTTTCTCTTTCATTTTCAGAAATTTGTTCTAAAACCCTTGAAGAATTACTCGCCCACTTCCTTAGAGCAAATCCAGCCGACTTCAAGACGTCCAGAATATCTCTTTGAAGCTTGATTGCCTCGGGCTCATTATTTGCCCCATAAATGAGGTCATCTACGTAGAACCCTTCTATAAGCGCTTTGGTAACGTGAGGATGTGATCTCTTAACATCAACCGCTAACTGCTGTAACGTCCGCACTGCCAGGTATGGCGCTGATGCGGTGCCAAAAGTGACAGTCTTTAGGCCAAATGTTCTTAAAAGCTCCTTGCTGTTTGCTCTCCACAAAATCTGCCTGTAGCCGTGGCCCAATCATTAAATTGTCATTTAACGATTCGCCATTCGATGATTTACATGACGCATCGAAAACTACGCGCAGTTTTGTAGTACTACTTGACTCTTTAAACACCGCATGGTGTGGAAGGAAGTAATGCTGTTTTGCGGCGATTTCCATATCTGTGGTTACTTCCTCCATGTGACCTAAGGTAAGGTATTCCTGTATGCAGTCAGTGTAAGCCTTTTGTAGTTTTTCATCTGCGATGAGTCGTTTATTTGAAAAAATGTGGCCATTGCTGGTCTTATGGAATTGCCGAGGTTTGGGCGACTATTGTTCTTAAATGGTAGTTGAATCTCGTATCTGCCGTCGTCTCTTCTTTTGCACGTCCTTTGGAAGTGCTGTTCACATATTTCTTCTTCTTGTGTTAATTTTCTAACCTCTAAGTCTTCCTCTACTTCCCAGAACCTTTTCAATTGCGCGTCCAAGGAGTCCAGTTTTTGAAACTAAAAAAGCGGAAGATATCAGCACAAGTCACAGGTTAAGGGCAGACTTCGACTGGCATATCGAATCATGAAGTAGAATTTACTATCTTTTCATTGACCAGTTCAGCATTTTCTTTCAGTGTGAAGGCATTTGTCTTTAATCAACTGACATCAATGCTGCCAGCCCACCAGTTAAAAACAAATGGTTGGACCCATCTCACCAACCTACCCCTTGCAGATCCATCGTATGGCACGCCGGGAAAATTGATCTTCTTCTAGGTGCTGACGTGCTGACGTATATGCATATGAGTTTGCTCAATTTACCGAGTTGGGTTGGAGAAATGGATGACCTGATAAATCGCAGTCAACTTCCGATCGTACGTACTGTATTTCAGTTGTGGCGGTGTTAGTTTTTTTGAATAAAATTCAAGTGGTTTCATGCCGTTGTTTATCACTTGATGTAATGTGGCACCCATAGCGAAATCGGAGGCATTAGTGAAAAGAACTAAATCAGCGTTAGGTGCAGGATGGTGTAAAAGGGTTGCATCAATTAAATCCTGTTTGCAACCTTCGAAAGCCGTCGTAGTTAAATTATCCCATTGGATTGGAGTATTGTCATTCTTTATGTTACTGAGAATGAGTTTCTGCAGAACCATTTGATTTTTAACAGCGTCAGGTATAAATGTTTTGTAGGTCCCCCAATGATTCTAGCTGTGGTCGATGACCTTCATTCTGCGAAAATCAATTAAAAGATCGAAATGATTCAAGAAATCAACACCTATGATGGGACTTCGGACTTCTGCGACAATGAAGTCCCACTTGAACTTCCTGCGTAGCTGCTGAGTCACAAATGTTTTGATCTCACTTCCATTTGCTGCGCACAACTTCGTTGTGTGTGGAGATCTAAAGATATGAGAGCATTGTAGCGGTATCACAGACACATTTGCGCCGGAGTCAACCAGGAATTGCTTTCAAGATTTTTTGTCGCTTATAAACAGACGCGCAATTTGTAAGCCACTGCTGTCCGACTTGTCTGACATTTCGACCAGCTGGCTTAATGGTTTTTTGACACGAAGGTACAGGGAGAGCGACATTTACGAGCATCTTCTCCAAACTTACGGTGATACCAACAAACATCGGTGGTGTTTGTAGCAGGGGTTCGTCATGTTTACGGTTTCTGCTCATAGCTCGGTGAGTTGAGCGGTCGATCGATATGTTCAATGCAGCGCTCGATTGCTGACGTTGGTGCTCGTTGCCATGTCCACCAAATAATGGTCACTAACCTCCAAGATGTGGCCAAAGGATGGTGATGCGGAATATATGGGAACACAAGCGTTCACACCTTAGCCTCTCACTATCAACTCCTACTCTACACCTCCGCGTTGGTGGCTGCTGGGTGCCTAGTACCTCGGCTGGAGATTGGGTAACCAACCCCTTTGGAAGGTCGTTGGTGGTAGCAAACGAGAGAGGGGGGAGGAGTGTTTTCTCACTTATACACTTCCTCTTAATCTGGACGGCAGCGGACGAATTCTCCAGGTGGAATCAACGGTGGCGCCCACAGTTCCAGTTAGTGCAATCCCTATACGAGCTGCTCTGACTTATTCGGATCCCAGGTCTATAGGGATCTCCAACACTGAGTCAGGGTGTTTGAAAAGAGTTGGTGGCGGAAGAGCCCTTCATGGGCCAACGGCAGCACTCATATCCCCGAAGTGGGTTACTGACTCCGGAAAATCCGGCCCCTCGTCCTAGGGGTTTAAAAGGGAACTGGTCCTCCAGGTTGGGGGTTGTGTGTAGGGGTAACTTCCCGACCAAGGAAAACTAATATAGTTCCGAAAAACGAACAAGCCTCGGATATGGATGGATTCACTGTTGACGACCCTAGCAATCGAAATAAGGACAACGACCTTCGGATCTGCACGTGGAATGTTCGGACCCTTAACAGACCGCGTGCAGCCGAAGAATTAGCAGAGGCCCTAGTCTGCTATAAGGCAGACATCACCGCCATCCAGGAAGTGCGATGGGATGGCCCGGGCAAAAAAAAGGATGAAAAACTGTGACATCTATTACGGTGATTGCTATAGAGAGCAGAAACAGCGCTTATTCGGATGTGGATTTGTCATAAGCGGCAGACTTAGGCAAGAAGTCTTAATCTTTCGACACGTGAGCGAACGACTTATGACAATCCGCATCAAGGCTAAATTCGCCAACATAAGACTTATATGCGCTCACGCTCCCACCGAAGATAAGGACGACGCCACCAAAGAATGTTTCTACGAGTTCCTCGACAAAACGTACGAGCAATGCCCTAAATATGACGCCAAGATAGGAAATGAGGACATCTTTGGTAGGACGATTGGTAAGCACAGCCTCCACGACACCACGTCCGGAAACGGACTTAGGCTTATTGACTTCGCTGCGGGGCGAAACGTCACCATAGCAAGCACACGGTTTCCTCATCTCACGGTCTCCTGATCATCAAACGGTCAACCAAATTGATCACATTGCGATCGACGTAAGGCATGCCTCCAGTATTCTCGATGTCCGAACCTTCCGAGCAGCCAGCTCGGATCATTACCGTGTTGCAGCCACGGTACGAATGCGAATATCCCTAACGTCACAACAAAGAAGATATAACGTTGAAAAGCTGCAATCGCAAGAGATCGCCAGAACCTTCGCCGAACGCGTATCCCGAAATCTCGCTACAACTCCTATGCCGCCAGCATCAAATGCCGAGGACCAATGGCAACACTGCCAACATGCCATCAGAAGTGCCGCAACTGATGTACTGGGTTTCGCTCGACCACCACAAAGAAACCCATGGTTTGACGAAGAATGCCGACAAGCAAATGCAGCTAAACAAGAGTCATACAAAGCGGCGCTGCAAAGAAGGACGAGAGCGGCTCGTGAGCTATACGAGCAAAAGAAACGGGAAGAACATCGGCTTCTCCGAAAAAAGAAAAAAGAGCACGAGAAGCGCGCGATCGAAGATATTGAGAGATTATACTCCAGGAACAATGTACGGAAGTTTTACCAACAGGTAAAAAGAACGTGTAAGGTCAACAAGACCCGTAGAAGCCTGTAGAGATGAAGAAGGAAACCTCGTAGTAGAGTCACAGTCGGTGCTGAGAATATGGAAAAATTTCTTCTGCAGACTGTATAACGGCGACGAAGACCAACATTCCGCTGTCAGGCAGAATGAACCATTCAACATAGACGATGATAGCCAAAACTTCCGTCCTGACCAAAACGAAGTGAGGAACAAACTTAAATCCAACAAGGCTGCTGGGCCTGACGGCTTACCAGCCGAGCTGTTCAAGGCAGCTGGAAATGACCTGGTAGAGACCATACACCAACTCATTTCTAAAATTTGGTCAGATGAGTGTATGCCTGATGAATGGAATCTCAGCACCGTTTGCCCGATCCACAAGAAAGGAGATCCCCTCAATTGCGACAATTACAGAGGTATCAGTCTCCTCAACATCGCGTACAAGATCCTATCTGCCATATTGTGTGAACGTCTGAAACCCTTCGTCAACAACCTGATTGGACCCTATCAGTGTGGTTTCAGACCAGGAAAGTCCACAATCGATCAAATTTTCACACTTCGGCAGATCCTGGAAAAAACTCAAGACGTCCAAATCGATACCCACCATCTCTTCATCGATTTTAAGGCCGCATATGACAGCATCTTTAGAGACGAGCTATACAGAGCCATGTCTAGTTTTGGCATCCCTGCCAAACTCGTTCGCCTGTGCAGGATGACGTTGGAGAATTCTCGCTGCTCCATCAAGGTCGGTAACGATTTCACCGAGACCTTTGATGTCAAAAAAGGATTTAGACAAGGTGACGCGCTGTCATGTGATTTTTTGAACATCGTTCTTGAAAGAATTGTGCGAAACTCACAAGCCAACACCGGAGGCACAATCTTTCAAAAGTCTGTGCAACTACTAGCGTACGCCGACGATATCGACATTATTGGAAGAACACAGCGGGCTGTCACCGGTGCGTTCGCTAGTATTGAAACAGAAGCCGCCAAAATGGGTTTAGCGGTAAACGAGGGCAAAACCAAGTATATGCTGTCAACCAGAAGGGATATGCAACATCGACGAATTGGACAGAAGGCCACAATCGACAGCTATAACTTTGAGGTAGTAAGGGACTTTGTTTACTTCGGCTCTGCTATTAATTCTGACAACAACACCTCAGCAGAAATAAAAAAGTAAGTAACCTCCAAGATTTTATTTTATTTAAGTCCGCCGTTGATGCTTGTAGGATGGCTCGTGTAATTGCGGGCAGACGATTAATCCAAAGCGTCTGCATAAAATAATCTGTTAAATGACCTCCTGCGAGTTGCGTCATCTCCTGCAATAATTGCGATGGCTTTTTGTCACCTAATTCGATGTGGAATATTAGACGTCGAATATTTTCTTGTTAGGAAGCGCCAAAACGTTCGAGTAGCACCTTTGTGTATACGTATTTTCCGTCCGGTGATGGATTGAAAATTGCGACCGAGACTTGTGCCAAAATTCTGGTTTCAATGGCTGCAACCACTGTGTTGAATTTAGATACATACGTCTGATTGCATTCCAGAGTTTGCAAATTGCGCTTCCACTTGCGCAAACCAAATCTTGGGTTTTTCATCCCAGAACGGTAGTACTTTTACGGACACTCGATTCACAATTGTTAAATTTGTTTCATTGTCCCCAATGTTCGCAGATTTTGGTTCTCTTTTGGTGTCAGACCCAGATGAATTCGTGCTCGGCATGTTCAAATAATTTTCAATGAAAAAAAATAAAAATTATTTGTTGCGAAGAAAAACTGGCGGTGCAAAAGAACGGTGATGAAAATAGTAAAAGTAAAATCCGGCAATGTTTCACAGTTCCGTTTATTCTAGTGTACGCAATAGCCCTAACAAACCGAAAGAATTTACGGTTTTTCGCGATTCGCTTTGTTGACGAATGCTTGCTTATGTCCGTACGTTACGGGGTCACCAAGGTAGTATTTCATGTTAAATAAAATGACTACTTCATAAATTACAACTTTAATTAACAATTAATTTTAGACTTATAAAATATAATAGGAAAATGAAATGAATAATAATGGCAAAAAGAAAGACGTGTGCCGGGCGACTGTTGGAGGTGAACAACTATCTCTGCGGAAGAGTTAAGACAAAGACAGCTGTCAAAATGTGTTGATGAAATGATAAGGGGTTACCAGGTCAAACGTTTTTGTTAAGTTGCCACATACATATATCGAAATGTATGAATGAAATATCAATTGTGAGACCGAAATATGTAATTTGGTCAATAATTTGGCCATCAACTCTTAATTTTAGTCTGTCATTATATTTAAGGGCCATACATTTTGACTTGGACACATTTAAAACCAGATGTTCAGTCCATATACATATGTAGATCGTCTTGTAGTTTTTGTTCACACTCATCGATGTTTTTCCCTGATAAATATATAGCAAGGTATCGTATACAAATAGTGCAATCGGTGATATAAAAGTTAAAGCATAACGCTCCTAATGTGCATAGATACCTGCGGGACGTCCAATTTTGGACGGTGGTGGTGGTTGTGTTCTCCCACTCAAGAATTACTTAAACCATGATAGTTCAGTGCTTTTTATCCCATTCCTGTCAATGGTCTCGAATGCCCCTTTAAAATCAAGAAAAACAGCTATGACCCGATTTTTTCGGCAATTTTCTGCTTCCAGCTGATTATAACACTGTTTAAGGCTGATGCGCGGGAGTGTCTTCGTCTAAACCCGGACTGACTTTCGAGGAATTGATTGTTTGATTCAAAATGCTCTCCTAGTTGGATCTGAACCACTTTTTATACCCTATCCTAAGGGTATATTAAGTTTGACACATAGTTTGTAACATAGAGAAATAATCGAGATAGACCCTATAAAGTATATGTATATGTATATTCCTGATGAGCATCAATAGCGAAATCGATTGAGCGATGACCGTCCGTCCGTCCGTCCGTATGTCACCGCTTTTTGGGCCTTAAATTTTGAGCTAGGACGATGAAATTTCATATCTGCGCTTCTAAGAAAAAGATACAGTAGAAGTGTAAATTTTTTTATATCCGACCACTGCCACGCCTACTTTTTTATAACTTCATTAAATTATATGAAACAGAAAAATTTTGTTAAGTCCAAATATTTAGGTATTCAGATTCCCTACAATTCACCCATAGAACAGTTTTGGCCACGCCCACTTTTTGGGGGCGTTTTCATCAAAAAACCGATTTTGATAAAATTTTACATGTAACATCCTCAAACGTTCGAGGTTATAGCCATATTTGAGTACGAAATGCAATTTGGCCACGCCCAATTTATAAAGAGGAGGATAGGATCAGACAATCCGTTCCAAACGGATTGTAGCTTTTCTGTATGTTCTTAGTTGAATTGAACAAAAAAACTGCTTTTAAAATTTTATTGGACAGAACGCCACAATCGACAGCTATAACTTTGAGGTAGTAAGGGACTTTGTCTACCTCGGCTCTGCTATTCACCCTTATTGTCGTCGTCGTCTGGCGAAAACGACTGGCGACATCTGTCGAGTCAGATGTAACTAAAACGACACGACTCTCTGAACACTTATATTCCACATACATTCCATACTCTGCACACATGTGTTTTGACATTTGAGTCGACGAATTTACATATATTTTTCGTGTGACTTGGTGGAAAATATTTTAAAAATAATGTGAAAATTAATGAAATGTTGAAATTAATCTGGGACTAGATGATGATAGAGTGGGTGATTCTATGGACGAAGACGATGGTTACTTTGGCCAAGATAAGTCAGTGAAAAGATATGTATGTCGTTCCATTATATGATTTTGCCAAAGGGATATTTTTCCAGTTCATGCAATAATTGTTGAAATTGTCTTTTATTTGTTATCTTTATTCTGAAAAATACTATAACTGACTTATTCGTTCATTTCGTCATTCAAAACTTAAATACACATATTTTTCTTCAACACTTTATTACACAGTCGTTCGCAAAATTATCGACGACAAAAATATAACATTTCCGCGACAAACGTCGTCATAAAACGCCTCAGACAATACCGACGATCGTCGCCGAAAAATACAATCCACATACTTTGACATTTCAGACGACTGTTGTCGATCGGCGCCGCGACAAATGTCGTTCATTTGTCATCGCCAATGCCAAACAGTCGCGTCGTTTTTAGAGTCGTAGACGACGACGACAATAAGGGTGATTAATTCTGACAACAACACCTCAGCAGAAATAAAACGAAGAATAACTCTTGCCAATCGCTGTTTCTTTGGGCTGAGAAGGCAATTGAGTAGTAAGGCCCTGTCCCGAACAACTAAGCAGACTCTATATAAGACCTTGATCATCCCAGTCCTGCTTTATGGCGCTGAAACTTGGACTTTATCAAAAGCGGATGAAGATATCCTCGGTCGTTTCGAGAGAAAAATTCTTCGTAAAATATTCGGTCCCGTTTGCGTTGACGGGCTTTGGAGGAGAATATTCAATGACGAACTATACGAGCTGTACAGATGAGATGGCTAGGATATGTAGAGCGAATGGACACCAGTGCTCCGGCCCGAAGAGTCTTCGAATCACACACGGAGGGACAACGCAGCAGAGGAAGACAAGTCACAAGTTGAAGGGGACCTGAACAAGCTTGGGTGCGCAACTGGAGGCAGTTAGCTAAGGACCGAGCTAACTGGAGAGGCTTGTTAGTTGAGGCCCAGGTTCACCCGAACTGTAGCGCCACCTAAGTAAGTAAGTAATCGACCCACCAATATTGAAGTACCCAAATTTAAAAAAAAGTTTAGTCTTACCACAGACACAAGCGATTTCGCTTTGGGAGCAGTCCTTACACAGGACGAACACCTCATTAGCTATGCGAGCAGAACTTTGACCCGGTTTAGGCGGTCAATTACTTCAGGCCATATATTTACGGTCGACCATTCGATCTACTCACAGATCACCAGCCAATAAAATGATTGCAAGTTAAACACAAAGGAAAAGATATTAATCCCAGGTTGCAACGTTGGTTATTAAAACTCGGTGAATATAATATAAATATTAATTATATTAAAGGTAAAGAAAACAAAGCAGCAGATTTTATGAGTAGAATAAATGCGATAGAATTAAGTCAGCAAGAAATCGACAACGTAAGTACAAGCGCTAGAATACACCCGCAAGAAGAGGAACAGAACAATCACTTCCTAATTTTAGATACAGTTGTTAATAGGTTTTTCACACAAATTATTTTAACGAACAATAAAACAAAAGAAATTGAAGTTGTTGATACAAAGCGAAAAATTTATATAAGCTCAGAAGATATCGAAAGCAATTTCATGACCGACATATTTCGCAGATTTATAAAACCAGGAAAAATAGGTATTTACTCCGAACTCTCAGAGCATGAGTACAATACAGTGCAAAAGAAACTAATAGAGTTGTAGCATATCATTTTATAAATGTTCTTACCAAGCTAAGGATATGAGAAACGAAGAGGAAACCTATAGATACATACATAAGTACCATAAGAATGAGACAGGACATGGAGGAATTAACGAAAACTATGAGGGAAAAAATGTATTTATTTCAAAAATTTAAAAAAGTACATACAAAAATACATCAACAATTGCGGTGTCAATTCGGTCAATGTCAAAGCCTTTTTTAGGCTAGAAGGACCTTTTACAAGACCTAATAGTCAGAGAATTCAGATATAGAAATATTTCACAGCACTATAGGGGAAAAACTTAGGATCTTAGAAACAGAAAAATCTGATCTATCATTTAAGGAAAGAATTTTCAAATGCGTAGAGTGGTATAATAAATCCTTTCATTCCACTATTAGGGCTAGACCAATAGATGTAATAGAGGGAAAAACCGACAAAGAAAAAGTCGAAAGGTTTCTAAAAGTAGAAAAGGTTATCAAACAAGCTTAACAAGAATCGCGAACTATACCAGCAAACCCAGGAGGAAGGTTATGTAAAAAATTATAGAGCATTGAGACACAAAAACGAACCTAAATATAGAAAATATACACCCAATAAATATCAAGAGACCTTCTAGATTTGCAGGTCAACTCGATATTGATGTTTATAATGATGATACTACTACACAGCGAAAGGAACATTGATCATAAATAAAGTAGAAAATAATGACGGATTTGTTGAAATAAGACTAGAAGACTACTAATTATCAAGAACTATGACATTATTCTACATATAATTGAACCTCGAAGTATTAAAGCTATCTTGAACATACTAGAAAACAACGTAAATGACAGTAGGGAATAAGCAACTTCTACAGTACGAACTTGAATCACTAAGAGCAAAAATACAGACTATACTTCCACACAGACACAGAAGAGGACTTGCTAATTTTGTAGGAACAGGACTTAAATGGTTGTTTGGTTCCATGGACGACAATGACAGGGCAGAAATCGAGGCACATTTGAGCATAGTGGACGAAAATAACCATTTGATTATAAATAATCTTAACAAAAATATTCAAATCATTTTAATGAAACTTTTACTAAATTAAAAGATATAATAGAAGCAGATAGGGTTAAAATACTAGAAAAGTTTAACGATATCAGGACAAATAACGAAAAAATATATAAAGAAGTCATTTATCTAGATATTCTGCTAAAAATTTAAATCCTTGGAGACAATATAGAACACATCCAAAATAACATTGCATCCGCCAGGTTGAATGTTATGAGTAGTAACATTTTATCTAGAGAAGAAATTATAAAATACAACATGGATTTATATAAATTACAAAATATTAGGCTAGGCGCAGCTAAGTATAATAACGAACAAATAATTTTTGCTATCAAAATACCAAAAGAGACAATAACAGCCAAAACATCATTTATTACTCCGATAACTAACAAAAATTTCGAAGAACTTGTATTTAAGAATCAAGAAATATTAAACCGAAATAATGTAACTTACGACTTCGAAGGAGATGTTAATGAGAGAAATTTAAAAGAATCTAGCAATTGTATTTATCGAAATAACTGCTTGAAAATTAAAAATAAGAAACCGGAAATTATTGAAATAGAATCAAATTCATTATTATTTAAGAATCAGAATAAAACAAAATTAAGTAGTTCATGTGATGAAAGAGTTATGACTTTAAATTAAATGGAAACTATTTGTTAAATTTTTATAATTGTTACATTAAAATAAATAACAAAACTTATTATAACAAAGAAGAAAAATTTACACAGAATTTTGTAATAGAGACAATTAATCTAAAACTAAACTAAACCATAAACACAGTATCATTGGAAGATCTCGTAATAAAACAAATTGCAAATATAGAAGAAATAGAGGAACTTAAGTTCCATAAGAAAAACAATGTTGTGTATATTGGACAATTTTAATCGTAACTCTAATAATTGTAAGCATTTTAGTTATAATTTTCGTATTCATTTCTATAAAATATAAAACCCTCAAAATCACCATAAGTAATAAAACCCAGGAGATCATTGAAAGGAGGGGTTACGTAGACCTCACCACCACAACAAAACACTTTCCCAGTAAATTGGGCAGCATATGAAGTATAAGATTACGAAAATTACTGCGTGGCAAAGTTCATTCGAGTACAACTTATTTCAGTAGAATGAACTGTGCCAATAATGATGACCAATATAGATTTTGTTGCAATACATATGCAATTCTGCATCTATGTCAATTCCATTGTTAAGCTAAATTACTTTTAATCAATTAAAAATTGTAACACTTAGTCTTAGTTCAAACATAGACGAATAAACATTTCAAAAATTTAATTTTGTTTTTTCTTTTTTTTTGGAGGAACGTATCGGCCATCCATAATTCGCAGATTGTACCAGCGGTCCAGAGAACACAGCAGCCATGGAGAACTCCATGAGAGATTCATAACCGCACCGAGAAATTTAAAAACTGCAATTAAAGATAGTAAAAAGAGAAGCTTCATCGAACTGTGCAACGAAGCCGACCAAAACCCGTGGGGAAAAGCCTACCATGTGGTGATGATGAAACTGAAGGGCGGCCGAAAACCCGCGCCTACATCCAGTGTTTCTCGAAAACGTAGTGGGTGTACTCTTCCCACAACAAGAAATGGAGGTACAAACGGAGAGTAAATACGACGGGGGCGTTACCAATAGCCCTCGTCACCGCAGAAGAAGTCCTGCAAGTCTGCGCAAAAATCAAGGACCAAAAGGCGCCTGGTGTCGATGGAATCCCTAACATTGCCTTAAAAGCAGCAATCAATTGGCGCCCACACATCTTCGCAGATATGTATAACACTTACCTCAAAGGAGTATTCCCCGACCAGTGGAAGAAACAAAGACTGGTCCTCCTACCAAAAGGTAGTAAACTACCACAGAATCCCTCATCGTATAGGCCTCTATGCATGTTGGACACCATGGGCAAAATACTGGAGCGCATCATAATTGACAGGTTGGAGAGTGCAATCGATGAGGCGGGAGGCCTTGCAGCTCACCAGTATGGTTTCCGTAAGACACGGTCTACGATCGACGCTATTGACGAAGTCGTGAATACCGTGACAAAAGCCATAGAAGGAAGACTTTGGATGGGCGGGAGCAAACAATACTGCGCAATCATCACGCTGGATGTAAAGAACGCTTTCAACACGGCAAACTGGAGAAACATCTTGCGAGCACTTACCGCCAAGAGAGTACCAGAATACCTGCAGAAGATAATGACGGACTATTTTAGAAATAGAATACTGCTTTACGACACCGACAATGGAACGAGGCAGTATAACGTCACAGGCGGCGTTCCTCAAGGCTCCATTATTAGGTCCGTGAAACTTAATGTATAACGGCGTCTTCAGAGATCTTCGAAAATAATTGGTTTCGCCGATGATATAGCAATCGTTTTAGTAAACAAACACCTTGAGGAGTTGAAGCTTGACTGCAATGAAGCTATTGGGATGGTCCAGGACTGGCTAGTACGGATGGGCCTACAAGTTGAAGAAGAAAAGACTGAAGTAGTGCTTATCAGCAGCAGGCGAGTCATGGAGACTATATATACAAAGGCAACGTCTGCCCTATCAAGGATAATGCCGAATATCGGGGGACCGAAACATAAGAGATTACTCTTAGCAAGAGTTGCCGCATCAATAATGCTCTACGGTTCCCAAATAGAAAGAAGACTGAGGCAGTCTACAGAACCAACGCGCTGAGTATGCAGCGCCTTCCGAACAACTTCCTACGACGCGGCATGTGTAGTGGCTGGCATGGTACCAAAAGAACTTCTTGCAAAAGAAGCCCAACAGAAATACCGTGCCAGCAGGACAACGGCAACAGCAACGATTAGAAGTAGTACTGAAGGACAAGGACCTAGGACAAGTCTGGAAGAATGTCAGGAGAGATGGTGTCACTCTGACAAAGGCAGGTGGACGCAGAGATTGATAACCAATATAGACGCCTGGATTAATAGGAAGCAGAACATTTTTGGAATATGTTAAATATACATATTTTTGTACGTTTTGTCCAAGTAGAATTTTAGAAGTTTTAAATAGAATTATTTCCAGTCCTGATCTCTAATTCAGCTCGTGCACACCAGTGCGGTTCGTAATCAGTATCGGTAGCGATGGAGTATAATAAACGATACACAAACAATTCAGCCTATGCAGTACTGTATACAAGTCTTTACTCGATACATATTATATGATTAATTTTCAAGCATCATAATAAATTTACAAAAAAATACTGACATTACATATAAAAATAAGGCACGTATTTTATTCCAAGAAAAACACAATTAGATTGGTAATAAAGATGACACCTAATTTTGTATCACGACATCTAAGTCGAACTTTGCTTAGCCTTTTCGAGCATATTCCTTGATATAATTAGACGCTGGATTTGTGAAGTTCCTTCATAAATTTGATAAATCTTAGCGTCCCGCATTAATTTTTCTACTGGATAATCGGTATTAAATCCATTTCCACCGAATATTTGAACAGCGTCAGATGCTATTTTGTTCGCAATATCAGCAGCGTGGCATTTGGCTATCGATGCGTAGTAGCTGTTACGACGACCTACGAGAATATTTACATATGTTAGCTATGCTGTTTTATGATCTAAAAATAAATAATACCTTGATCTACTTCCCAAGCAGAAAGTTGGTACGCCAGTCGGGAAGTCTCCACGCCAATGGCCATATCAGCTAATATAAATGATACTGCTTGATGGTATGCTATTGGAACACCGAATGTTTTTCTTTCTAAAGAATACTTTAGTGCTTCATCCATACAACGTTGCGCTAAACCCACAGCGCCAGCAGCTACTGGTGGTCGGGTTTTATCAAATGTTCCCATTGCAATTTTAAAACCAGCACCTTCGCCAACTAAGACATTTTCCTTTGGAATTCTTACGTCTTCAAAAGTAATACCTCGTGTGTCTGATGCTCTTTGACCCATGTTTTGTTCCTTGCGTCCAGGTGTAACTCCTGGAGTATCGCGTTCTACGATAAATCCAGTAAAAGCCTTGTTAGCAGGAGTTTTCGGATCAGAGTCTGTACGTGCGAGAACGAAATACCAATTAGCTACACCACCATTTGTAATCCACATTTTTTGCCCATTTAGAATGTATTCATCGCCTTTTTTTACTGCTTTCGTCTTTACTCCATTTACATCTGACCCAGCACCTGGCTCAGTAACGCAGTAAGCAGCAACAAGCGGTTCCTCTAGCAATCTTCCGAGATATTTTTTTTTTTGAGTATCATTTCCTGATAATAGTACCGGAGTTTGCTGAAAATAATAATTAATTTTTCAAACAATTGAATAAAATCATTTATAATTTATATACATATGTATATATTATTATTATTTATTAAGTGTACATGAATGTACAAAATAATAAGACCAGGCCTTTGAGCTTTAACTGGAAGGGATGGAGACATTGCAATACATATGTATGTATGTATATATTTGCAATGAAGTTATTTTAATAACAAGATACAATCCGTCTGGAACGGTTGGTATAATACCCTGTCCTTCTTCCTTTGTATCAACCATACTTAAGTGAGTGGGTGTGGTATACTGTCTTTTTTATTGAATTACAGCGATAACTCGAACGTTTAAGGATGTTACATAAAAAATATCATTAAATTCGTTTTTTTTTTAATGAAAACACCCCTAAAACGTAGGCGTTGCTATAGACAATGTATGGTGTATAGTAAATAATTTGAATACCTAAATGTTTGGTCTTAATGATTTTTTCGATTTTAAAGAAAACTACACGACTCTCAGTAAATTATGTCCAGTTTACTTAAATTTTTTTTTGAAGAAATTTTTTTTTTTTTTTTTTATTGACTTGCATATTGACTGATGCAAAAACGATCTATAGAAAAGAGCGAATGAACTATAATTGTCTAGTCTAGACAAATATGCAGTATACACAGTGCATGCAAATGCAAGGGATGAGATATCGGAAGAATTAGAGTCATAGCTGCGAAAGTTTGCCCCCAGTGTGGTGTTCTCTCCTCCCTATTATGGTCCATCGTAGTAAATGTAATGCTAAACATATTCAGTAATGACGGTTTCTATGTCCAAGGATACGCAGATGAAATTGCGATCCTAATCAGAGGCAAATTCGAAGAAACTATCTCGGAACTTCTCCAGACGGCACCCAACCTAGTTGCTGACTGGTGTAAAAAGGTTGGCCTAAACGTTAATCCCAAAAAAAAAGCACCAGTTGCTTTCACAAAAAGAAAAAATAAAGCTAAACTACAAAAACCCACTCTGTTTGGTGAAGCAATAGATTTTTCAGAAGAAGTCAAATACCTGGGCCTAACTCTAGATGAAAAACTCACATGGAACTTTCACCTCCCGAAAACCATAGACAAAGCCAGGATCTCCTTATGAACCAGCAGAAGTCTAATAGGTAAGAGCTTGGGTATTAACCCCAAAATTATGTTGTGGCTTTACACAGCCCTAACTAGACCAATCGTCACTTATGCAGCACCGGTATGGTGGCAAAAAACGAAGCAGAGGTCTACACAAGACAGGCTCAATAAACTTGAAAGACTAGCTTGTGTATGCACTACGGGCGCTATAAGAACAACCTCTACTGCAACGCTGGAAGTTATCCTTAATCTCCCACCCTTATATCTTCAGATACAGAGAGAAGCTCTGACTAACGCCTTTATGCTCATATCTAAAAATAACAACAAATCCAAATTAGTCCATCCAGACATTGACGCAGAACTAAGCAAAGATGAACTACTTGGAATTACCTAAACGGATAACTGTCTACCAAAATTTAACTTCAAATAAAACTTCAAGGTTATATTCCCAGACCGCCATAACTGGGAACAGAACAAACCCACATTTGCTAGCGATTCCCTTGTATGGTACACAGATGGATCAAAAACAGATGAAGGAGTTGGGGCTGGAGTATACGGTGTCAATACAAAAACATTCATCTACACAAGCATGGACAAATGTAACTCCGTATTTCAAGCGGAAATCTTTGCTATAGAACTCTGTCTCAGAGAAAATATCAACAGATCTATAACAAATAAGAACATTTTTATTCTGACAGCAACGCTGCGCTTCTTGCCATAAAGGCATATGAAATGAAATCAAAACTAGTATGGGACTGCCTTCAACTACTTATGTCATTAGCCAGCACAAACAGAGTTCATTTCATTTGGGTGCCAGTAGGTAACACTGCGAAACACTGCATTACAAATTGGCTAAAAAATAAAGCTCACCATTACTGGACGAAAACTGAAGGTAACAGACAAGCCAAAATATAACATTTCCCTTACAAGAACGAAACAACTTCTAGGTCTAACTAGAAGTCAGTTTCGTATAATCACAGGATTCCTTACTGGACACTCTCAAGTCAAAAAACACGTTATGACTATGGGAATAACTCAAGACAACACTCGCAGAATGTGCAACGAGGACAAAGAATCAACAGAAAACATTTTGTGTCACTGTAACTGTCTAATCAGAAACCGTCATCGTCACTTAGGGAAATTCTACCTTGAAGCAGAGGATATATCTGCTAGCTCACTGAAAGATATACTATGATTTATTACTAACTCGGGTATCATGAGTGAGCTCTAATAGGAGGAAATCACAATAGACCCACCTGTGGACGCAGTGATATGGTGACTAGATCCCGCCTCATATGTTAATCTTAATCCTAACTGGGCCGCGAGGGAACACCAGAGAAGGTGGTCAACGGTGGAAGATTGCGAGAAGGCAAAAATGACTATTAAAATGCCGTTTGGCACCACTTATAGAGAAGTTCTAAACTTAGGGCAAATGACACTGGTGGTAGCGTTATCTACAAATTTTGGGTATCACCTAAAGAAGATGAGTCTTCTGGAGAATGACATCTGTGAACTATGCCTGGAGGAAGTCGGGACGGCAGCGCATACATATATAGTGTCAATGTCCGGCGCCAGCTGGCACAAGAATGGAGGTCTTGGGGAGCCACTGGGTAGACATCTAGAGGATGAACCAGATTTCTGTTAAGCTAAGAAGCCTGGTGGAAGAGAGACGAAAAGGGACCCAAGACTGTGGTCTGGTTCAATTTCTTATGCATTCAATAAGTAATATATTTGAATACCATGTTCCAATAAAAAATATTGTTATTCGTAATCGAAAATACGAGTGGTTTAATAAAAAAAATTCAGTTTCTTATTTTTAAACGAGATGTCGCATATAAGAGGTGGAAAAGATTTCGACTGAATATTTTTCATTTAGAATTTAAAAGACTACGAAAATCCGTAAATGTGGACGAAGTTATTTGTAAGAAGATTTGAATCTGATCTGTCTACAAAAAGGTTTGGAACAATATTAAAAGCATTAATATTGGGTATTAGCAAACAAATATCCTGTGATCCAATTGAAGCTGAAATGAGTTAATTGAAATTTTTGCCACAGCATCCATTATATCAGAGACCGATGATGATAGTGGTGAAGAATTGCCCGCCTAACAGGCTAATGCCGGTGGAAACTATTAACAGCTTCCGTTTCAATAGGGTAAATGTGTACAAACTATGGAAAGCGACGAAATTATGTCGATCCCAAAGGGATCTATCCTTGGACCCCTTTTCTCACAATAATCAATAATTACCTGCGCCAAGTCAAGCAGCACTGTAAAATTCAAATATAAATGTACTGCAGACGCGTTAAAAATATAACAGTAATTTTTAATTAAGAGCTTACTTGGAATGACCAAGTTTATGGTGAACTGCAGGTTCTCTACCTCTCAGGGGCGTGCCTTTCTTACTTACTTACTTAGGTGGCGCTACAGTTCGGAGTGAACCTGGGCCTCAACTAACAAGCCTCTCCAGTTAGCTCGGTCCTTAGCTAACTGGCTCCAGTTGCGCACTCCAAGCTTGTTCAGGTCCCCTTCAACTTGTGCGCGCCACCTAAGGCGAGGTCTTCCTCTGCTGCGTTGTCCCTCCGGGTGTGTTTCGAAGACTCTTCGGGCCGGAGCACTGGTGTCCATTCGCTCTACATGTCCTAGCCACCTCAAACGACTAATGCGCATTTTTTGACTAGGTCGATGTCGCTGTATACCTCGTATAGTTCGTCGTTGAATCTTCTCCTCCAAAGCCCGTCAACGCAAACGGGACCGAATATTTTACGAAGAATTTTTCTCTCGAAACGACCGAGGATATCTTCATCCGCTTTTGATAAAGTCCAAGTTTCAGCGCCATAAAGCAGGACTGGGATGATCAAGGTCTTATATAGAGTCTGATTAGTTGTTCGGGACAGGGCCTTACTACTCAATTGCCTTCTCAGCCCAAAGAAACAGCGATTGGCAAGAGTTATTTTTCGTTTTATTTCTGCTGAGGTGTTGTTGTCAGAATTAATAGCAGAGCCGAAGTAAACAAAGTCCCTTACTACCTCAAAGTTATAGCTGTCGATTGTGACGTTCTGTCCAATCCATCGATGTTGCGTGTCCCTTCTGGTTGACAGCATATATGTACTTGGTTTTGCCCTCGTTTACCGCTAAACCCATTTTGGCATCTTCTGTCCGCCCGCTGTGTTCTTCCAATAATGTCGATATCGTCGGCATACGCTAGTAGTTGTACAGACTTTTGAAAGATTGTGCCTCCGGTGTTGGCTTGTGAGTTTCGCACAATTTTTTCAAGAACGATGTTAAAAAATCACATGACAGCGCGTCACCTTGTCTAAATCCTTTTTTGACATCAAAGGTCTCGGTGAGATCGATACCGACCTTGATGGAGCAGCGAGAATTCTCCATCGTCATTCTGCACAATCTGACGAGTTTGGCAGCATAATGCTGTCATATGCGGCCTTGAAATCGATAAAAAGATGGTGGGTATCGATTTGAACTTCTTGGGTTTTTTCCAGGATTGCCGAAGTGTGAAGATTTGATCGATTGTGGACTTTCTTGGTAAATTTATTGCTAGGAAAATTGATCAATCGAATGATCAAAAATCAATGTGGAGAACAATCAAATCGTTAGTACTTAATGAGGAGAAAAGTGAAATAAATGAAATAATCTTTAATAATAAGACAATAAGAAACAAGACTGAAATAGGTAATAAGCTTAATTCGTTAAAAGTGTTTACATTTTGCTCGCTCAATCTGATAAATGTAAATAATGGACAAACTTTTAAATTTCAATTGATAAACATGAAAAAAAATATGAATAATAAGAGGGATTTTAAAGGCTCTCACACATCGTCGCGATAGCGATAAAGATAGCGATCTATCGCAACACGTGTATTCAAACTAGTTCATGCATACCGAATGCGATACACACCGGCGATTGTTGCAAGAGATTGCGATTGGATATCGCCGCAAGTTGTATTTTATCGCTCTATCGCGCGATGATGGAAGTAGAAATTTTAATTTCTTCTGTAAAAAAGTTCCTGTATCTATATATGTATGTACATACATATACATATATAGCTCTATCGCTATCGGGCCGGTGTATTTAATTGCTTATTGCTATGACGATAGTTATCGTTATCGCTATCGTGGCGGTATGTGAATGCCTGAACTGTTTGTCAGCTAAAATGATGTTGTGTGGTTTAGACATTATCGGTCCTAGGTATTGTAATAATAAAAGTATTTTTCCTAATTGCTGGAAATAATCAACGGTAGTGTCAATTGAAAAAGTGTCAACATGCTGACGATGGAGAGCAAAATTTTGAATTTTTGAAAAATTTGTGCATAAACATTTACAGAAATATATGGAAAGTAATAAATTTTTGACGGAGTATCAGAATTTAGACAACAACACAGCTGTGAATCATTACTGAATCTTGTGATAACGCAATGGAAAACTGATATGCATCACAAAAAATTTATAGCTGCTGTTTTCTTGGATGTACAAAGGACATTTTAGACAATAGACAGAGACATACTAATAAAAAAAACTGGACAGATACAACATAAAAGGAGTGGAACTTGAATGGGTCAAAAGTTACTTAGACGAACCAGAATTTCGAGTAAACTATTTGATCACTTGACGTTACTGTTCATAATATACATACATTAACGACTTGGATAAAGTACTGAACCATGCGAGGACTAGACTGTTTGCAGATGATACTTTGTTATATCTTTCTGGAAGTCCTGTTGATGAATGTATCGAACAGCTGAAAGCAGATTTGATTTATAATTTAAAGTTGAATACATTTCAAATATTGTTCAACAATTCTATTCTTGGGTCCTAACCAAATGTTAGATAGACTACAAAAAGGAGTAAGGGAAGTTACCTTTGTAGTCGAAAATTCCACTCAATTATCATTGTATTCATTTCCCCATGTATTCCCTTATGTATTTACATTATATTCATTGTATAAGCCTGTTTTAAATGTATTTACTATCGTATGATGCAACTGTTCATGCTTAAAATATAAACTTATCAACCAAAAATAAAGTTCAGTTCGAAGCCAACTGTTGAACGGACAGCATTATTTTTTATTCCACTCGCTATTCCTTAACTCCAGAAGTGAGATCTGTTAAACACGTGTAAAAACAAAAAGGTTTTGTGCAGTCCGCATAGTAATAATTACATGTTAAGCAATAAACTTTATGATCTGTCGCGTGTGAAAAAAAAACAACAAATTATGGCAACAGCACGGGTCGAACAATTTATTCGAAATTGATAGGCTTGCCGACAGAATAAAAAAACAAGAGGAAATTTTAGTTCTCAAAGAAAAACTCGCAGCTTTATGTCGACCAACCGAAAGCTCCACGTGTTCAATCTCATACAAACACATCGAAGACATTGTGCCTCACTTCTCTGGTGACGATAATTTCTCCATTAAACAATGGGTGCGGAGTTTTGAGGAGGCAAGGTCTTTGTACAAGTGGGAGGAGCAACAATCGTTTATCTTTGCAAGAAGAAGTCTGAAAGGAACCGCCAAATTATTTCTCCGTTCATCCCGTTGCTCCACATGGTCGGAGTTGAAATCAAAACTTCTACAAGAGTTTCACCGAGTGGTCACGTCAGCTGATGTTCACGATATTCTACGGAACCGGAGGAAGAGAAGAGACGAGAGTATTCGTCAATATACACTGGCTATGCAGGAGATCGCATTCAATGCAGAAATCGGCGACGAGGATCTTATACATTACATCATTAAAGGAATTCCTGATACTTCATGTAACAAACAACTTCTTCTTACAGCAAGAAATAGGAACGATTTGAAACAAATGCTGAAGAAATACCAGAAGATGAAATATTACGCCGCAGAAAATATACCTTCTTCTTCAACAGCGATAACAACCTCGTTTGCTAACCAATTCCACCGATTACATAAGGACAGGTGCTTCAATTGCAACGAGCCTGGACATATTGCTAGCAGCTGCCAGAAGCCACGGCGAGAGCGAGGTAGTTGCTACAAGTGTGGTAAGCATGGACACTTAGCATCCACCTGTCGAAGCATCAAGCCACCTGCAGATCCACCAGCAGTGCTTTTGCTCCAGCAGCCGGAAGCTCAACCAGAAGAAGACAATGTAATGGCACACATTTAACGACGACTTCACTGTTGCTGTTAAGTACAAATTTTCTAATAGTTTTACTAATGATGTTTTCGAATTTCAAGCAAATACAATGGTAGACACAGGCAGTCCGATAAGTTTTATACAGGAACAATTCATGCCATCTTTTTTGATCCTGCCATTAGAACATGACTGCAACCAGTATTTTAGAATAAATGGAACAAAATTGGGTATATTGGGAAAAGCTGAATGTATTATTTATGTAAGTGATAGACCGACAAATTGCATGTTGCATGTAGTTAAAAACAAAACAATGACTAACTCTGTTGTTCTTGGCAGAGATTTTTTACAAGCCAGTAATATTAAATTAAATGTTGAAAATTCTAAAACTAAATTAATAATTTATGCTAAAAATTATGAAAATTTAAACAACTTAGATAATTGTGATGATAATTTCAACGACAAATATGACAACAATTTTACGGATTTGCATGACGATAGTTTCGCGAAAGATATGTTAAATATAGATACTAGTTTGATAAAAATGATTTTAATTTGAGGATTAACAATAATCTTACATACGAAGATAGACAACGCCTTTATTGTATTATGAAACAAACCAATTCTGATAAAAGCATTTCTAATCCAAACACGTGAGTTCAAATGTGAGTTTTAATTGCGCACCGCGGCGGCTACCATACGTACATAATACTCTTGAATTAAGAAAAATTTTAAATGATTTATTGAACCGAGAAATAATGCGCGAAAGTAATTCCCCCTTTGCCTCTCCGATCGTTTTGACCAAAAAGAACGTTCAGATTATGCGTAGACTACAGGCAACTAAATAGTGTCACACAAAAAGACAATTAATCGAGGATCATTTGGACCGGCTACGGAATTAAAAAATACTTTTCATTATTAGACCTTGGAGCACATAGGAGCACAGGTGTATTAGATGTCTGAAGAATCCGTAAAGTTAACATCGTTTGTTACGCCTATAGGCCAATTCGAATTTCTTTATATGCCATTTGGCCTTAAAAATGCCCCGGCAACTTTCCAGCGTTATATTAATACGAGATTCAAAGATTTAATAGCTGAGGGTAAATTACTCGTATACATTGATGATTTACTCATAGCCACTGAATCCAAAGAAGAGCATTTTGCTGTTCTACAGAAAGTTTCCAAGATAGTATTGGATTTCAATTTAGAACTTAGGTATGACAAATGTCGTTTTATGGAAGAACAAATTATGTATCTTGGTTATGAAATCAGTGCAAACGGTATAAAACCTAACTCTGATGGTTTAGCTGCTGTGCGAAATTTTCCTACTCTAAAAAACATCAAGGAGCTTCACTCATTTCTTGGATTATGTTCGTATTTTAGAAAATTCATTCAAAATTTCTCAGTATTATCAAAACCACTATATGATCTATTAAAACAAAATGTCAAATTCCAATTTGGAGAAAAAGAGATAAGTGTTTTCCAGTTATTAAAGCAAAAATTACTTCAAGCGCCAGTGTTGAGCATTTATTCTCCACAGGCAGAAACCGAACTGCACTGCGATGCCAGCTCCTTGGGTTTTGGTAGAGTTTTAATGCAAAAGCAGTCAGATAAGAAGTTCCATCCTATCTTCTTTTTTTCCAAGAGATCAACACCGACAGAGTCAAGATACCATTCCTTTGAACTCGAAACCCTTGCGATCATATATGCGTTAAGAAGATTTCGAACCTATTTAATGGGTATTAACTTTAAAATTATTACTGATTGTAATTAATGAATGTAATTATTCAGTAGAGCATAGAGATTCAGTCAGAATGAACCACGTCGACGCCCTTAGTAGGTGTCATAACATCTTTTTGGTACAACCTGATTCATTCGAATATGCACTGGCGTCTGCCCAAAATCAGGATATAACCATTCAGAATATTGCTAACATGTTAGAACACAAACAATACCCATTCTACGAAATGGTTAATGGTCTTATCTACCGGAAATGTAAAGATTCTGTTGCTTTTCATGTTCCAGAGCAAATGGAAAAAAATATTATCCAAACTCACCATGATGGACTTTGTCATGTGGGCGCGGATAAAGTATTTGAATTTCTTAGAAAGACCTACTGGTTTCCATCGATGAAGCAAAAAATCAAAGACTACATCAAGTCATGTTTAAAATGTATTTACTTCGCAGTTCCATCTGGCAAAAAGGAAGGTGAACTACACAGTATTCCAAAAGGGAATAAGCCCTTTGATACACTTCACGTAGACTATTATGGGCCCCTTCCAGCTGGTGTGAAAAATCTAAAGAAATACATTTTCCTACTAGTGGATGCGTTCACTAAATTTACCAAGCTTTATTCAGTGAAGACGACAAGTTCGAGAGAAGTCATTCAAAGCTTGCAAAATTATTTTTCAAATTACAGTCGACCAAAACGATTGATTTCGGATAGAGGATCGTGTTTTACCTCAGATGTATTTCTGTCATTTTGTAGAGATGTTGATGTGACACACATAAAAGTTGCCACCCATTCTCCCCAATCAAATGGACAGGTGGAGAGGATAAATAGGCTTTTGACTTCTATGTTGCCAAAAGTATCCGAAGCCGAGCCGGGTGAGTGGTCAAACTTACTTACTTAACGGGCTCCCGACCCGTAAAGAGTCTCTGCCTGAGACACGGCAGCCTTTCACACTCTTCGATCCCGGGCACACTACTTCCAGTTGTCTAGACCAAGCGCTCTGGCATCCGCGATAGCTTGGTCTTTAAAACGGAGGTTCGGTCTTCCTTGTCGTCTCGAATCTGGGGCTGGGATTCGAAGATCCTCTTTGCTGGAGCATTATTGTCCATTCGCTCGATGTGGCCGGGCCAGTGTAGTTGACGTGTTTTGGCTTTTTGGACTACATCCACATCTTGGTACAGCTCATAGAGTTCGCGGTTGTATCTTCTCCTCCATTCGCCCTCCTCGCATACGGGACCGAATATCCGACGAAGAATTTTTCTTTCGAAAGTGTTCAGTATTTGCTCTGCTTTCCTGCTTATCGTCCAGCACTCGGCTCCATACAGCAGAACTGGCAGGATCAAAGTTTTGTAGAGCATACATTTCGTCTTTCGAGTTAGGAATTTTGACCCCATTTGTTACGCCAAACCGAAGTAGCAACGGTTTCCTAGGGTAAGTCTTCGACGAATCTCCACTAAGGTGTCATTCGTGGAGTTGATGTTTACTCCGAGGTAGGTAAACTCCTTAACCACTTCGAAGGTACTGTTGCCAACAGTGACGTTCTGTCCTAGGCGGTGGACAGATGCTTCTTTGTTTGTTGACAACATGTACTTGGTTTTGTCCTCATTTACTTCTAGGCCAACTCGTTTCGCCTGTTCTTCAATTGCTGTAAAAGCCTCTAACACGGCGCGCTGGGAGCGACCGATGATGTCAATGTCGTCTGCGTATCCCAGCAGCTGGACAGATTTGTTGAAGATAGTGCCTTCCTAGTGCACCGCGTGTTTTCCAGCGTCACGCGGCACAGCTGGATCAGTTTAGCCGGTATCCCGAATTCGGCCATCGCCTTGTAGAGCTCAAGACGATGAATGCTATCATATGCGGCTTTAAAGTCGATGAAGAGATGGTGAGTCTCGACTTGAAATTCGTTGGTCTTTTCCAGAGTTTGCCTTAGTGTGAAAATTTGGTCGATCGTCGATCTCACAGTACGTTGGTAGGATCTTATATGCGACGTTAAGCAGGGATATGCCTCGGTAGTTCTTACAAGACATAGGATCGCCTTTCTTGAAGATGGGGTATATAGAGCTGATAGTCCAGTCATCGGGCATGACTTCATCCACCCATACTTGGTTGATGACTTGGTGCATGCACCCTACCAAAGCATCACCACCATGTTTGAAAAGCTCTGGTGGTAGACCATCAGAGCCGGCGGCCTTGTTGTTCTTCAGCTTTTTGATAGCTGAGCCGACCTCTTCAAAACTAGGAGGGGGAGTGGTCAAAACATTTAGATAAAATTCAATTCTCCGCGAGTATTTAGAATATGAAACCATTTAAAAAGATCCAGTAGACATAGTTGAGGAAAGGGAAAAGGCAAGTTTTAGAATCATGCATAATCAAGAAAAAAATAAAATTCAGTATGATAAAAACCACAAAAAACATCATCGCTATAAAGTAGGTGATTATGTGGTAGTTAAAAATGTCGTCACTACTGCAGGTGTTAACGAAAAACGATTGCCTAAATACAAGGGTCCATACGTAGTATACGAAGTATTGCCTAACGATAGGTGTCGTATAAAAGATTTAGAAAACTTGCAAGTTTCTCGAAACCGGTACGATGTGATTTCAAGTCCCGAAAATATGAAGCCGTACGTGGTAAACAATTAACACGCAAATGTATGCCACACAAACAAAAAAAAATTAGAAAATCATTTTATGAAATTGGTTGTGTTTCATTCCCGATCAGATACATTATTCGAAAGCCATCGCTTTTATAAGTCTCATTCAATTATTAAATTTCACTTGAAAGTAATTTTGTGTTGAAAATATCAAATAATCGATATTTGTGTAAATCGAGGCGATTTAAAATCAGGAATGGCCGAATTGTAGTCGAAAATTCCACTCAATTATCATTGTATTCATTTCCTTATGTATTCCCTTATGTATTCACATTATATTCATTGTATAAGCCTGTTTTAAATGTATTTACTATCGTATGATGCAATTGTTCAACCAAAAATAAAGTTCAGTTCGAAGCCAACTGTTGAGCGGACAGCATTATCTTTTATTCCACTCGCTATTCCTTGACTCCTACACCTTGGAGCAAGGATTCATCGCAGTAAAATGCGTTAGGGTGATTCAATTGATATTGCCTTGTTGCAGGAGCCTTGGATCTTCAAAGGAAGGATTATAGGTCTACCTGAAAGTATTGCCACTTTACACTATGTGCGATCTTGTGAAAGAGCTAGATCTTGTATACTGGTGAGGCACGGAGTCAAAGCGCTTATGCTGCCGCAACTTTGTGTCCCAGACCTTGTCGCTGTGCCAGTTTGTCATAGCATCGGCATACCTGCCATATGACTCCGCAGAGCCTCCTCCAACAAAAGAGGTCGAGTCTCTGGTGAATGTCTGCAGGGGTAAGAGCGAAGATCTAGTGATTGGTTGCGATGCTAATGCACACAGTACAGTGTGGGGAAGCACCAACGATAACTGCAGAAGAGAAGCTTTATTCGAATTTGTAGTGTGCAAAGAGCTAACTATTCTTGACAGAGGAACAGAACCGACCTTTGTGGATGCGAGACGAAGGGAAGTGATTGATGAGACTCTGTGTAGTAATAGAATATCAGATTGGAAAGTAATGGATCAGACAATGATGTCCAGAGCCATCTCATTTGATGTTCGATAGGGATCTAAAAAAAAAACAGATCGGAAATATGTCAGGATTCCCAGGAACACGGACAAAGTAAAATACCAGGAAGTGTTACGGGATAAACTGAATGGGAGGGTATCCAAAATACCGAAAACCACTTGGGATGTAGAGTCGCAGCTGAAGTACTTACAAACAGCTGTCGAAAATGCTTACCAAGAGGCGTGTACACCTTCTTTGGTAGATGAAAAGGACCCCACGCTTTGTGGTGTAGGGAACTTGAAAATCTAAAGAAGGAAGTGAAAAAGCATTTAATCATGCCATGAGAAGGGATGATCCTGAATCATGGGATGAATACAAGGCAAAGAAGACAGAGCTAAAAGCAACTCTTCGACGACGTAAAAGGGAGTGGTGGAGGGAATTTTGCTCGAAAATGAGAAGCACAGCTGAGGTCAATAGACTTCATCCAGTTTCCAAAGTCGGACTCTTTCGTGATAGAACGGGGGAGATGGTTGAGACACTGGATCGTACAAATGAAGTCCTCATGGAAATACACTTTCCGGGAAGTCTTAAGTCAGATCAGCCCTGGGCTCTGAGGAAACAAAGAACAAATAGGATGGTTAGGGCTGAAGCGGAACGGATAGTAACGCCAGAAGCGGTCAGTGGGGCGATAAAAACATTTTCTCCTTACAAAACCGCGGGACCAGATGGTATTTTCCCAGCTTTAATGCAATGGGGTTCAGACCTCATAGTACCAAGGCTTAGGGGTATATACGTCACATGCCTAGCAATAGGATACATACCGGTAACATGGAGGGAAACAAATGTGGTGTTTCTTCCAAAACCGGGAAAAAAGGACTACACCGAAGCGAAGATATGCCTTCGATAAGATATGCTCCGAAAGTCTGAGAATAGCCTTAGAAGAACGCAGGGTTAACCCATTGGTGGTGAGATGGGTGGACAATATGTTGAAAAATAGGGCGATAAATATTCAGACGGGAACTTCAAGACTTAGAGGAAGGGTCAGCAGAGGTGTTTTATCACCTACTCTGTGGAATATAACTGTGGACTCTCTCCTGAGAAGACTTGAAGAGGTTGGCATCCACACTGTGGGATATGCCGATGATATAGCAATAATGGCAGGAGGTAAATTCATGAACATCACAGCAGATACCATGAGAAATGCTCTCAGAGTGGTGGAGCGGTGGTGTCAGGAACAAAGGCTCTCCATTAATGCGGAAAAGACAGATCTGATCACCTTCACAAGGAAGAGGAGAGATCTGGAATTTCAGCGCTTGACACTTTTCGGATCGGAGCTGCAGTTGACCAGGAAGGTTAAGTATCTGGGTGTATACCTAGATGCTGGACTAACTTGGAACTTCCATGTGGAAGAGAAGATTAGAAAGGCGAAAAGGGTGCTTCATCAGTGCAAACGAGTATGTGGACTAAGGTGGGCAATCTCGCCGAGGTCAGCATACTGGATGTACACGATGATAGTTAGACCGATTATCACATATGCGTCAGTTATATGGTGGTAGAAAGCCAACCAGAAAACTGTAAAGAAGCAATTGGATAGGGTCCTACGACTGGCATGTTTAGGGATCGTGGGTGCAATATGAACGACACCAACATGCGCAATGGAAGTGATCCTAGGTATCCTGCCGCTCGACTTATTTATTAAGAAAGTGGCGGCCTAGACGGCACTTCGTCTGCACCGGGATGCCAACTGGCACTGGCGTTTTACTATCTATGGGCATAGGAAAATCCTGGATATCGTGAAAAACGAGATTAGGGTGTTGAATATGCCCATGGGTGGAATAAAGAGAATGCGTGTTACCGAAAGGCATCACAAAACTCTTATCGGAGATGGAACACTTCCGGAAAAGAAGATTGGTGATATAATCATCTTTACGGATGGGTCCATGATGGATGGTAGAGCGGGGGCAGGTATCTTCTCAGAAGAACTGGAACTAGCCTGTCATATTAGTCTGGGGAAATATACCTCAGTCTATCAAGCCGAGATGATTGCTCTGTTGCATGCATTGGATCACCTGAAAGAGGGTCAGGTCGAAGGTAAAAACGTTACCATAGCACTGGACAATCAATCAGTGATTAGACGCATGGACCAAACAGATATCAATACATCACTGGCATTGGAATGTGCTCATAAGCTCAATGAGTGCTCATCTCGAAATGAGATGACGCTGCTCTGGGTGAGAGGGCACGTAGGGACTGAGGGGAATGAAAAGATGGACTCTCTGGCAAAGCAGGGGTCAACCTCGGAGCTCTCCGGTCCGGAACCATCCGCTGCACTTGGCAGAGGGATGGTAGAACACCTGATTAACAACTGGGCGGCGTCGAAACACCAGAGAAGGTGGTCAACCGTAGAAGGTTGCAGACAGGCGAAAATGGCTATTAAAATGCCGGGTGGCACCACTCACAGAGAGGTTCTAAGCTTAGGGCGAAGAACACTTAAATGGGTGGTAGCGTTATTTACAGGTCATGGGAATTTCGGGTATAACCTAAAGAAGATGGGTCTTCTGGAGGACGACACCTGTGAACTATGCCTGGAGGAAGTCGGGACGGCAGCACATATATTGTGTCAATGTCCGGCGTTAGCTAGCAGAAGAAGGTAGATCTTGGGGAGCCACTGGGTGGAAACCCAGATGGTGAACCAGATTTCTGTTAAATAGATGCTAGCGTTGACACGAGGAATCAAAGCCAGAGAGGAACTGTGGAGAAATCCAAGGGGACTCTCCGGCTAAGATGGATCGTGGAAGAGAGACGAAAAGGGACCCAATACAGTGGTCTGGTTCGTAATTTCTCGAACAATATATATATATATATAGTAACAAATAGCTAAAAGCTAATCAAAAAATCAAAAAAAGACTTAATTTTTTTGTTAGAGCAAATATATATATAATTTTTTAAATGCTCATTGTAAATTTAAAAGTATTTGAAATACATACTAATAAATAGTACTGCTACTGTTTTAAAGTTATACGATAAGATTTGATTTATTCATAAATTCATTGATCTTATTTATGTTGTCGCTAGATGGGATTTTTTTAGATGTCTTAAATAGAAACATCTTTAAATAAATTGCTTTAATCGGTCTCATTCTATTGCGCTTAAGAACTTAGGTTTGTGTACCCCATTATATCAAGAAAAAACCTGCTTTCTCCTTTACTCCTTTCTAGAGAGCTCTGTCCTAGTGCCTTAGCGTGTGATGCGAGTTTTTTCCATTAGGCATGACCTCTGGGCCTTAAACAAAACCCGGAAACCAGTTAAGGATACTTTTCGATGTTACGCTATCAACAAAGCCATTGTCAATTACTTGGCCACAACATGAACCTTAATGGGTTTATATAAATTATCATGAATTCCAACTTCTTTTAAATGACAAAACCTTCTATTGTAATTTTTACAACAAACTCAAGTTAAAGAAAACGTAAAAAAAAACAATACTTATTCTATTTCTACGACTAAAACATTAACATTACAAAACAGGGCACCGGTCTTGTAAACCGATCGGTCCCACATTAACCCATTGCTATTAATTCCAACATATCGGCAATAGCTGCTGAAATAGATTCAATTAAACCAACAGTAACCTCCGTCTACATCCCTCCCTATCAAGAGTTTTCATACAATGACCTCCCCAGCCTTTTGAAATACATATATTGATACCCCAATTCTTTTAACGGGGGATTTCAATTCATGGAACCCCCTGCAACGCTATCATCTTCTTGCAACGCTATCGGCAAAATAGTTGAACGTTCCATCTCGAACTCAGTTCTATCAATTCTGACTGACGGCATTTCAACCCACTTTTCCATACACAAAACTTACTTCCATGTTGACTTGACCCTCATAACACCACCACTTGTACCAAACCGCACCTGGTCTACTCTGGATCCTCCACGGTAGGGAACAAGGAAGCCGCTAACCTTCATAAAACCATAAGGGTCGCTTCAAATTTTCCCATCACTCGATCGAAAAACCACAGATACAAAAAGGTTTTACCTTGGTGGAATAAGGAACTAGGTACATTGACGCCAAGAAAAACAAATAACCAAATTAACCGATTTCATGCAAAATAGTGAAGTTATGAAAAAGTGGGCATGGCAGTTGGCGAATACATTTGTACTGCATATTTTTCTCAAAAGCCCAGATAAAATAAAAATTTAAGGCCCAAAAACTGATGTCAACAGACGTACGAACATGCCTCAATCGTCTTCGCTATTGATACAGATCATGAATATATATGATTTATAGGGTCTATCTCGATTATTTCTCTCTCAAACTTAATATACCCTTAGGATAGGGTGTAAAAAATTATGGACCGGCATTAAAAACCCTTACAGGTAATTATGTACCTCGCTCCATAAAACAATGACATAATCAGTTTACCCCATCAGATCGCCGAGCACTTCGCAAAAACTTGGACGTACTCCGCGCCAATTATTCAAACTTCCATACTGTATTCATAACCGAAAAACTATCAGCGTTAAATAGCACTTCACCCTGCTACACCATCAATCCTTCCGCAAATCTTATTGAATGTGCCATAACTGTGATCGTACTTAATAGCTGCCTTAACTCAGTAAAACGTAAAAGTGTTGAATTCGACCGCATATCATATGCAATGCCTAAAAATAGACTTCCTGCTTTAAAGCTAAAGATGAAGAAAGCTTTATTTAATGGCATAATACCACAAGCGGTATCCAATTCCTAAACGGCATCTATTATCCCTTTAGCAAAACGCAACAAGCCCAACTCCAACATGTCCGCTTACCGCCTAATATCTCTTCTTTCCTGCACGGGAAAAATCATGGAAAAAATAATTTCAAGGGGTAAAAAGGAACCACGATGTGTGAAATGCGTCGGAAATCACCTTTTCCAAGACTGTGGAGTAAACAAACAAACTTCTGCAACCTGTGCTAATTGCAAGGGAAAACACCCAGCAAATTACAGGGGATGTGAAGTAACTAAGGATTTGCAAAAGCGGAGAGATGCGCTCCTTAAGCCTCAAAATACACCAAGGTTAAAAAAAAAACACGCCAACTTAGACAAAACGTAAGTCCGCTCAGGACATAGTAGCCAATCTAAAACCAACGGGTCCAGAGCGTAAAAGAAAAATAGTGATAACAGAAAAGTCGTCGACCTCTGTTTTCAAAAGAAACAGTACTGAAACGTTACCATTAGGAAATCCATCCAGCCTTCCGACAACTAAAGTGCTAACATACGCTTAGGCCACGGCATTTGAACAATCAAAAGAGCTTGAAATTTCCACGGACCCTGTTTTTCATGTTTTCTTCGTTATTCTCGCAAAACTTGAAGAACAAAACAAAATAAATAAAACTATTCTCGCTAGGTTGGTTAAGTTCGAAAGTAATTCACGGAAAACCCATACTTCAACTAAAATATGAACGAAAAACGAATGTTAAAAATATGTACTTTTAATGCAAACGAACTTTTGCAAACTCTTGACGAACTGGAAATATTCATGCGCGAAAAAGATATTGACAGTCACCGACTAACTCCCGAGCCGATAACATCATTCGTCAGTCCACTGTGTGATTTAATTTTTCCGCCAAGTGCCTAAACCGCTACCTCCCGTTATAACCGTATTTTTTTCCTTTTCTTTTTGCTATACATAATTGATATCCGCGTGAGTGTGCCGATTTAAGTGCAAAAATGGTCCATGGGCCAAAGCAGATAGACGAGCGTTTCGGGATTCTCTACCCAGCCAAGAAAAAAACCAAAACATAATACTTTGCCTCCAAACAGCTACCCAGATCTCCGATCACATTCCAGTGCAAAAAATCCTCGATTTATTATTATGTCGCCCAAAAATAGTGAAAAACCCATCTCGTCCTTTAACCCATTCCTTTTCAAAAAAACTATCGACAATATTAGCAAAGATTATGAAGATATAAGACAACTTCGTGAGCGAAGTCTATTAATCTTTGTTAAGTCACAAAAAACCGCCGACCTCTTCCTTAAAGCTAATAAACTCGCTGGTGTTTGCCCAGTAGCAGTGAAACTACACGATTGCCTAAACCAATCGAAAGGAATTGCGTATGCTCCATGTCTAATAAACGTGTCGGAAACAGAAATTGTTAGCGAAATGAAGCCCCAGGGTGTCACGGAAATATATAAATTTCTAAAGAAAGGCGATGATGGAAAGCAAAAACCAACAGGTCTCATGCTCTTCACATTCGGCCTCTATCAAATCCCAAAATCAGTAGAAATAGGTTTTTACACTACCAAAATAACTACTCGGCCACACAATCAAAAGTTGCAATAACAGCACAATATGCGAATCGTGTAACCTACCACCTCATATACCAGAACCCTGTACCCGTGTAATGTGCGCAAACTGCTCCCTTCCCCACCCATCAACTTCCAAAGCATGTCCGGCCTACAAACAGGCGAAAGAGATTATCAGAATCAAAACAAAAAAATTAGATAAACGGGCTTATAGCTAACAGATCTCAACTCAAATTCCTCCTCTAAATAAAAAAAAAACCTCAAACCCACATATGCGTACCTCGCAACCAATTTCATCTCATTTCAATCTTTCCTCAAACAAATATAATAACTCAACAGAAAAATCTACATCAAACACAAATAATCTTAAAGAAAAAGCCAATATAGTATCAAAAACCACAAACATAAACAAACCCGAACTAAATCTATCATACTCAAACGTAAAAAAAAAAACCACCGCCAATACCAACGCTGCCCTTGCCACTCAATCTCCCACCAGATTATCAAACACTAATTTATTTTCTGCCCAATCTGAGTCAAACCTAAATGCAATGAACTAACCTACTGCTGCTACCGCAACATCAAGTTCGAACATACCCCCCTCTCAATCCCCTCAGTCAAGTTCGAACTCATCACAACCTTTTTTAAATACCAACACCAGCACAAAAAGCCAATCTTCACTCACCACATCTACAACCAATAACAATAAACCCACTTACTCACTCATATCAGCTGTGACCCAAGCACTATTGGAGAACAATAAATATTATATTGCAAACAATTCAGAAACGCATTATGCCGAGATGCTATAGTGAAAATATCGACCAAAATATTGACTCTGCGACTCGGGAGTTGAATCAATTAGGCTCTTTAGAGAGCCTGGATGCTTCAACACCCGAGCCGCAGAGTAATACTTACTGAACAACTTATTTCTACCGACCCCTATAATTTACAACAGAAAACAAGCAACGCAAACCAGAAGCAAAACCATCTCATAGTCACAGCAAGCTACACTTATTTTGCCTCAGGTAAAACAAGCTCGTGGAACCAGTGTAATTCTAATGTAGCTCTCAATATTCTACAATGGAATATTAATGGATTTACTAACAATCTTGATGAGCTTAATATCATAATCAAACACCACGATCCCATCATTGTATCTCTGCAAGAAACACACTACCCGTTCAATTATACACCACACTTTCCAAAAGCCTTTGACGGTTACTTTCCAAATTCGTCAAATATCAACACACACAAACAAGGTATAGCACTTTTAATTAAAAAAAACATTCCTCATAGAATTCTACCCCTAAATTCAAATATTCAAGTCTTAGCTGTTGAACTACAACTGCAAACAAAATTTACATATATAAGCATGTACCTACCACCAAAGCAGTCACTAAGGCCGGCTTGGATGTTATCATTAATCAGGTCAATCTCCCAGTCTTATTTGAAGGCGATGTCAATGCATGGAATATACTGTGGGGCTCCCCAAACACCAACAAGACGGGTGATTTATTGGAGAACTTCTTTTCGAACTCCAACCTCGTTATATTGAATGACGGATCTCCTACTCACCTCTCAACGCACAATACACTTACACATATTGACATGACATGTTGCTCTCCTGAGCTATTCCCAAAAACAACTTGGACGTCTATGGAGGACCTTCACAATAGCGACCATTTCCCGATACTCACGACATTACATATCAAACGTACTACCAAACCAAAAACAGCCAATCTCAAGTTCAAAACAGATTTTTCCAATTGGGCACTGTTCAGGAAAAAAAAAACTATTGTGTACTTGTCAGATAAACCCGTATCAAACCCGTATCAAAAAACAATAATAAAGAAGCCGCACTGTTGCAAAAAGCAATTAGAACTGCTGCAAACTTTTCCACTCCTCAGACTGCCCCAATAAAACGTAATGGTGGAACTCCAAACTAGAAAGAAAGAAAAAATGATTGCCCTAAAAAATTTCCAAAAGAGTTCCACAACGCAAAACTTAATAAACTACAAAAAATCAAATGCAAAATTTTGAAGATTGCTTAAAGACAGCAAAGCAAAAAGTTTCTACGAATTTACATGCACTATATCCCCCAACTACTCTCCCGCTAAGATATGGCAAAACATCCGCCGTCTGACAGGGAATTGCATGATTGCATGAAATCTACTAGTGGTATTATTATAGATCCACTAGAAATATGCAATCTTATTGCACAATCTTGGTGTAAGACTTCAGAAAATACCTAGTCTAGTCATAAATATTGATACAGTTGTTGTTGCAGCCATTCTAAATGAAATATTTGTTGCACGCTTTTCATGTTAACCTTTATTTAACCCGTTGCTTTTATGCTTCCTTGTTGCGGAAAAGATTTTTGGTTTTAGTCGTTTATAATCATGGAATGGGGTGATGTCGAAAATCGTGTCGTTGTGATCGGATTACACAAGTTTAATATGGCAAAAGGTGATATCTTTCGGACCTTGCAACCGCTTGGAATCACCCGGTGTTTTGTTTATCGTACCATAAAGTTATTCGAGGATACTGGTGGAGTACGTGACCGTCAAAGATCCGGCCGTCCACGCACTGTGAGGACTCCACGAGCCATCAAAGCCGTGCAGGCTCGAATCAGACGCAAGCCACTGAGAAAGCAGAAGATCTTTTCGCGGGAAATAAATATCTCGCAAAAATCTATATCTATGGAAGACGTTGTTAAGCCTCTAAGCCGAACAATGTTCGCAAACAAGTATTGGACCTTCCAACAGGATTCTGCTCCAGCCCATAAGGCAAAAATGACGCAAGTGTTTTTAAAAAATGTAACCGACTTTATATCACAGGATGATTGGCCAGTGCGTCTCAGGTCGTGCTTTAAGGCAAATGGCGGCCATTTTGAATTAAGTCTTCCATAACTTATAGCTAATGATCAAACTCAACAGATCCCCACCTCAACAGGCAACCAATCCGACCGCACGACGCATTGATCAACCGATATCATTTCTTGAATTTGAAACTTCACTAAGTTAAGGGCAAGACACCAAGTAGAAACCGAATATCCTATCCAATGCAGAAAAATCTCTCCCAAGAAACTAAGCAAAGAATTATCTACCTCTATAACAATGTTTTAAATACGGCAGTTATCCCTCAAAAATGGAAAACGGCAACAATACTTCCGATCCCAAAACCAAACAAAGATACGAGGACCTCAATCGAAGGATATCGCCCAATCTCTCTTATCCCATGCTTGTCAAAAATCATCTCTAAGCGCCTACTATGGTTTGCTGAAACAAATAATCTTATCAGCCCCAATCAAGTAGCATTTAAAGCCAACAGAGGATGTGTCGATGCCCTTCTTCACATTGATTATTTTGTGACGAAAGCACTATCGGCCAAACACCATGTTTCAATTCTTACCCTTGACTTTGAAAAAGCTTTCGACAGAATAGGTTCTCATGTTGTTCTAAAAAATCTGATACAATAGGGCGGTGGAAGAAAGATATATGGTTACGTCAAAGCATTTTTAACAAATAGACAATTCTGCATAAAAACAAATAACGTCTACTCTTCCAACCACCCATTGAATAACGGAATCCCTCAGGGATCACCTCTCTCGGTAGTCTCATTCGTTATTGCTTTTGATGACATAAGCAGAATTTTAACAAAACATCAATTACTAGATCACTGCCTTTATGCAGATGATATACATATGTATATATCTTATATAAAATCAACAATTTAAATAGAAGCAAAGTCTTATTAAAACTCGTCATTGAAGATATTTTAGAGTGGTCAAAAACCTCATGTGCCAAACTTTGAATTCAAAAATGTAAATTAGTTCATATTTGTCGAAAACAGAACTGTCCACAAATTAACATCAAGGTGAATGGTTCTTAAATAAAAAATGTTAGTAACCTAAGAATTTTACGATTGGTTGTTTATAATAAATATTCTTGGAAACAACACTGTTTAGAACTTAAGAAATCCCTAGCTGCAAGAACTAATATTGTAAGATAGTTAGCTTGTAAGAAAAGTAATGTTAACATAAACACCCTCTCAACCGTTACCACTGTTAGTTCTAAGCAAAATTGACTATGGATTGTATATATATGGGCATTGCCCGAAATCAATTTTAAAAATCATAAAAGCTGTGTACTACCAGGCAGCTAGAAGAAGCATAAACGCCTTTCCTACTACTCCTATAAAAAACTAACTAACAACTAACTGGGAAGGGTTTGAGAACAAAATTGAAGATAATATTGAACTGAGCGTTCCACTTACGACAACCTACAAACTTGAGGTTGAAGTTGATCGCTTCATTAAAATCGTATCACGCGCCTCCTGGAATAATACGCCCAAATACGCATCAAAATCATTTTTTTGATGAAAACGCCCCCAAAAAGTGGGCGTGGCGAAAAGTGTTGTATGGGTGAATTGTAGGGAATCTAAATGCCTAAATATATACAAAATTTTTCGGTTTCATATAATTTATTAAAGTTATGAAAAAGTGGGCGTGGTAGTGGGTGGATTTCAAAATTTTTACACTTGTACTGTATCTTTTTCTCAGAAGCACAGATATGAAATTTTATCCTCCTCGTTCAAAATTTAAGGCCCAAAAAGTGGTGACTGACGGACGGACATGGCTAAATCGTCTTCGCTATTGATGCTGATTACGAATATACATACATCATACATATGCATGTGCATATATACTTTATATAACGCACTGAATAAAGTAAATGAATGGAAGAGGGACTGGCGGATCGCCCTCAACGAAACTAATGACTTGCCAATCTATCTAAACTAGTCCTGAATACCTTTTGCAAATGAAATGTACTGGTTACTCGGAAAACATTCCCAGCTGAGTATCGAGAACAAACTGCTTTTATACAAGCAAGTGCTAAAACCGGTGTGACTCTACGGTATACAACTTTGGGGTTGTACCAAGAAAACAAACGCAAATATTATACAAACTTTTCAAAATAAAGTGCTTACAGAAATTATCCAAGCACCGTGGTATACTAGAAACGACGATATCCATACAGACCTCGAAACTAAAAGCTTCGCGCGAAAGCATAGAAACCGACTAATCGAACATACAGTCCTACAAATTTTGGATGAAGGAATTTATTGCGCCGACTACAAAAAACGAAACCTTTCGACTTGGCAAGATAAGGATTAACCGTGTCTAAATGGCGGAACATGTAGGATCTTTTATTGGAAAGTAAACTGCCAAAAGTTATTACATCGTGATAAAAAAATTTCTTGATGAGTTATATCTTAGTTGCAGTATCTAACAATATTTATCAAAGGGTGGTGTCTTTAGTCAGTAAAAATCTGACTACCAAAAGTACGCGCTTGCTATTCTCATAGTGGCTATAGAAGATTTTCACCTAACCTCGGAAAAATAAAAAATAAAAAAAATATGTTTTTTTAAATATATTAATTTTTTATATCTTTTTTGTTTTTTTATTTAAAACATCCCTTTCTTCTTTTCTGAAGACCAGTGGCTATATTGCCAAAAAACCATCAGGGATGCCGCACCTGATGGGTTTCTATCAACCCCCACAACGAAACCCCTGGTTTGCCGAAGAATATCGGCAAGCAAATGGCGAAAAACAGATGGCATACAAAGCGGCGCTGCATAGAAGGACCAGAGCTACTCGTGAGCTCTACGAGCAGAAGAAAAGGGATGAGCACCGGCTTCTCAGAAGGAAAAAGAAGGAGCATGAGAAGCGCGCGATTGAGGAAATAGAGAGATGGTATTGCAGGAATGAGGCTCAGTTTTACCAGAAGGTAAAAAGAATATGTCAAGGCTACGAAGCCAGAACCTGCAGGGACGAACAAGAAATCCTAGTCGTAGAATCGCAGTCAATGTTGAGGATATGGAAAGAGCACTTCTGCACTGTATAACGGTGAGGATGATCAAAATTCCGCTGTCAGGCAGAATGAACCATTCAATCTGTACGATGATAACCAACATTTCCGTCTACCCGACCTGGATAAAGTTAAGATAGCGATATCTAAGCTGAAATCCAATAAAGCTGCTGGAGCTGATGGCCTAACAGCTGAGCTATTCAAAGCAGCAGGGGATGACTTGGTAAGGAGCATGCACCAACTCATTTGCAAAATATGGTCGGACGAAAGCATGGCCGATGAATGGAACCTCAGCATTTTTTGCCCGATTCTCAAGAAAGGAGACCCTCTAAACTGGGCCAACTATAGAGGAATAAGTCTCCTCAACGTCGCCTACAAGATCTTCTGTCAGCAATCTAACTGGTCCATATCAGTGTGGTTTTAGGCCAGAAAAGTCCACTATCGACCAAATTTTCACACTACGGCAGATCTTGGAAAAAACAGGTATTTCAAATCGATACTCAGACCCTTTTTATCGATTTCAAGGCCGCATATGACAGCATCTATAGAAAAGAGTTATATAGAGCAATGTATGTCTAGTTTTGGCATCAATGCCAGACTCGTCCAGTTGTACAGGATGACGACGGAGAATACACGCTGATCCATCAAGGTCGGGAAAGACCTCACCGAAACCTTTGATGTCAAAAAAAGGATTTATTATCTTTATTTTTTATTATTAATAGGATTCAGGACGACGCGCTGTCATGCGATTTCTTCAACATCGCTCTTGGAAGAATTGTGCAGAACTCACACGCCCACATCAGAGGCACAAACTACAGAGTACAAACTACTCGCGTTTGTACAATATCATCGGCATATATTGACATAATCGGAAGAACAAAGCGTGATGTCAGTAGTGCATTTGTGAGCATTGAGACGGAAGCGGCTAAGATGGGTTTAACGGTTAATGAGGGCAAAACAAAGTATATGCTGTCACACAACACTGACGCCTTGGACAGAACGTCACCCCCGACAGATATAACTTTGAGGTAGTTAAGGACTTTGTTTACCTAGTATCCGCTATAAATTCAGACAATGACACCAACGCTGAGATCAAACGAATATTAACTCTTGCTAATCGCTGCTTCTTTGAAGGCAATTGTGTAGCAAAGTCCTCTCTCGAACAACTAAAGTATCCCTATATAAGAACTTGATCATCCCAGTCCTGCTCTCCGGCGCGTCAAGAATGGATGAGGCCGCTTTCGGTTGTTATGAGAAAAATACTTCCGGTGATTTTTGGTCCCGTCTGCATAGACGGAGAGTGGAGAAGAAGATACAATCATGATCTGTACGAGCTATATAGCGACATCGACCTAGTCAGAAGAGTTCGAATACAACGACTAAGATGGTTGGATCATGTAGAGCGGATGAACAACAATGCTCCGGCCCCGAGAGTCTTCGAATCCCCACCAGAGGGACGACGCAGTAGAAGAAGACCTCGCCTAAGGTGGACGCTCAAGTGGAAAGGGACCTCAACCAACTTGGTCTATGAAACTGGAGGCAGGTAGCTAAAGATCGTACTGGCTGGAGAGGCTTATTGGTTGAGGCTCAGGTCCACCGCAGACTGTAGCGCCGCCTAAAGTAAGTCCTAATGAAATATTTAAACAAAAAGTATAAAGGTAAAGAGTTCTCACAACGTAACCAAAGATGGATTTTAAAACTGCAAAAATACAATTTCGAAATAGAGTACTTAAAAAGGAAATAAAATAAGGTACCGCAGGAAATAACAAAGAAAATAAGGGTTCGAGGTTCGATAGAAGAAAGAATATATGAGAATATGCCCTGGATCCCATGGACCTGTCGCGCCAAAAATTTGTATTTTGATTTTCTTAGTAGATTGAAAAATACACCCAATATTAAGGAAGATAATGACGTAGATTTAACATGGCACTACATTCAGCGGATGAACAACAATTAGATCATATTTGGAGGTATAAAAAACGAATTAGTAAATAAATACAAGACTCAACTAATTTTAACATACAAAGTCAGTAAAGAAATTGAAATTATACATAATCGTAGAATTATATTTTTAAATCAACTTGAAGAGAAGAGAATAATTAAAGATATTTTAATAAGATTAATATAGAATGCAACAATAGGTATACATATTTTCAGAGATGGAAGATACTCAATATAATATAGTTCAATAAATAATTACATTAGACTCTCGATAACGTGAACAATTAAAAACCAAGGGAGGTTTGCAAAGGTCAAATTTTAATAAAAGAATAGGGCAATCCAACTGTAGGTTTTCATTTTAAAACGTCTTATCTTTAATAAATTAAAAATAATGCGTTTTTACTATTACATATCAGTATATTTAATTCATTTATTTAATTTTAAATAAAAAGTTATGCATAGTAACATATAAAATAAAAAGTTACACTTGAACCACTACGGAATCGCTCAATTATCGAGCATTTGTCCTTAACTGACATAAACTTTGGTTTCTTTGTGGACATGTTGACGCAAAGAACTAAAAAAACCGGAACCCGTATAAAACTTATGATGATAAAAAACAAAGAAAACCGCAAAAATGGAGCCGACAAGACAATCAAAAACAATTATTGTAAGGAACAAACCGGAAATTGTACAAGACGAAGTATTGTACCAAGCATAAGGAATTTCAAGCCCAAATAGAGCTTGCTCAAACAGTTTACTGTTTTTACTGAAGCAAAAATTGTTGTTCACGTTATAGAGTGTTCATAATTTGTTCACGTTTTAGAGTCAAGCAAAAAAAATCTGTTCACGCTAACGGGAGTCTACTGTATATCATTATTCTCACATGATGAATGTATAAAATTCATAGTGTTCGGAAAGGGCCGCTGAAATCTAAACGGTGAAGGAGGCACACAAACAAATATCTCTCTATCATACTAAAGAATCAATGCATAGTGGGATAGGTGAAACGTACTTATTTTTTCCTAAGATTCATGTACACATACAATTTACAATAAATAATTGCAAAAGTGTCAAGAAATGAAATACGATAGGAGTCCAATTAAACTAAAATTTCATATAACAGAAACACCAGAACATAAAAATGGAATTTATACACTTGGACGTATTCAACATACAGAAAAAATCTTTTATTATTATAGATAAGCTAACTTAATTCGCATTAGATTATGTTATTACGGACAGAAACTGGAGAAATAAGAAGGCAATATTGAAGCAAGTTGTAAACTTTCTGAACGAAAATAAGGTAGAAGAACATTGGACAAAACCAAATAGTAATTCGGATGTAGAACGACTACACTCCACAATTTTAGAAAAAATCACATTGAAGCACAAGACCTATCTTTTGAAATGAAAAATACAGCTAGACTTAGACAACTATATAATAACCGCCATCATTGAACAATAAGAATAACACCTAGGAAGGCTAAGGAAGAAATAGACGAGGGAATTTTGTATAAGTTAGTTCAAGAATCCAAAACTAAAAGAATAGATAAGCTTAATGAAAGACGTGAAATCTATATAGAAAAAAGACAGGAACGACCAATAAGAAATTACAGACACGGTAGACATAAGGAACTAGAGATAAAACGTTAGCAAACGTACATTTAACAAATATTAAACAACCACTAACATTTACAGATCTTATTCCTAATAATGATTTTCTTAATACCAACAATACACGGAGCATTGCAGATCACACCAATCAATGAACAGTCAGGATAATTAAATATAAAGATCAATACAGTTCAAATTACAAACCAAATAAATATAATCTTACATATTATTAATCCAGAGGACATCCTCAAAACCATTATACAAATTAGAAATAACATAGAGCACATGCAATTAGAAAATAAAGAAGTAGTTTATCATAGAATAGAAACGTTAATAGCAAAGATGAATTCCATAATGCCGAATAAAGTAGAGAGAAAAACGAGGGCTATTGAATATTGTAGGGAATGCAGAAAAATGACATACTCAATGATAAAAAAAACTACTATACAACAACTCTTATTAGAATATATCATATGGATTAAATTTTAGCATGATAATAATTATAATAACTATTGGTATTAGTATTTATATATTTGTGTACTAAATCATAAGTTACCCCAAACTAGAATTCAGGAGAAATCTTACTCAAACCGAGGAGGAGCTACGTAGTATATGAATGCAACTTCCGCAACAACGGTCAATTCCCCGAAACCACCGAGAAGTAGGTCATATGATATAAACCTACATAAATACAGCGGGCATTCACCAAGCGATATATGCAACACCAGTAATAACCACCATTACCTCAAATACGCCACAAATATGGGTCAGCAAAATAAAGTCTTTTTATTTATTTGGTCACAAATACAACTCGCGTTGTAACAAATATTATCGTAAGTCGGTTCAATGCCTGTCAAACGCACGATCGCGCCAACGCCACATTGGGCCTTACTAACAACCAAATCTAGTATACGGCTTAAGTATAATCTCCACATTTTCCAAAATGTGTGTACCAATAACGATTTTAATAGTCGGCTTTATTGCTAGTATGGAGCTAAAGTTTAATGTACAGAAAGCCATGTTTAATTTTACAAATATATCATTAAAGACCAGAGTAATGCCAATGTACTAATTTAATAGCACGAAAAATACTAAAAAGGATTAGATTTGGTATCTAGAATACTAAAACGGATCATTAGACGTGACTTAAAAAAGGTGTCGAATTAAATATTAATACACACTTAAGTCTAAAGTGTATTAATAATGTTTTAATAGTCGGCTTTTACTTAAACTTGGCTCTTTCAAAGAATTTACTACATTTTCATTGAATCTATTACATAACATTGGTTTGACGTTTCATATTTGCACTTGAATTTGAATTTTTATTTTCTTCCATGGTGCTATAAGGACAGTGGTTATAATTTAAAATTGAATTGAATGTTTATTTTACATACCAATATCAGAAGACGAATACACACTTGGCATTTGAAAGTCGAAATAAACAAAATCAACTGAGATTGTTTTCTTCGCCTGTTTATACATATAAAGCGGTGATACCAATGCACTGAAGTTAATACTCTTTGTCGGTTCCCTTTTCCCTCCTGAATGGAAACTGGATTGCATAACAATTCTTTTTAAAACTCTAATATAATATTATTTTCATCAAACAATAACTTTGTATAACGAAATATGTAGTAATTAATCGTTTCAATGAAACATTTATGAAAAACACATTTTTAATGTAAAGTATTTCAGTAAATAATAATGAAGATAAAGGAATTTTTAAAATTCATGAAAATCGAATTACTCTTATACAGTTTCAGCTAAATTCAATTACCATTTTACGTATAATTTTAGTATTCTAGATACCAAAGCATAGCACCAGTATTGTTCGTGCTATTAAATTAGTATTTACATCGGCATTACTCTGGTCTTTAATGACATATTTGTAAAATTAGACATGGCTTTCTGAACATTACATTACAAATGTGGAGATTATACTTAAGCTATAGTATACTAGATTTGGTTGTTAGTAAGGCCCAAAGACTTTGCGCGAAAATATCGAAAAAGATAGGCTTTTTTTGAATAATGTGACATAAGCTGTATCCAAACTATCTATTACACCATTATTTTATCACAATTCAATTATTGTTCCTTCATCATATAAATACATATATATATACATATGTACATGTGTTCCCTTGCAAACCAAAGTAAGCTCCAAGGCAGAGCTATGAGAACGATGTTAGAGTGTGACCGACAAACCCTAATAACAATTATGTTACAATCCTTATGATGATTATGTGTTACCCAACGACTAAAATTCAACGTGCTGGTTATGATTATAATTTTTTAAATAAAACAAAATATGTATCCCGAATATCTACAGAACAACGCGGTTTACATATTACATGTATAACAAAAAATATGTATAATCTGCGGAACATCGGCGACTCCAGGCTACCTTTCTACAGAAGAGCACACAGCCAAACCAACCATGCTGTATAAAGGTCTAGAGTTGTTTAATCTACTACCAAATGATATTAAAAATCTTTTAAGCCTAAATGTATTTAAAAGTAGAATAAATTTCCTATTCAAAAAAAATATTATTTAAATACACAGTCATCGACTAGCACCCGAGCCGGCAACATCTCTTAGCTGATTGTGTGTAATCTGATTTATCGTCTTTGGCGGTTAAGCTCCTATTATATACTAATACAATCCAGTATTAATTTCTCCCATTGTGATCCCTTCAGTGAGTGAATTTAAAGTATCAGTGACTAATACATAATATACCATGCCTTCGGGCAACAGATTTAGCGGTCTATAGGTAGACCCTCCCCCCGACCAAATAAATAAAAAGAGGAAAAAACCCAACTCTATAGACTCTCTTAATATATTTTCAGTCCATTCTAGCCCCACTAACCAAAAATTCATAGTTATCTCCTCTACCAACACCGAAAAACCCCTATCATCATACAGTGTATTTTTCATTAAAAAAGCAATCGATGACATCAGCACTAGTTATGAACAAATAACACAACTCCGCGACGGCAGTCTTCTAATCCTCGTGAAATCTAAAAAAATTGCCGATCTATTCTTGTCCAAAAAAAAACACTCGAATATCTGCCCGATTTCCGTAACTCTCCATGCCCAATTAAACTCTTCCAAAGGTACAGTCTACGCTCCATATCTGATAAACATTCCTGAAAGCGAAATAATAAGAGAAATGAATCCGCAAGGAGTCACTGACGTTTTCAAATTTAAAAAACTCGAAGACGGCAATCAACGCGCCACCGGCCTTATTCTTTTTACATTTGACCTTTTCCGACCACCAAGCACGCTAAACATTGGATGGTACAATGTCAAAGTCACCGAATATTTCCCTAATCCCATGCGCTGCCAGAATTGTCAGCTTTTGGGACATACTGAAAAGCGATGCAGAAACAACCCTACTTGTGTTAACTGCAATCTGCCACCGCACTCTCCAGAAAAATGCTCGCAAACAGTATGCGCTAACTGCAAAGAGGACCACCCAGCATCCTCTAGAACGTGCCACCGCTTCTTACAAGCAAGAGAAATCCTCAAAATAAAAACCGTAAGAAAATGCTCCATGGTTGAAGCAAAAAATATTTATAAAGAACAGAACCCAACCGCTAACCTTCCATCAGCCTATTCAACCGTTGCAAGCAGTGCCAACCAACCCATACCAACTGCAGTTAATTCAACGAATAACCAAGCTCAAAACAAAACCACCAATACCACCAACCCGATACCCGCTCGCTCCTCGACACTAACGCCCGCTCCCTCTTCTACCACAAATCAGATTAACACAATCACTCCCACACACATTCTCAACGAATACAGCAATAATCAAAATACGACACCACAACTCACTCTAAAAAACCCCAGAACGAAAACAAAACATACAGAAAAGCTACAATCCGTCTGGAACGGATCGTATGATACCCTATCCTCCTCTCTATAAAGTGGGCGTGGCCAAATTGCATGTACTCAAATATAGCTATAATGTCGAGCGTTTGAGGATGTTACATGTAAAATTTTATCAAAATAGGTTTTTTGATGATAACGCCCCCAAAAAGTGGGCGTGGCCAAAACTGTTCTATGGGTGAATTGTAGGGAATCTAAATACCCAAATATTTGGTCTTAACAACATTTTTCGGTTTCATATAATTTAGTGAAGTTATAAAAAAGTAGGCGTGGCAGTGGGTGGATGTAAAAAAATTTTACACTTGTACTGTTTCTTTTTCTTGGAAGCCCAGATATGAAATTTCAGCGTCCTAGTTAAAAATTTAAGGCCCAAAAAGCGGTGACATACGGACGGACGGATGGACGGTCATCGCTCAATCGATTTCGCTATTGATGCTGATCACGAATATATATACTTTATAGGGTCTATCTCGATTATTTCTCTATGTTACAAACTATGTGTCAAACTTAATATACCCTTAGGATAGGGTATAAAAATACCACTCAAACCTCGTTTGACAGTTCAAACTCTATTCTCACTCAATCTAGTTTGTCTAGCACATACAGTCACAACTCTAATCTCTCTAACAACACTTCACTCAACCAACACTCAACATCACCCACTACTACTCACATTAACACAGTCACAACCAATTCACCTATGTCTGCCTTCACACAATCTTTGATCAACAACAACAATTACTATATAAAACCCTTAAACATCAGCGACAACGAAGAAATGCAATAAAAACATCATAACCTTCCCTACACACTCTGCTGTTCAGGGTCTGAACCATCCGACCTCCACACGGAACTCGGATGGTTCAGTCTCTGGACAGCAGCAACGAAATGTTCACCCTAGTCTGCTCGTCAACCCCGACTTTTCTCGATATAACCCGAATTATATCGCCCAAAAGTCCTCATTTCCTAAAAAGACAGCTCTCAAGATTCTTCAGTGGAATCTAAATGGTTATTTTAATAACTTACATGAGCTTCAGCTTTTGATAAAGGAGCATAATCCGTCCATTATAGCTCTACAGGAAACCCACCTCCAGTCTAGTTCTATTCCGACACCTCCCAAACAATATCATGCATACTTCCATAATTTTCCCACTATTGACAACTCAGAACAAGGTACCGGCCTGTACACACAAATGCCTGCCGATTATCTCCAACATTTCCGCGGTTGCTGTCCAGATTAAGCTCGATATCAAATTTACGGTCATATCACTCTATATACACCCGAATCAATCTTTCTCCTCATCTGACCTGGATTACTTTGCAACCTCTTTCCCTAGTCCAATGCTATTAACAGGAGACTTTAACTCATGGAGCCCATTGTGGGGATCTCCAACAAGCAACAGCAGGGGCAAAGAGATAGAGAACTTCATAACAAACTCTAACCTGTCTATTTTAAATTATGGTAGCGCCACACACTTTTCTACCCACAAAACATTCACGCATTTCATTTTCCAATAATAACGACTATTTCTCTTGGATCTACTTGTCATCCTCCGGTAAAATTCCAAACCAATCGCGCTGATTGGTGTTTGTTTCAAAACAAAACTTCTGATTTCCTAAACAAAAATCACAGCTGCCCAAATGTAAACAAAGAAGCAGCGACTATTCTCAAAGCCATGCGCTCCGCAGCAAACGTCTAAATCCCTCAAACCAAAAACATTCCCCACAAATTGGTTGTCCCATGGTGGAATACAGAAATCGCCACGTTACGCAAAAGTAAACAAGACCTTTGGAAAATATTCAAAAAATTTCCCAATGATATTAACCTTGTTAAATATCGTAGAGCTAATGCCCAATTCCGAAAAAAAGTAAAAGAATCTAAAAAAGGAAGCTTTCAAATGTTCACAACAAACATCAGTCCTATTTCTTCCACCAAAAAGATTTGGTCGGTTTTATATCCGACTATCTAGCTGGCAGTTACTCTCCCCATACGATCACCACCATAAAAACAGAGTCAGAAACTCTCTCCGACCCCGCAAGAATTTCCGAGTTTTTTGCCAAGACTTGGTCCAATTATTCGAATGACCAAAATTTTCCCTCTGAGTTCGTTAACTGCAAAACGTTAGCTTTAAACAGATGTGAGCAACCGCAGAATCTTAGTGCCTCAGCGAAATATATTGACATGCCCATAAACCAGTTGGAATTTGAAAGCTGTTTAACCTCTGTCAAAGGCAAAACACCAGGCCACAATCGAGTATCTTATCCGATGATAAGAAATGCCCACAGATTGCTAAAGATCGTATCTTAAGTTTATTCAACACCATTTTTGAACAAAGCATCATACCACAAGCATGGAAAACTGCCACAATTGTCCCAATCCCGAAAACGAATATACACTCAACAGACCCCAAATGTTACAGGCCCATTTCCTTGCTTTCATGCACTGGCAAACTGCTTGAAAAGATAATTTCCAAAAAGCTTCTCTGGTACATTGAAAGAAACAATCTTATAAACCCAAACCAAGTCGCTTACAAATACGGTCGTAGTACATTGGACTCTCTACTTCATATCGATGAATACGCCGCACGCAAATGCTCTATCTTGTAAAAACCACATCTCGATTTTATCTCTGGACTTTGAGAAGGCATTTGACCGCATTGGCATCCATGTGGTCCTTAATAAATTAGTAAAGTGGAAAGTCGGTCCCATTCATTCATTCATTCATTCATTCATATTCATATGTAAAGTCCTTCCTAACAAAGCCGAAGTTTAGGGTAAAATAAACAACTTTTACTCCAATGTGTATGATTTGGCCAATGGCATTTCTCAAGGCTCTCCTCTCTCGGTAACATTGTTCATCATTGCATACAATGATCTAAGCGAGATTATTGCAAAGGTGAATAGAATCGACCACTCTCTGTATGCGGATGATTTGATTATTTTGTCCAAATGCAACGATAACAATCGTACCAAAGATCTTTTTAATAATATCCTCCTAGACCTTAACACCTGGTGTATTCAATCTGGGGCTATGATTTCCCCCCAAAAAAGTAAATTTTTGCACATTTGCAAAAAAACTAACTGCACCAATTTTAACATTCATCTCGGAAATCTGTCAATTCCGATTGTAAACAATCTAAGTATTCTTGGTATTAAATTAGACAGTAAATTTAGTTTTAAAGAACATTGTTTAGATTTAAGAAATAAGCTCGCTACCAGGCTAAATATTGTTAAATTCCTATCTTCTAAACATAGTTTCGTTCATTCCAACACCTTAGTTTATATTACTAGATCCCTTTTACTGTCTAAGATTGACTACGGTTTGGCAATTTATGGAAAGTGCGCAAAATCAACTCTACAAGTCCTGAACTCTCCGTATCACGCAGCAGTTAGATCTAGTCTCAGAGCCTTTCGAACGACGCCCATAAGAAACATGCTTACGGAAGCCGGTCTCCCATCCATCGAAATGCGATAGAATATCCAAACAGAGCTTGTTGCACCAAAAATCTGTGAATCTTACAAATCTCCCTTAACGACAGATGCAAAAAAGATTCTGAGAAGGAAAAAGATCCCTAGATACCCATCAACCACACACAGTGCTTTAAGATCAGCAAGAATCATAGGCTTATCACCAACCGTGAAGCTACCCGCCGTATGTTCCCACCAGATGCAATCGATTTCAACCTCTTCAAATTCAATAAGAACTCTACACCCAAAGAAACGTATTTACAACACTTTCATGAGATAATAAGCGATTATGATGTAAATCAATGGGACATAATATACACTGATGGCTCAAAAGTGAACACGGCGCCGGTTTTGCAGTTGTAAATGGAAGCGGTCACGTCCTAACCGCCGAGAAAATCCCAAATTATTTCTCTTCATTCTCCACCGAAGCCCTACCAGTTCTCAAAGCGGCAGAAATTGCCAAAGCCTCAAACAAAAAGACTCTCATATGTACTGACAGCCTTTCCACGCTTGCTGCAATCTGCAATATACACCATCAGTCTCCAGTCATCTCCAAAACTCGAGACATCATCATTAGCAAACGTTCAAGGTTGGTAATCATATGGATACCAGGCCATACAGGAATAAGGGGTAATGAGCTGGCGGACAGCGCAGCGAGAAATATATCCTCGAGTCTGGATATTACACCATACCCACCATTCAAAGTCGATTTTACCAAACAATTAATCATGCACTACGAACGCGAAAGAGTGGAAGCATGGAACTTTTACACTCATCTATCAACCCTAAAGCTGCACGTACCTTATATCCTACAAAAACATCACCTAAGATGAACAGATGCTTCCTGAGACTTCGACTTGGACATCACAATTAACGCACAAGCACCTGCTAACCAAGGACTCTCCTCCCATCTGCCACCTATGTCAATCTGGTCTAGTTATCACAATTAAACATTTAACCCTCGAGTGTTCCAAAGTTAATGACTTAAGCATTCTATTATTTCAGAAAAACCTTTTTAACTTACTCTTAGTTCCCTCAGAACAAAATATTGAAAATGTATACAAACTAATGGTTAAATTAAACTTAGAAAATAGCATTTAATTATATAACAAAAAACCGTATCCTGGGGGTGGTCGAAAGTTGTCAGACCTACAACCTAAATCGTGGTTCTGCCTACTCTCGATCACCCCCACACCCACTAAGCCCATACTTTCTTTTAATCCGACAGCCGAAAGCCCTGGTAGCTAGTGCTGCAAAACTGTCATTATTTGTAAATTTATTTGCTTTTAATAAATAATAATAATAATAATAATATTTAAATACATACATACATATATATACATTGCAATTAGTATTAAGAGTTTATACAAACTAATAAAACATTAAAACTAAAATCTTTCCAAGGTGTTATTAGGGGGCACAATAGATCAAAAGGTCGCAGTGTAAATAACAATAATGCCTAAATTCATTGGACAGTTGGTCCCTATGTACATACATGAACATGTACATATATACTATGATATATGTACGTGAGGCCGAAGGCCGACCGGTGTATGGGTCGAAGAATACCCCACTTTTACCATCGAATCGGGCCACCCACCCACTTTACTAACATCTAAAAGTGAGTCTGTTTCACGGCAAAACTATAATACATACATATATTTCAATAGAAATTTCATAGGAAAAACTAAATTTTCAAATCTCGACATCTCCTAAACCAGCCGAAAACGAGATTGTTGGTACTTTATATTTTGATCTTACTTCATTGAGAACTACAAAACTGCGTTCTCAGAAGTTACGGCCTCGGAAACCGTAATCGTGCCATTTTTATGTCGTGGAACCGAACATTTTTTGCATAGTTCACTTGGAAAAACATTTTGGTAAAAATTTTATCAAAATCGGTTCAGTACTTTTCTGGAATTAATGGACTATTTCTGGGCTCCCATATAACCTGTAAAATTCTGCGCCGCTACGCGTGTAACATGTTTGTATGTATTTGCATGTACACTATGAAAAATTATATATGTATGTATACCAATAGATATTTCACAGGAAGACTTAAAGTTCACATCTTTTTGGTCTATGCTGGTCTTATATCATCGAGATCTACAAAACTGCATTTTCAAATCATGACGCGTTAAAATCTATAGCTCAGATTATATGTATGTACATCATACTTATTAATCTGTGATCTATATTATACCCGTTACCTTTGTTTTATATTACAGAATATCATCAAAAATTAAATGAATAATACATAACAGCGCGAACTTGGAAAGCTTCTGTTATCTTACCCCTAGAGAGCTGGCTTCCATAGCTGTCATTATACCAGTGCATCCATACGCAAGCTCTTCTGCAATAACACAGGTTGTGTAAACATCTAATCCCATCCCGCCAAGGTCTTGAGGTATGTGGTTATTAAGTAAGCCGATGCTCCATGCCTTCTTCACTATATCCCAAGGATATTCGCCAGTCTTATCGTGTTTTGCCGCAACAGGTATTATTTCTTCCCGAGCAAATTTCCGCGCAATTGCTTGCATCTGTTTCTGGTCCTCGTTTAATGCAAAGCAGGGTCCCGGAGTAGAATATGTTCTAATAGCTGCATATTTAATTGTTGTATTAGCAATCTACAATGTAATGAATATTTATAAAAAATAGTCAACGCGATTTGAATACATTTGAATTTTTACTTTATTTAAAAACGCCATATTAATTTTTTTTTTAAATAGTATACTTTTCACTTGAATTAATCTTACTTTCCCTGATCTGAACTACACAAAAATTAAAATATAGACCTTGATTTGTATGGACTATGGACGTTGAACCAACCTCCAGCAAATAAAAATAAAATGTAGATAAGAGACAAAAACTAATATATTTACATACATATGTATGTTAATGGTAAACTTCCAATTGAACATGTCCACTTCCAGTCCACGACGATGATTACACAGCACGGTTGCATGACGAAGTAATAACAGTGTTACCGCTGCATAAATGTGGATATGGTAATATCTGACCGTACAACCGAATTTATTATAGCATACCTTAGACCCTGTTCACACAGGACTAACGTACTGGATTTGGTTTACGTTAACCGGCAAGGGTGGAGACAGAAAGGTGACATGTTTTTTTTGACATTCTCGGAATTTTTCTTTGGCGTTTGGAAATAACAATGGGCGAGCGCACACTGTGGCAATTACCCCGGGTGTAACTGAGTTTATAAAAGAGGGAGATGAAGTGTACAGTAAAAACGGGGTGAAATGTTCATCCAGCATTTAGGTAGTTTAACCTCGGGGGAAAACCAATACAAATACCACTACAATGAAAATCGGTTCATGTATACACAAGTTTAACCCCGGGGGGACTGCCAAAGTGTGCGCTGGCCTAATGGGTTCACTCAACGAAGGGGTGGGAAAAAATAAAAAAAAAGTAAGAATTTGCGAAACAAATAAGAGAAAAACGAAAGCAAACCAATTTATTTGCCGTAAAACGCATTAGTTTTGTTGCGAAAAGAATTTCTTGTGGAAAATCAAACCAGTTTAACTGACGCTTGCAACTAATACGTCAAAAAAGTCTGTGAAAATGTTCAGGCAGGACTAACAATCTGAACACCGAAACGTTAAAAAAAAACTCTAGTCCGTCAGTCCTAAGGTCCTAAGGGCATATGAGGTTTGACACAAATTCTGTATTCACAGTTCGTTGTATCTGAACTTGTAAAGTTGTAAAAGTATATTTTTATACCCTATCCTAAGGGTATATTAAGTTTGACACATAGTTTGTAACATAGAGAAATAATCGAGATAGACCCTATAAAGTATATATATTCGTGATCAGCTGAATAGCGAAATCGATTGAGCGATGACCGTCCGTCCGTCCGTATGTCACCGCTTTTTGGGCTTAAAATTTTGAGCTAGGAGGATGAAATTTCATATCTGGGCTTCTGAGAAAAAGATACGGTACAAGTGTAAAAATTTTTTAAATCCGCCCACTGCCACGCCCACTTTTTCATAACTTCACTAAATTATATGAAACCGAAAAATTTTGTTAAGACAAAATATTTAGGCATTTAGATTCCCTACAATTCACCCATACAAAAGTTATGACTGCGCCTACTTTTTGGGGGCGTTTTCATAAAAAACCGATTTTCATGAAATTTTATATGTAACATCCTCAAACGTTCGACGTTATAGCCATATTTGAGTACAAAATGCAATTTGGCCATGAGCACTTTATAGAAACGAGGATAGGGTATCATACGATCCGTTCCAGGCGGATTGCAGCTTTTCTGTATGTTTTTTAAATCAAAGAGTGAACGCAATTTTACATACATATTTGCAGCGATTCTAAAGCTTATGTCAAAACCTTCTAATTTTTATACCCTATCCTAAGGGTATATTAAGTTTGATACATAGTTTGTAACTTAGAGAAATAATCGAGATAGACCTATAAAGTATATATATTCATGATCAGTATCAATAGCGAAAACGATTGAGCCATGTCCGTCCGTCCGTCCGTCACCACTTTTTGGGCCTTAGATTTTGAGCTAGGAGGATAAAATTTAATATCTGGGCTTCCGAGATACAGTACAAGTGTAAACATTTTTGAAATCTGCCCACTGCGACGCCCACTGTTTCATAACTTCACCAAATTATATGAAACCGAAAAATTTTGTTATGACCAAATATTTAGCCATTTAGATTCCTTACAATTAACCCGTACAACAGTTTTGGCCACGCCCTCTTTTTGGGGGCGTTTTCATAAAATAACTGATTTTGATGAAATTTTGCATGTAACATCCTCAAACGTTCGAAGTTATCATCGTAATTCAGTAAAGAAAATGCAATACGACCACGCCCACTGTATAGGGGCTCGATAGGATGGAGGATAGGGTATCATACCATCCGTTCCAGACGGATTGCAGCTTTTCTGTATGTTTTCTCCTTTTTTGCGTTTAATGTTTACACTAAAATTAATCTCTTTAATCTCGTTTCAATCAATTCTAAAACGCCAGTTATTTTTATGAACATTTAGTTTTTTTTTGGTCTCATCTGAAATTATTTAGTACTAGTATTATCTTAAGTTAACATCTTCTTACTTTAAGTTTATTTCAACATTTAGCAATTTGAATATCACCTATCCTATCTTTTTTCATTCCTTATTTTCTATATTGATAATGAGTTCCAACAATAACAAGAACTCAGGTGCAGTACCCAAACAAAAGAGAAGTCAAACTTTTGATAACAATCGTAGCATGCATACCCGTTCCCAATCAAATCGGAATCTCAACACTGACACCCCTTTCTCTTTCCCACAACCAAGTAATAGACGAGTTCGTCATTCTCCTCAGCAGTTAAGAATGGAAACGAATGATCTTGATCGTTCTCTTATCAATGTCGAACTCGAACCTAGTCAGTCCTTAAACAATTTCAGTGACATAAGTTTGAATGGAACAGTTCATACTTTAGCCACTCCTGTTATTAAAACCTCTGTACCAACCACAACCACAACAAGTTTGGTAACAACAACCTCAACTACGTCTATAACTACTTCATACCCAAATATGTTCCATTTAATAAGCGATACAACTAATCGAGTGACTAGTGTCAACGATCTTTTCAATCGACATTTAGCTACTGATAATGATGTAAATGCAGATTTTCACCACCACAGCAGCAATCAAACAGCCTGCTGCACTCTCATATAAAAGTGTAGTTGACTCAAGCCATTAAATACATTTTATCACAAAACAAATCTAATAATCCACCTGTTTATGAAAACCTACAGTAAAGTCTGCACAATTTAAGCAATGCTGAAGCAATTGATAACAATGCTCGGCATTCTCTGAATCTAACAACTAGCTACAGTTCTGCAGATGGCCCACCAAATCCTACCATCAAAATTCCACTAGAACAAACACATTCTAAAGCTCCTCATTTTACACAACATTCCAATAGATATTTTCCAGAACCAATAGTTCAACGACCAAGCAATCGAAGATTTGATTTGGATCGTTGGGGAATCAAATTTGACGGCACAGCTAAGGGAATGTCTATTGAAGATTTTGTTTGTAGAGTCGAAGTACTCAAAGTTAATTATGATTGTAGCTGGGAAAAAGTTCTGCGGAACATCCATCTTTTGTTATCACGATCAGCCCAAGACTGGTTTTGGCATCATTTGCAAAACAATCCCAGATGCGATTGGCCTTTGCTACGAGCTGCCTTTTTCAAACGCTTTAAGACCTTTGAAAAAGACTTTGAAATTCTCAAACTAATCATGGATCGCAGGCAAATAAATGCCAAACGAATCCTCTGACGATTTTTATTCCAGCGTTATGCACTTAATTAATCAACTGAGAGATCAAATTCGCGAGCAAGGCCTTATCAAAATTCTTAGAAACAACATTAACACCCGTTTAATGAATTTTATTTACCCTATGCGTATAGAAAGTTTGGAACAATTTAGAGACCAATGCAGACGAACCGAGAAGATGCTTCAGTCTCGATACTCTACTCAAAATTGTTTCAATAATATTAGAAACGTTGATTCAAAGCTGTCCCAAAGCATCTCAGAAGTTTCGTTAGCTAGTCGTTCAAAACATTCAATCGCTCCTGAAAAACCTTTACATGATGTCAAATGCTATAATTGCAAACGCAATGGGCATTTGTTCATCAATTGTACTTTGCCTGTTTGGAAGCTATTTTACCATCGATGTGGAACAGACGATTACACTGTACTAGACTGTCCAAAGTGCAGAGAGTCCAAGGGAAACCTGGATTCGAGCGAGATCAACTCCAGGAGAACTTGTTCGACTCAAACTGGCCCGGAATAAGCAAAAAGAATACATCTACCAACACTTTTCCTGACTTTAATAACTTTTTGACACTGAATTCTAAAACACCTATTCAAAAATCTACCTGTCCACCTAATCCATGTAACATTACGTCCGAAAGAGACTCTAAACTATACAACATTCCTTTTTATAGAAAACCATATGAACAACGTCTGATGGAGTATCAACAAATCCGTAGGAAGTTATTCAATGGACCAATTAATAATAAACCTGATTTACCCCGAAACATATCCCAAGCAAGACTTAGATATAGAAAAAGACATGTTATCCGGAAGCTTCTTAGTGAAACAATCTTGGAAGGACAACATGATCCTAAGCGGTTCACAAAAGTATTGATCTAAGGAAAGCAGTTATCTAGTTTGTTAGATAGCGGAGTTTCTGTATCTTGTCTTGGAAATGGTTGCATACAACTTGTAAAAGATCTCGGAATTCCTATCATTCGTTTTAACTCAGCTATAAAAACTGCTGACGGAAAAGGTCAACAGATAGTCGGTCGATTAAACGTGGTTATGGAACACGAAAACATTTTGAGAGAGATAAATCTGTACCTCGTTCCCAGTTTATCTTTGACTCTCTATCTGGGCATTGACTTTTGGTCAAAGTTCAAAATAGCTCGACATATCGTCAGGGAGTTAAATTTTTTATCTGAAAATACCCTTCCACCCAAAGAAATTATTAAAATATCACCACCCAAGCATGACTTGACACAATTACAAGAGCAACGTCTGAATGAAGTAATCCCAACAAACTACTAATGACGCCAATAAAACAACGTCATTATCCTGTGTCACCGGTAATTCAAAACTTAATATGTATATGAGCAACTAGACCGTATACTTTCTATGAAAGTCTTCGAAGAGAGTCAAAGTCCCTGGAGTTCTCCAGTAGTCCTTATCCGAAAACCCGGTAAGAACAGACTCTGCATAGACTATCGTAAAGTAAACTCCCTAAGCAAAAGAGACGCATATCCGTTGCGTCATATAGAAGGTTGACTTAGCCGTCTTGCAGAAATACATTATATCAGTAGTGTGGATCTCAAGGACGCTTTTTGACAAATCCCCCTGGATGACAATTCGGGAGAGAAAACCGCTTTCACTGCTCCAGGACGATCCCTTTATCAATTCACTGTCATGCCCTTCGGATTGTGTAATGCACCCCAAAGGATGTGTCGGTTAATGGATAAAGTGATCCCCAGCGCTCTTAGAGAAAACGTTTTTGTCTATCTCGATGACCTTCTTATCATCTCCTCTGATTTTGACCAACATCTATCACATCTACAACATCTTCTTATCATCTCCTCTGATTTTGACCAACATCTATTACTTCTGTCAAAAGTAGCTGAATGTTTAAAAGAAGCTAATTTAACTATAAACGTAGAAAAATCATTTTTTTGTTTCAAAGAACTTCGATATTTAGGATACAATGTTGCACAAGGGCATATAAAACCGAATTCTGATAAGGTATCCGCCATTTAAGCCTTTTCTTTACCGACTTCGCCAAAACAGGTTCGAAGATTCCTGGGTCTTTGTGGATGGTATCGTAGATTTATTAGGAATTTTGCAGACATCGCATCACCCTAGACCGATACCATAAAAAAATCGATAGTATTCCTTATGACACCGAAGGCTATTACTTCCTTTGAAGCATTGAAAATGGCTCTTATATCAGCTCCACTTCTCACTCATCCTGACTTTTCAAAGCAATTTGTCATTCAATGTGATGCATCTAGCACTGCTATTGGAAGCGTTTTATTCCAATATGATGATGAAAGCCAAGAGCAGAAATCATTGAGTAAAGAGATATTAAACTTGTACCTCTCTTTCCTCTCAAAACCCATTTGTTTACATTGTTTTTGTTGTAATTCGCTCCTCGTCTGTGAACACGTGTACATTCGCAACAACAATTCCTCTAGTGGTGGAATAAGTACACCAGCGGATGTGTTCGCAAAACGGAAGCATTTGCTGTAAATATTGTGCATTGGAAACAATATTGGAAAATCAATGTGAAAGGAAAAAATTAATATCAGAAATTCAATTTAAAATAATTATTGATTCTTTTTCGAGTTGAATAACATAAAAATTACTCTTTTTCTAAAATAAGATATAGTTTTATAAGATTAAATGAAAAGCACCAATATATCGCAAGAAGCTAGCATCTTGTGAGTAAACAACAAGATGCTAGCTTACGACAAACTTAAAACTAACTTAATCAAGAGGGCCGAATTCTCTATCGTCGTCTTTACGGGAAGACGACGATAGAGAGGGCGAGATGCGCGGGCGGAGTTTCTCTACACATTTGGTGTTTGTCACAAGATAAACAAGTGATGCTAGAGAAACCGGGTGTCAACGATAAACTAATTACATTCGAATAGTAGAGAGTATTATAATATAAGTAATGATTAGGTTTAGAAATATAATGTAGGTAGGTACTTATATGATACTATGTGACACCTCCCCCGTTAAGCATTTTTGGTCCCCAAAAATTTACACTACTTACAACAAACGAGTAAATAACATAATATTTGAACTATCTCTTTTTTTTTTTTAACATGTAATTTCTATTAGCATGAGGTTTAGTTCGTACTGTTTATGAATCCTTTACAATAGTATTTTATTATCATCATTTAATTTTTTATTTTGTGTTTACAATGTTTTAAATATGTACATAGGTAATAACTAAGATAGAAAAAAAATTACAAAATTAAGGTTTATTTCTTTAAATTAATGATGAAGTTACAATGTTTTAGATATATAGGTAATAACTATAATATAAAAATGACAAAATCCAAGTTTATTTGTTTAAATTATGAAGTTTTCTCTGTATGATAACACAAGATATAACGAAATCTAAATTCTTAAGCTAATATCAATGAAGCGACACATACATATATTCAAACTTTAATTAATTACATTTTTTTCTGGACAAAGGCACTACAGTGGTATTTCGTAGATTCCTTCCATAACACCATGAACACACCCTTACACGTCAATATACCAATATTTTGTACGCATTCTGAACATGTCCTTACACATCCATAAAGTAACGTACTGGATGCAATCGCTTAACTGTCATAACGAAACCCAAGAACGAAAATGGATTCAAATTTGAAATTTTAAAGATAAATAATTAATTAATAATGTAGATGCATATGTCTGACGCATTTTAAAGTCCGTTATGATGGTATGTATTGTCACTATTTTGCGTGCTTGTGTTTTGGTATTTATATTTCCGTTTACATTGTTTGGTGTACTATTTAGTATTTCTTTTAGTTGTTTGGTCAATAATGTAATTGCCTTCTTTGGTGAATTTCCCTAACTTTTTATATTTTGGCTTGTTTTTTAATATAGTCCTGTTCTTTACTATGTTTTCACAGAAATCTAAACACCTCTTTTTGTCCTTATTTCTTTTATTTTTTCTTATTTCCTTCTCTTTTTTAAATTTCAAAGATAAACTGTCTATGTCTTCTCTAGTCAGGTTTTTGTTTAAGAAATCTATTGGTTTTAATCTCGTCGTACTATGTATTGTGTTATTATAAATAGTAATTATATTAAATAACTTTTCGTCCAAATCAGAAATGTCTTTTAAAACGCTTTTTATCCTCAGATGTTCATTCAATGTACCATGTAATCGCTCAACGTCAGAGTTTCCGGTCTTCAATGATCCTGTGGTTTTATGGAATAGGATGTTATTCTCTTTTAAGAACTGCTCTACCGCTGAATGAACAATACATGTCTCTCCATCAGATATGATTTTATTTGGCTTTCCTAGGAACTGAATTCTTTGCTTAATCGCTCCAAGAATAGCTATCCAATTTCTATCATGCAGATTATGTATCGTTGCGTATTTGGAGAACTTATCGATGGTTGTTAAGTACATTTTGTTTCGTTCAGGAAACCAGATGTCCATGTGTATTATGTCGTTGAAGTACTTTGGTGATTCCGTGATTTGCAAAGGAACTTGTAGTGGTTTTCTGTCGTGTTTGGCCAGGTTACCAGGTTAGAAAAACACCTTTTTCAATTCGAAAAACATTTCGTTGATTCCTCTGTGATTGTTTTTAATATGTTCGTTTTTAATTATTGTAATTATCTCATTCTTGTCCACAACGTCTATCAATTTAATATTTGATCTAAGCAGCTTTATATTTCTATTCATAGAGAAGTATTTAACGTATAGGTCTTGGAATTTAAGGAATAGTGAAAGGTTTTGACAATATACGCAGATTACGCCTTTATTTATTATAAGTCTTTTCATTACATTTAATAAGTTATTGTTGTTTTCTTCCAAATTGAACGTGATTTTGTATCTTTTTGTGCACTATTTTCATGGTGATCTTTTCTTTTTTGCCATAGGATAAATGTATTTGATTTTTATATAAGTTCACTGGTTTTTCTGTTATAAAAATATGCCTTGTTTGATCCTCCATCGCGCTGTGCACAGTGGCACCAGTGGACATAACTTCGTCGTTATGGCCTCCCGGCGCTTCGTTAGCAGTGACATCAACTTCGTTATTAGTTGCCACCTTTACTACTAGCTACCTCATTGTTAAGAATATGCCCTAAAGAAGATTTTCTGTCATTGCAGGGCATCTTTTTGCATTTAGAGTATTTATCGATGTACCTACTCAGACCATCCGCCACGCAGTTCTCTTTTCCTTTAAGGTATTCGACGTTCGTTGAGAAGAATTTTCCAGCGTTTGAAGCTTCATATTTGGTTCTTTGATACCATTTAACCAAACGAGTGGCTTGTGGTCTGTGCGGACTGTAAATGTTCTTCCGTACAAATATGTCCTAAAATACTTTATGGACCAGACCACAGCCAATAGTTCTTTCTCAATAGCGGAATAATTCAACTCATGATCATTGAGAGTACGTGAAGTGTAACAAATGGGATGGTTATTTTGGCTGAGTACGGCTCCTATAGCGAATCCCGATGCATCAGTGGTAAGTACAAATGGCCTACTAAAATCTGGGCTACTTAAAATGGGGTCAGTAGTTAGTAATGTCTTTAATTTGTTGAACGCGTTAATGTATTGGGGATCTGACACATTTATCTTTTCGGACTTTTTAAGGTATTTTATAATTGGATAAGCAACTTTGGCATAATCTTTAATAAATTTCCGGTAGTAACCGGTGATTCCCAAAAACTGTTTTATACTTTTTACAGTAGTTGGTAACTTCATCGATGTAATTGCTTTTACTTTGTTTTCATTTGGCCTTATTCCATTATTTGTTATTATGTGTCCTAGATAAGAGGTAGATAATGCAGCGAAATGACATTTGCTTATTTGAATTTTTAAATTACTTTGCTTTAGCTTTTGAAAAATTTTCTTTAGAGAATCTAAATGTTCCTCGAAGCTGGTAGAGAAAATGAGAATGTCGTCCAAGTAGACTACACAAATTTTATTGATGAAGTCCTTTAAGACTTCATTCATTAGCCTCTGAAATGTCGCTGGGCCATTCTTCAAACCAAACGGCATCCTGAGGAACTCATAGTGACCGTTTCTGGTTGAAAATGCGGTTTTAGCTCTATCACGCGGATCGACTTCGATTTGGTGGAACCCTTTGACAAGATCTAATGTTGTGAAATAATTACATTTACCCAGCTTGTCGAATAAGTCGTCGATATTGGGCATAGGGAACCTATCCTGCAGTGTCTGATCGTTAAGTTTCCTATAATCGACAACGATTCACCCAAATGGGTGAATTATAGGGGCTATTGCTAGGTACAATTATATTTTGCTTCAGCATTTCATTGATTTGTCTATCTACCTCTTCTCTATGAATTTCGGGATACCGGTAAAGTTTGCTAAAAATAGGAACTTAATTTTTTGTATTTATCCTATGTTTAATTTCGCTTGTAGACGTTAAATTATCACCCTCCCGGTAGAAAATTGTTTTAAAAGAATTAAGCAGACATTTTAATTTCGTGACGTCTAGCTCATTTAAATGATCTGCAAACATTCGATTGCTTATTTCTGGTTTACGTATTTCATTACAGAATACATTTAAAGATTCATTATTACAATTTCCAACGTACATTTCCTCCTGTTCATTCAAATATAATGGGATGGTCGCATTGTCTGTTACAAGGGATCGGTTTTTGTAATCTATAATTGGATTGAGACTGACTAATATGTTGTTACCTAATAGGCCATCATAGTGGTCGTGGAATTGGTATTCCAAAAGGTTGACATAGCTGTTTTGTTTTTTAAATTCTTTGAATAAGGGGATACTGTACTCTACACTAGTTTTTATATTTCGACCAAGCACTTTAAACGTTCGATTTTCGCAATTCAGTTTCCATTTTGGATTACATAAATGTGGATTTATAATGCTGTACTCGGCACCACAGTCAATTATAAATCGTAGAGGCTCAGTTTTGGTCTCTATAACTATATACGGTAGTTGTTTTGAAGATCTTCTGGAAAATGTTGCTGGTAATTTGACTGAGGTTCGTTGGGTGTCATACGTTCATTGAGCGATATCTCCATAGGTTCCATTTCACAATTTTGTTGCTGTTGATTAGTTCTATTATTATTATTTTGCCTATTGAAGTTCGATTGTCGAAATTGACGATCTATACCACTCGGCGTATAGTTCCCGTTTCGACGCGATTGGTCACTCTGTACATAATTATTGTTTAATCGCGATTGACCACTTTGGGTATAACTAGTGTTTTGACGAGGGATACCGTTTAGTGCCTGATTATTGAATGTTCTGAAACGCCGATTTTGGTTGTAGTTTCCCTGCCTGTTGTAGTAATTAGAATCATTAAGTCGGTGTCTGTTCTGTTGAGTTGTATACTCAGGCCTAACTGACTGATGGTTTATTTCTATGACTATTTTAAAAGCTTCAGTTAGACTGGATGGGTTCCTACTTAAAATTATGGTTTTAGTTGGTTCGGGTAGGTTATTTTTAAATGTATCTAGCGCTATTCTATTATTGGAGTCCATCATTTGTTGAATGTTTTGTTGGTTTTGTAGTAAATATGAATTATTAATTCTACATAGAAATGCGTTAATCCTGTCGTAGAAATCTTCTATGGTTGTAGTTACCCTTGCTGTTCTTATTTTGTCGAATAAGTCATTCGCCGAAAGTTTTTCCCCAAAATTATTTTTCAAAACCTCTCTAATTTCGTTCCAGGTTACTAACCTACCATGCTTTTGAAGTGCACATCTAGCTTTCCCTACTATTCTATCTTTTATATACCCCGTTAGCACGGCCTTGTTGGATTCCTCGAAGGAATCTACGGTACTCATCAAAGCATCCACTCTGTCCAGAAATTCTATAAGACTATTATCGCTTCCATTGAACTCTGGAATCTTACAAATTAATTCTAATACTACTCTAAATTTCTCGGCTGCTTGAAGAACTTCCATTGGGACCACGAGGTAAAAATATTCTGAGAGTACTCACTTTCACTTTGCTTTTTGTTTCAGGTTCGGCTTTCTTTCTTCCTTTTTTGATCGCTTGGTACAGTTGTCGTCGACTGCCTGTATATTTAGATCCTCTTGTGTATTTCACTTGCCTTTAATTGCTTTGGTGACTTTGCAGAATGACCTTGGGAGATTATACCATGCGCTTTTCACCACGTGCTAAGAGCACGCGTACACCGCACACGGATGTTGCTGATTCCCACGTGTTTTATCGAGCTATTGTTGCTATGTGACTTGAATCGAAATACGATTAGTGTTACGTGTAAGCACCAATTAATGCCACGGCTTAGTTACACAAATATTCGCGAATCTTTATTTCGTGTCTAAATGTTTTTAATTGATTGATATTTCAATGTTCCAATAGCATTAACGTTTTTTGTTTTTTTTTTTTTTTCAAAACGGTTTGCCGACTGCGCCAGTTTTATAAGATTAAATGAAAAGCACCAATATATCGCAAGAAGGGTTGTTTATTCACAAGATGCTAGCTTACGACTAACTTAAAACTAACTTAATCAAGAGATGATAGAGAGGGCGAGATGCGCGGGCGGAGTTTCTCTACACATTTGGTGTTTGTCACAAGATAAACAAGTGATGCTAGAGAAACCGGGTGTCAACGATAATCTAATTACATTCAAATAGTAGAGAGTATTATAATATAAGTAATGATTAGGTTTAGAAATATAATGTAGGTAGGTACTTATATGATACTATGTGACAATATTATTTTTTTTGAATATTGATCATAAATAGAAAATAATAGACACCAATTTTAATTGAGATTGTTATTGTTAATTAAAAAATCAAGTACTTACTTACTTAGGTGGCGCTACAGTTCGGGGTGAACCTGGGCCTCAACAAACAAGTCTCTCCAGTTAGCTCGGTCCTTAGCTAACTGCCTCCAGTTGCGCACTCCAAGCTTGTTCAGGTCCCCTTCAACTTGTGCGCGCCACCTAAGGCTAGGTCTTCCTCTGCTGCGTTGTCCCTCCGGGTGTGATTCGAAGACTCTTCGGGCCGGAGCACTGGTGTCCATTCGCTCTACATGTCCTAGCCACCTCAAACGACTAATGCGCAGTTTTTTGACTAGGTCGATGTCGCTGTACAGCTCGTATAGTTCGTCGTTGAATATTCTCCTCCAAAGCCCGTCAACGCAAACGGGACCGAATATTTTACGAAGAATTTTTCTCCAAACGACCAAGGATATCTTCATCCGCTTTTGATAAAGTCCAAGCTTCAGCGCCATAATGCAGGACTGGGATGATCAAGGTCTTATATAGAGTCGCCTTAGTTGTTCGGGATAGGGCTTTACTATTCAATTGCCTTCTCAGCCCAAAGAAACAGCGATTGGCAAGAGTTATTCTTCGTTTTATTTTTGCCGAGGTGTTGTTGTCAGAATTGATAGCAGAGCCGAGGTAGACAAAATCCCTTACTACCCCAAAGTTATAGCTGTCGATTGTGACGTTCTGTCCAATTCGTCGATTTTGCGTATCCCACCTGGTTGACAGCATATACTTGGTTTTGCCCTCGTTTACCGCTAAACCCATTTTGGCAGCTTCTGTTTCAATACTAGCGAACGCACCGGTGACAGCCCGCTGTGTTCTTCCAATAATGTCGATGTCGTCGGCGTACGCTAGTAGTTGCACAAACTTTTGGAAGATTGTGCCTCCAGTGTTGGCTTGTGAGTTTCGCCCAATTCTTTCAAGAACGATGTTAAAAAAATCACATGACAGCGCGTCACCTTGTCTAAATCCTTTTTTGACATCAAAGGTCTCGGTGAGATCGTTATCGACCTTGATGGAGCAGCGAGAATTCTCCAACGTCATCCTGCACAGGCGAACGAGTTTGGCCGGGATGCTAAAACTAGACATGGCGCCGTATAGCTCGTCTCTATAGATGCTGTCATATGCGGCCTTAAAATCGATGAAAAGATGGTGGGTATCGATTTGGACGTCCTGAGTTTTTTCCAGTGTGGACTTTCCCGGTCTGAAACCACACTGATAGGGCCCAATCAGGCATATAGGATCTTGTACGCGATGTTGAGGAGACTGATATTTCTGTAATTGGCGCAATTGAGGGGGTCTCCTTTCTTGTGGATAGGGCAAACGGTGCTGAGATTCCATTCATCAGGCATACACTCATCTGACCAAATTTTAGAAATGAGTTGGTGTATGGTCTCTACCAGGTCATTTCCAGCTGCCTTGAACAGCTCGGCTGGTAAGCCGTCAGGCCCAGCAGCCTTGTTGGATTTAAGTTTGTTCCTCACTTCGTTTTGGTCAGGACGGAAGTTTTGGCTATCATCGTCTATGTTGAATGGTTCATTCTGCCTGACAGCGGAATGTTGGTCTTCGTCGCCATTATACAGTCTGCAGAAGAAATTTTTCCATATTCTCAGCACCGACTGTGACTCTACTACGAGGTTTCCTTCTTCATCTCTACAGGCTTCTGTATGGGTCTTGTTGACCTGACACGTTCTTTTTACCTGTTGGTAAAACTTCCGTACATTATTCCTGGAGTATAATCTCTCAATATCTTCGATCGCGCGCTTCTCGTGCTCTTTTTTCTTCTTTCGGAGAAGCCGATGTTCTTCCCGTCTCTTTTACTCGTAGAGCTCACGAGCCGCTCTCGTCCTTCTTTGCAGCGCCGCTTTGTATGCCTCTTGTTTAGCTGCATTTGCTTGCTGGCATTCTTCGTCAAACCATGGGTTTCTTTGTGGTGGTCGAGCGAAACCCAGTACATGAGTTGCGGCACTTCTGATGGCATGTTGGCAGTGTTGCCATTGGTCATCGGCATTTGATGCTGGCGGCATAGGAGTTGTAGAGAGATTTCGGGATACGCGTTCGGCGAAGGTTCTGGCGATCTCTTGCGATTGCAGCTTTTCAACGTTATATCTTCTCACAGTATTTCTTCTTTGTTGTGACGTTAGGGATATCCGCATTCGTACAGTGGCTGCAACACGGAAATGATCCGAGTTGTCTGCTCGGAAGATTCGGACATCGAGAATACTGGAGGCATGCCTTACGTCGATCGCAATGTGATCAATTTGGTTGACCGTTTGATGATCAGGAGACCGTGAGATGAGGAAACCGTGTGCTTGCTATGGTGACGTTTCGCCCCGCAGCGCAGTCAATAAGCCTAACTCCGTTTCCGGACGTGGTGTCGTGGAGGCTGTGCTTACCAATCGTCCTACCAAAGATGTCCTCATTTCCTATCTTGGCGTTAAAATCGCCTAGAACGATTTTAACGTCATATTTAGGGCATTGCTCGTACGTTTTGTCGAGGAACTCGTAGAAACATTCTTTGGTGGCGTCGTCCTTATCTACGGTGGGAGCGTGAGCGCATATAAGTCAGTAGGTATTGGGGCGGTTGGGGATGGGAATTCGGCGCCAGAGCGAGACGGAAGATATGAGCGAGAGGGAAGATAATTTGACCTTGAGAAGGTTGTTGTTTGTTTGATGTGTGCCGCGGGGGCGCGCTTCCGGTGTCATCTTTGTTGTCTATTTTGGGGTGAGGGGGGAATGACCGTTGAGACGACGTCACATGTTGGATGTCTGGAGTGTAGACTTGGGGTGAGTCATTGACGTCATGTATTTTGTTGTTAATTTTGTGTGTATCCATGGAATGGTCAATGGGATAATTTTAAAAAGTAAAACGGTGCGTATGTTTGGGGTTTGAACAAGCGACGATGAGTTTGAGAAGTCGATGATTCTTGCGTTGCGCCACGGTGGTGTGTTATGGTGGAGGTTTAAATGAGTGTTTATGAGCAGAAGGATGACGTGTATATATTTATTTGTAGAAAAATATTATTTTCGGTCCTCTTGTGTGGTGTGGGTGGTATTAAAGTTCTGCGAAACTCAGTTCGACAATATGGTTTTGTAGATTAAAGCGAGAGTAAAAATAAAAAAAAAGTAATTTTCGGTACCGAACGGAACACAATCTGTGAAATTCAGTTCGACAATATGGTTTTGTAGATTAAAGCGAGAGTAAAAATAAAAAAAAGTAATTTTCGGTACCGAACGGAACACAACAGGGTAAGCAAAGTAAACAGAAAGTTAAAATTTTGGCTATAAAAGGCAAAAATTATTTCATTCATTTGTCATTACAAAATGGAGCAATCACTCAAAGCAATTCTAAATCAGACGCTACCTAATGGGTTACAAGTAAGTACTTTTCTATGTATATGAAATTTATGTATATTTATAACACTCTTTTCTGTTTTTTTTAAAAGTTAAAACCCTGTATTGTGATGGTGGGACAATGGATTCAAGAACTCCCCGTAAATCATACGATTATCTACGAAGGACCGGTGGACTGTACAGACTGTCAAGTACGTTTATCGTACTATTTCGAAAATGAAAATGTAATTGTATGGGCTCAATTTGCCAAATAGAAAATGAAAATAACCTATTAAATTCTTTATTACAATTTTATAAAAATATTTTAAATTTTGAATCAGCTGGTCAGTCTTTGCTATATTTTTCATTAGTCGATATGGCTACTAAATCTCCTATTCATTCAGAATATTCAAATGAAATACATCGGTACAATTCGTTTGTTGATTGGCCGTACACGAAACCAGAACCGAAGAAGCTTGCTGAGGCTGGATTTTTCTACGCAGGCATAAATGATGGAGTCCTCTGTTTTAGTTGCGGTATTGGTCTTAAGGATTGGAGTAAAAATCACGATCCCTGGAAACAACATGCATTGTATTTAAACAAATGTCCATATTTGAAACTGATCAAGGGACAGGTATTTATAGACTCAGTCAAAGATGAGGATACTCATCGAATGAGGATATTTCAAAACCAGACACAACCCGATGTGCAACTACAGAATTGTAGCATCTCTTCAGAAAAGCATAAACTGTGTAAAATCTGTTATATCAGCGAATACGAGACAGTATTTTTACCATGCGGGCATGTAGTCGCATGTTTCAAGTGTGCATCTTTAGTGAAGAAATGTCCAGTGTGCAGAAATACGTTTACGAGTTTAACCCGAATATATTTCTCATAAGTGAGCAAAATCCGACATGATCACGAGAAGAAAAAAAAAATCCGCATGATTCGCAGCGATGCGTTATATAATGAATACTTTATAATATATTCGATTCATTTCACTATTTACATTGAACGTTGACAGGCCGACGGGGGTACTAAGGAAAAATGTATTGGTGCGAGAAATTAAGAGAAGGAGAAAGCATGTGCACATGTGAAGCGGGGTGGATGGAAATTAAAGTCTCTAATGTTTTGTTCTATAGAGATTTATTTGAGTTTCAAGCAACACCTGAAAATGGCAATGAGTGCACGATCTTGCGTGTGAGAAACGGGGAATCGATATCTTCAGATGCCGATATTAAACTGCAACTGGAGCCATATCAACATGTTAAATTAAGAGTTATTGGTATGAATTTCAAAATCAGATGAAATAAATAAAAATGTATTTATTTTTATTCAATTTAGGTGGTGAAATAACGATACATGGTATGGTTATAGCAAATTCTAGACCTAAGCGGAAAGGAAATCGATTTCCTGTTCATTGCCCATTTAGTGATATTGATTTACAATTACTCGAGAAGGAAAGTTCTGTGTAAGAGGTAAGAACAGAAACACTAGGGAATGAGCGAGAGATATTGAATGAATAAAAGAAGATGTGACATATACTTCAAAACACTTCGGCTGCGACTTTCTCAGTTCTTAATTGTCATTTGCCGGGAATAGTAGTGGAAACAATAATCATCGCAACGCTCCAAAATGTTTTATTTTTTATTTTGTATTACAGCAATTTTACATTTTATTAATGGTATACCGCTTCCTTTGGACATTAACCTTCAACAACCAAACAGCAGTAACAATCTCACATTTGCATTGAGTTTACCGAATAATGATACAGTACAAATAGGATTATCTTTTCGCTTGTTAACGTTTTCGAATGCAGTAAAACCTAATAATTCCATCCCTACCGAAGTTTCAATTCGTGATGATGATATTCTTCCATCTACAACAGAAAAAAACCCAACCAGGAAATTCGTTACTGTGGAGGAGGCAATAGAGGGGTTTAGGCAAGATTTAATAAAAAAGGAAGCCGAAATATCTGGAATAATCGAAAGTAAAGATATTTTTTATAGACATTTCAAACTAGAATTTGATGAAGAGAAAACCTTAACAATTCGCTGTGCCTATGATAGCAATTATATGCTGCGTTCTCTTAATATAGCATGCTTTGAATACCATGAATATCAAACGGAAAGAATTCTAAGCAATGGTGAAGTTGAACTCATTACGAAGCAGGATTTGAATTATAAATCTGATGTGGAATTAGTAGACTTAAGAGCAATGAAACAAACATATAAGATGAACATTTCTTAATAACCAATGGTAGTGTGCACTTTGCTTTCAACATTAGCAGTAATAATGGAAATTATGATAAATATCGAAACATTTATAAAAGATTACGAAGGAATTATATTGGATGAACATTCCGAAAGACTTAGGATGTGTAACAAGTTTATATCACCATATATACTGATGGAGAAGAAGTTTTCGATTTACGGAGAACATTTCGTGAATTGCCCGTGGGCACATGTCAATACAATTGTGGGTCCTGATACTTGTGCTTGCTGCTATGTTGAAAAATACAAAAAAGAAATTAAAACGCTTGTAAATTTATACAAAAGAATAAAGTAATTTTTATTTAAAAAAAAATTAAATACACATGTATATTGGTTTTCTTCTTATCAGATATTAATATTTAGGGGATTTGGAAGGTAAGCTCGTCCAATAATTGTGTTCAGGCGTAAAACCAAGCCATTTCACAAATATCCTTTCACCCTTCCTTTGTAGCACTTTTTCAATGAGGAATGTATGGGGAAATTTTGATTTCTGCAATTCGAATTCATAGAATCCACCTTTAATAGGGTGAGCTTGATAGTCTTCCAACAAATATGTAACAGGATATGTATTTTGAACTTTTGTTATTTTGAAGATTTCAGTGGTCCAGTTTGGAGTGTAGCCCTTTTCAAACACATGTTTGTATTTACTAATTCGTACAAAATCACCAATTTTATATTTGGGTCCAATAGATATTTTTACATTATTGTATACTGATGCGAGTAGTTGTTTTTCGTTTGCGGGAGTGACATCGGATGGTCTCATTTTTATTGTACGATGGACAGTATTATTATACGTTTTATTTATTGATTTTATCATATCAATCCAACGATAGGAGCCATTCGCGCTAAATTCTTTCCACATCATATTTTTCAGGGTACGGTTGAAACGTTCAATAATAGATGCCTTGAGACCACTGTACGTAGAATAGTGATTTATGTGATGTTTTTTCATCAGATTTTGAAATTGCTTATTAAAGAATTCTTTTCCATCATCCGTTTGCAAATTCTTAGGAACACGTTCTTTGATAAATATATTTTGCATGGCATTAGTAATATCTGCACCTGTCTTACTTTTAATAGGAATCGACCATGCAAATTTTGAAAACACATTAATTACTGTAAGAAGATATCGAAAGTTATCATTCTCGGGTGAATACACCCCCATTTCAACTAAATCAGCTTGCCATAAATCATCTATTCCTTTAATAATAACCCGTCTCCTTTTAAAATTTCTTCGTGCTGCTTTATGTAATTCTTCCACCACTTGACGCTTGCTCATACTGCCAGGTAGAAGACTTAATCCATAATGCCGTCTAGAGTTATAATTTGCGTCTTTTTGCTCAACATGTATTTAAATAGTTCATCCTGGATTTTTGTAGTTTCAAAGGTAAGGAATTGTTTCAATTGTTCAAATGATTCATCCACATATTCTTTTGTAGCAGCGTCACTGTTTTCCAAAGGCTTTCCCAGACTCCGAATTCGATTCAAATTCAAATCATAATCTCCATTTTCAGTTCTGTTAAAACCTTCTCCCGTAGGTCCAGGTGGCCCCATTGACCCTTGTGATCCATGTATTCCCGGCGACCCAGATAAACCGTGCGGACCCATTGGACCTGGGGGTCGGCTAGTTGTCATTTTTGTATGCATTGAAAATCTTCCAAATTTATCAACACTCATATTTGTTTATCTTAAGTCTATGTTAGTAGTGTTTATTGAATAATCTTAGCTTCTTTTAGTTCTTCAATGATTGATAAAATCTCGTTCGAATGATTACTATGTCCAGCCTTTTGTGAGGCAATAAGCAGCCGCAATCGATCTACTAGTTCATTCGGATTATCCCAGAATATATAGTCTTTTTGATTTCTGGTTAAATGCATTAATCCACTGCCGTTACTAGCAACCCCTTTACCATCTTGTAATAGTTTACTAATAATGTTTTTATATTTATACCCTCGGTTTCCATGTATTTGTTTTTTGGCATTGCAAGAAATTCTGTGTGCATTGGTATCATTCAATATGGCATTGTATGCCTGTAAATCTTCTTCAGTATAGGATTTTGGCAATTTTTTGAACAATAATTCGTATAGACCAACTGTCCCCTTATATAGTTTCCCATTTATTTCTATATCATCATCACGTATGGTGAGATCTGCATTACCAAATTTCCATAAGTTATTTTCATGATACACACCATACGTATTATCTAGAGAATTTGAGTTATTTATGTACAAATTTAAATATTTACGAGGAAGCTCTGCAAATTGTTCTTGGTCAAATTGTTCAATCAGATTCTTATAATCATGATGACGTCTAGGTCGAGTACGTGGTGTTGTCATTGATGTATTATATTTATTTACATTATAGGGGGATGACTGCACTGGAGTATTAAAATCGTCGGCGTCAACATTATTGGATATCCTCTGAATGTTTGATGGCCTGGGTACCCCGAAATTGTTTGGCTCCTCTTTTTTATACTTACGATCTAACTTATTTGTAGCAGCAGACTTTTCTACCAACTCTTTTAAGGGCAATGTAATTGGCTTAAAAGTTTCCTCCATCTGAGCTTCCAGCTCAGTTCTTCCTGTTTTTAAAGCTTTATATTTTTTCCGTAATGCATCGGTAGCCTTTATAATCTCTTTGGTCAGCTCCTTATTTATATTCATCATATTTTTAGTCTTTTGAATGGCAACTCCTAAACAGGTTTCGTATTGTTTGGAACAATCTTTCTACAGGTTTCAAACTGAATTTAAATTTTACTGCACTGCTTTTTAACTGGGTGACCCGTCTGAAAAAGCGCTTTGAACTGCTTTTAACCTCAAATGACTGGATACTTAACTGCTTTGTACTGCTCTCGTAGAACACCTCCATATAAGTGCCCTTTTTTGAATCGATATCTTCAATTTTATAGTTTTAGGAAGCTATCAAAGCCTTTTCTATAGCGTCCTTCGTTCAGAAGGCTGTCTTTATCGATTACCAAAAATCCATATTTATTCTTCCAACACTCTGCACACGCTTTCCGAAATTTATTAAAATCCATGTCAATGGATTTTACATGATCGTTGTAAATGTGTTTTAAATTCATATCATCTTGTTTAAATATTAGTAGAAAATTCGAATTATCTCGTATCAAATGCTTAGGTACTCGAGTATATGTTTGACATAAGTAAAAGCTATCAATATGATGATGACGCCCCATACAAAAGTAAGATCGAACATTATCTTGCTTCTCGCATGCTATATCGTCGAATATAAACACAGAATTCGGCTTAGCCTCTTCAGGGGGTATTACATCACAGTTATCTGAAAATGTAAAATACCCCATTTCTGTAATTGGCTCCATGGCTCTTTGCAGGAATTCATATTTTGATTGATTCAGGGACTTAGAATATATGTAAATATTTTCAAATTTCAATCCGTTTGGATGTTGTAGTAAACTTATCATCACATTTGTTTTACCACAATTTGAAGGACCTGTAATTAAGGCTCTGATACTATTCGGGAATAATTTTCCATGTCTTTTTGTGTTTTTACAATTATCTGTAATTATATCCGCGTTCCTAATTGTTAGTGTTTGTTGTTGTTTAACGAACCGCATGATCACTAAAACTAAAAAATATCCTTTAAATACGGATAATATATTTTCAAAACAATCAGACCAATGTGCGACTTCCTCACGATCGAAAAGGTATTAGAAAAAGGATAATAATACAATATAAAAATGATTGATTTTCTTAAAAAACCAATTAGTCGATGCTCGTCTGTGAAAGGACAAGGTTTAGTGAATTCTCTAATTAATAATTTGCCTATTGAATTGCATCTACCTGGTTACCAATATTGTGGACCTGGAACAAAACTTCAATATCGCCTGGGTAGAGGTGACCCTGGAATAAATTTACTTGATCAAGCTTGTAAAGAACACGATATAACATATTCCAAACATAAAAATACAAACGATCGACATATAGCTGACAAAATTTTAACTGAAAAGGCCTGGCAAAGGGTTACATCCAAAGACGCTGGACTAGGTGAACGATCCAATGCACTTCTAATTACAAATTTGATGAAGGCAAAAGTTAAGTTAGGGATGGGTGCCTATAAATGTAACAAACCCAAAAGGGGGTCGAGTGTAAATAAACCCTTGTTTGGTAAATCAGTTCATTTTATTGGAAAGGTTTTAAAGAAAAAACAACCTCATAATATCGAAAAGGCTATACAATTGGCAATTAAAGCTGCAAAGAAAACAATGAAAAGTAAAAATATTAAGACACCCCGAATTATTTCAGTGCCGAAAACTGGTGGAGTATTACCCTTTCTTATACCATTATTTGCTGGTCTTTCAGCAATCGGTGCTTTGTCAGGAGGCACCGCTGGAGTAGTTAAAGCTGTAAACGCTGTCCATAATGCTAGAAAGGAGCTGGATGAGAAAAAACGTCATAACCAGAAAATGGAATCTATTGCGATGGGTGATGGATTACATTTGAAACAGTACAGAAAAGGACTTGGGTTATACTTACATCCTCAGGCAAAAAACTACTAGATTCGTTACCCAGGCGTGCCTTAAACGAGCTGGACTTGAAGAGATTTGCAAAACATTTACCCCATTTTCGAGGAGTTTTTATGCGTGATAATTTGCCAAAGAAAAAACCTTTAAGAAATGAATGTGGAATCGTTAATTTAGACTCTTCAGCTGGCTCCGGAACACATTGGGTAGCGTACTACAAAAAGGCCGGCAATATTGAATATTTCGATAGTTTTGGAAATCTACAACCGCCCAGTGAATTAATTAACTATTTAGGCGATCAAATTAAATACAATCACACTAAATATCAGGATTATGACTCAGTAAATTGTGGGCATTTATGTTTACAGTTCCTGTACAATTCTTATTTTAATAAATAATATAATTTTGTAAAAAAACGCTTCATTGTTTTATTTACTGTCATGGCATTAACACTTACGCTTAGTGGGAGTACATCCTATCTCACAGCTGAATATTTTTAGCCTCTGGACTTACATCAGAACTATGCATGTGGCCTAATCGATTTCCAGACATACAATTCAATACCTAATATTGATGAAAGAAATAATTTGTTTCATATAGGAAAACATATTGTTGAAATTCCGGTGGGGTCCTATGAAATTGACGATATTGCTGATTATATTAATGATGTACTGTTTCAAATCGATAGCTCTTTAGTAGCAAATATTAAGGCAAATAATAATACTTTAGAGAGTGAAATTAAATCCAGTGAAATAATATACTTCAATAATGAACGATCTATTGGACAGCTATTAGGATTCAGTAATCGTATACTCGAAGCTAATACTGGTCATATATCGGATTTACCTGTAAATATAAATAAAGTAAATGTCATACGAGTTGATTGCAACATTACAGGAGGATCGTATATTAATAACGCACCAGCGCACACTATACACGAATTTTCACCCGAGGTAGGACCGGGGTATAAAATCATAGAAGTTCCAAGAAACGTGATCTATCTACCAGTGAATGTCAAACGAATCAGTTCATTAACATTGAAACTGATTGATCAAGACGGCGACTTGGTAAATTTTAGGAGTGAGACTATTACTATCCGTTTGCATTTGAAACCGATGCACAATGTTGATCTACAATAAGGATAAATTCGTACGCAACCACAATAATTCAGCCAGTTTTACTGGAACATCACAAGCGTCAAGAGTGAAGCTCTCCCCCTTAAATAAAGAATACCTGAAGTCACTGGGATTTTTTTTAAAATAAAATATGAGCGAAATATTAGCTATTACACATGGAGCCAGCTATGACAATAGCATAACCAAGTTTGAATATCACAGCTACTCACCATTCTTGCCTTCATTCGGCTCGAGTGACGAAATACGAATTTCTATACAGCAGCAAGACTTATGTATTCTACCGAGCGAGAGTTTTATCTACATTGAAGGAGCTCTATCAAAGTCTGATGGAACGGCTTCAACATCAGCAAGATTGACTAACAATTCTATGGCATTCCTGTTTGAAGAAATTCGTTATGAACTTAATGGAGTGGAAATCGATCACAATAAAAATGTCGGTATTACAACTACACTTAAAAATTATATCACTTTGAATGAGAATGAAAGTAAAATGTTATTAAATGCATCCTGGTCACCAAACGAAAATATATTACCCTCATCGGGTATTTTCAACTTTTGCATACCATTAAAAAACCTCTTAGGATTCGCTGAAGATTATAAAAAAATTATTGTAAATGCAAGACATGAGCTAGTTTTAACACGTACGCGAACTGATGAGAATACATTTTACTCGCCAAGCGATGAAGTTAAAATCAGTATTTTTAAGCTACAATGGAGAGTTCCGCACATTACACTGGCCGACGTTGATAAATTATCATTACTAAAAACATTACAGTCAAACCAAATACAAATTAGCTTCCGAAATTGGGAAATGTATGAATATCCGATTTTACCATCCTCAACAGATCATATTTGGACGGTGAAGACTGCCAATCAACTTGAAAAGCCGAGATATATTATTTTCGCTTTACAAACAAATCGAAAAAATCAAAAAGATAAAGATGCCAGTAAATTTGATAATTGCGACATTACCAATGTTAAAGTACATCTCAACTCTGAATCATATCCATATGAAGATTTGAATACTAGGTTTAGTCGTGACAGATTTGCCGTACTATATGATATGTACAGTAAATTTCAACAATCCTATTATAATAGGCAACCTCAACCACTTTTATCACGGAATGAATTTAAAGAAAATGCACCGATTATAGTCATTGATTGCTCTCATCAAAACGAAACTATCAAATCTGGACCTGTGGATGTGAAGCTTGAAATTAAAACATTAACAAATGTACCCCCAGCTACATCGGTTTATTGTCTGCTGCTTCATGATCGCATTGTTGAGTACAACCCCTTAACCAGCGAAGTTCGAAAACTCATATAAATACTATACTCATTGTTTATTTGTTAACAACTTTTTATATAAATATAATAAAATTAATTTTTTATTTCAATTAAAGAATTACATCGCTATTTTTTTTTCTTTTGTATCCATATGGTAGAGAACTATGATCGTCAAGAAATCTACGCTTTTCTGCTTTTGGCTTGTATGTTTTAACTTCCTCTACAGTGACTATTTCATGTTCCCGTGTTCGTCTAATGTTTTGTGAAAACATTTTTATATCTTCATGATTTTCTGCATTCAATACTGCTTCTTTAATTGTATCGAAATTTACTTTTTGAGATGCTGAATAATTAAGATATATCCCCTTTACTTTACAAACAATTTCTTCTGTGTTAAGTTTTGTACTATGAACTTTGTAAGCGTAATTTTTGGGGCCACCACTTACAAATTCAGTAATATAACTTCCATGGCCATAGCACTCTAGTTCATCGGTCATGTCTCCAATAAATTCACCGACTGGTGGCTCAAACTGTCCTTCCCGGCTTAAATAAATTACGGAATCAGTATCGTAGTATAGAACTCTGTCATTTAATTTTTCCAAGTAACTGTACAATTTGAGGCGAGCTTGAGTCGTCGTATAAGCAGCAATACATACATTAACCGTTGACAAAGAATCTGCTGCTTCTTTCTTATATTCCCAATTAACCACGATATTCTCTTCATTAATTGGAAGAATGTGACAAACTTCTATAGCAGGATCTGTAAACAATTGATAAAGTTCTGATGGGTTTTGTAAAATAGATGTTTTCCTTTGATTTTCCCTTTGTCCAAATTTACCCCAAAATGAATTCAATGTTAGTTTAGCAAAAGATCTTTTTCCAGGGTTGTTACAAATATCTGCAAATTCCAATTTAATATCTTCGTTACAAAAAAAATCTGCGATGTATTTGTCTTTCTCTTTCTCGGTTACGCATATACCCGGCCATCCAGATGCTTCTTGTTTTATTTTTAAAAATTTATTCATCATATTTGTGAAAAGACCATCCGATTTTGTAACTTTATCATATTGTATCATAGAATATTCCCATATTTCGAAAATATGTAATAGTTTATATCCTTTTTCAACAGCTTTCGCAACTTCGTCAATAACCCACGTTCCTGTTAAAGCTCTTTCATCAGTAGAATGACTGCAAAATTCTTCTTGAGATTTTCTATCACTGCAAGTCCGACATAGGGAAAACATTAGCTTATTGTTCTGTTTTATTGGTAACACAGGATGTAACAACTGCTCGGGTGGTAATATTTTGCATTTTATAAGACCATTTGTAATTTTCAGATCCAATTTAGAACAGCTTATATTATCTGTATGAACTTTTGGATGTCCTAAAGGAAATTTCCCATACTTGCAAACCCAAGGATAAAGATAACATATATCAATGTATTTAATTTGCTCACCCTCCTTACATTTAAAGTAATTGTAAGTGTTTCCTGTTCGGCCCCCGTAGAAAGCCTCGCGTGGATTTAACGGTGTGTGTTGTACCAAAGAGTGCATATTCAAATATTCCACGTCTTTATTAGTTATTTGTCTTTCAAATTCACATGCCCACATTTCAATCACTTCATAGCCGAGAGATTCTAATCGCTTAGTTTTAGCTATTGTCCGGTCATAGCGTCGGTTTAATGTATCGTTTGGTTCCTCGTGTAAAGGTTCATCACGTTTGAATTGTAAACACACTGGATGCCCGTGATAATAACACCCATGAAATTCGAAAATCTGTTTAGTTTCTTCACAAAAACCATCAACTTTAACGCCAGCTATAACTTTTTCTCGGCCTTTTGCTGCATGTATTATATTAATTTTTCTTTTATCTTCTTCCCAAATCATCCATTTGATTGCTTCTTCCGATTGATTATCTACATATCTGTACCCTTTTTTTGGAATCAATCCTATTGTACTCTCATGCAGAAACCCACGTCTATATACAAGATTGCACGCCGATGCTATGGTTACGGCCTCCAAAAATGGTTCTACGTTGCACTGATCAAGAAACATTTTTCTGAATGTTAAACAAGCTCCTGTTAAAATTTGGACATCACTGATACAATAATCAATAAGGTCGCGTTTCGTATTAAACTCATCATGCTCGTGTTCTTTATACCATTTGAAAAATTCATCACGTTCTTCTGTCCTCATTGTATTTGGACTATAATATTCAGCACGAGGCATCAATCCGATATAATTTTCATTTTCTTTTGTATTGAATAGATGTGGAAAATACCCCTTTTTGAAAGATTGCGGTAAATCAAAAGCTTTTGGGAGTTTCGATAAAGCCATGGGAAAATAATTTAATGAATCCAAAAATCTCACATTGTCTAGTTTCATGAGTATTATTTTAGTTCCTCGCAGTATTAATTCGGGGCTCAAGTGAGTGTTTCGTAATATATAGTTCAAAATAAATTGATGATCATATGCTTGGCCATTATGAGCTAAAACGACAACTTTTCTAAATTCTGTTCGAACTTTTAGGATGTGCTCTAGAAATCGCGGTATAACGGCTTGGGTTATAATATTACTTCTAAATTTACATACTTGACAAAAATATAAATTTTTTTCATTCAGGCACTGATCACATCTCTGTTGAAATACACATAAATTAGGTTCATGTTGTTTTATTGGGCCAATCACTTCTTCATCTATCGTTTTTTGACCAATAACTTTTTCCTGTCGACTCTCCAGATCATAAAATATGTATAGAACATTTACTAAATTTGGATTCCTTCTATCGACTGGTATATAACATAGGTGGTCTTGAGGAACGTACGCAGAGCATATTTTGCAATAATATTCACCGCAAATATGTTTTCTATCGGCGTCGTATGTTTTAAGGCATTCGTTGCATCTTTTGATCTTTTTACAGAGCGATATTTTCCCCACTACCCCTGGAGCCTTATGGCTATCAAAACATTTTTGGCCTCTGAAGCATCTATTACAATCTCCACATAAAATATCTGGTACGTGTTGAGGACATCTGGGGGATTGCTGACATTGCGGGCACGATCCTCCGCATTTGTGATCGTTCTTATTATTATATGGTATATGGCATTTTTCGCAATAATAACTGCAAGCAAATGCAGCTGTTAATGAAATTATAACATTGTAATGCTCCTTGTAATAAAGTAGATTGAGTGTTTTTTTGTTATCATCATTACAAAATCCTATAAAAATTACATTTCGACCTTTTGTTCCATATTCATAGACTACGATATTATAATCGTTTAAATAATTTTGAAATACGCGGAGCTCTGGAATACCACACCCCTCTGAAGGTATATTTACCCGAGCTTCTTTTATAAGTTCTACAGCTCTTAGGGTTTGCATTTTAGAACAATTTGGTCTTATTTTTTTGTATTCGGGATCGTTATTAGCATGGGCAATTGCTACAACTAACGCCCTCGGTAAACACAGCTTGTCAGCATTTTTTATGGTAATGATTCCTCTCCTTTTGGAACATTCTTCATTGAATGCAGGGAATCTATTTTTTTTTATTTCCACTTCCGTGTGGGAGTCTTACAGAAGTTACGCTCATACAAAAAGTGTCTGTGCTTAGGCCATCAGAATTACTCTGGAAAATTTTGCTTATCATCTCCCATACGTCTTCCGATTTCACATCGGATACATTTTTAAAATTGATCCACGCTGGCCCGCGTTCTTCAAAACTCTTACCGCAGAACGTGATTCCAACTTTGTCTGTACAATTGAGATCCTTAATAGTACATTTGAGTATATCAGTTATAGCACTTTTGATCCAAGATGTGGGCTCAACGTCATCAGGTATTGCCTTAATTTTGAATTCTATTGTACGACCACGTACATTGAAGCGCCTCACGCGTGTGGAAAAATCTCCTATAACTTCGAAGCGCTAAATCACCAGAAAATAAAAAAATTTTTAAAAATAAAAATCAATTCAAAATTAAGTTTTAAAAGTATTTCTTTTTTTTTTTAATTAATATTATTGAACATAAAATGTTTTTGCGTATAAGGTATCTCTACCTCTTCTGCCGGACGTGCTACCTCTGCTGCTGATGTTGGCTGTGTTACCGGAGTCAAATCCTCATCATGCTTAAATTCTATTTCGCAGGAAGCTCCCACTTCCCTGATCAGTACCAACGCATAGTCCTTGAGAGCATTCAGTTCTCCGTCTTCAAGATCATTGAAACGTATTGGGAGGAAAACTTTTTGGGTATCCAGCTCAACTAGTATGCGCGGTCCATATTTTGTTTGGCAACGACTCGCTTTGATTATGTTGTACAGCCGCTTAGGCTGTAGGAGTTTCAACCCTAGAAGGGGCTTCTGTATCCCCAAGATGTTTAACTTTTTTGCGAATGTAGACATGACTATTTTTAAGGAAAGAAATGACCGAACTGATATCCCTAGTACCTACATGAACTCTTTTATAGGAAAAACTTGAATCACAATTTCCTTTGTTAGTGCAAAAAAAAAAAAAAAAAAAGACAGAAACCGCAAATTCCTTTCGATGGAATGCGGGTTAGTTTTTTAAGTAAAAGCGTAAAGAAAAGAAAAGTAAATCCATAATGTACCGAGCACCAGCATCATCCTGTTGTGTTCCGTTCGGTACCGAAAATTACTTTTTTTTATTTTTACTCTCGCTTTAATCTACAAAACCATATTGTCGAACTGAATTTCACAGAACTTTAATACCACCCACTCAAATAAGAGGACCGAAAATAATATTTTTCGGCTTGCGCAGACCAAGAAAATAAGAAAAAAAATCTCACATTTTACGCGCAGAACTAAACTTTGTTCTTTAGGTTTCTCACGGGTACCGAGCACCAGCATCATCCTGTTGTGTTCCGTTCGGTACCGAAAATTACTTTTTTTTTATTTTTACTCTCGCTTTAATCTACAAAACCATATTGTCGAACTGAGTTTCGCAGAACTTTAATACCACCCACACCACACAAGAGGACCGAAAATAATATTTTTCTACAAATAAATATATACACGTCATCCTTCTGCTCATAAACACTCATTTAAACCTCCACCATAACACACCACCGTGGCGCAACGCAAGAATCATCGACTTCTCAAACTCATCGTCGCTTGTTCAAACCCCAAACATACGCACCGTTTTACTTTTTAAAATTATCCCATTGACCATTCCATGGATACACACAAAATTAACAACAAAATACATGACGTCAATGACTCACTCCAAGTCTACACTCCAGACATTCAACATGTGACGTCGTCTCAACGGTCATTCCCCCCTCACCCCAAAATAGACAACAAAGATGACACCGGAAGCGCGCCCCCGCGGCACACATCAAACAAACAACAACCTTCTCAAGGTCAAATTATCTTCCCTCTCGCTCATATCTTCCGTCTTGCTCTGGCGCCGAATTCCCATCCCCAACCGCCCCAATACCTACTTAAGTCTTATGTTGGCGAATTTAGCCTTGATGCGGATTGTCATAAGTCGTCGAAAGATTAAGACTTCTTGCCTAAGTCTGCCGCTTATGACAAATCCACATCCGAATAAGCGCTGTTTCTGCTCTCTATAGCAATCACCGTAATAGATGTCACAGTTTTTCATCCTTTTTTTTGCCCGGGCCATCCCATCGCACTTCCTGGATGGCGGTGATGTCTGCCTTATAGCAGACTAGGGCCTCTGCTAATTCTTCGGCTGCACGCGGTCTGTTAAGGGTCCGAACATTCCACGTCTGCACGATCCGAAGGTCGTTGTCCTTATTTCGATTGCTAGGGTCGTCAACAGTGAATCCATCCATATCCGAGGCTTGTCCGTTTTTCGGAACTATATTAGTTTTCCAACCTGGAGGACCAGTTCCCTTTTAAACCCCTAGGACGAGGGGCCGGATTTTCCGGAGTCAGTAACCCACTTCGGGGATATGAGTGCTGCCGTTGGCCCATTAAGGGCTCTTCCGCCACCAACTCTTTTCCAACACCCTGACTCAGTGTTGGAGATCCCTATAGACCTGGGATCCGAATAAGTCAGAGCAGCTCGTATAGGGATTGCACTAGAAAGTTCGGCCTAACTAGAACTGTGGGCGCCACCGTTGATTCCACCTGGAGAATTCGTCCGCTGCCGTCCAGATTAAGAGGAAGTGTCTTAGTGAGAAAACACTCCTCCCCCCTCTCTCGTTTGCTACCACCAACGACCTTCCAAAGGGGTTGGTTACCCAATCTCCAGCCGAGGTACTAGGCACCCAGCAGCCACCAATGCGGAGGTGTAGAGTAGGAGTTGATAGTGAGAGGCTAAGGTGAGAATGCTTGTGTTCCCATATATTCCGCATCACCATCCTTTGGCCGCTAAAAAAATCAAGTAATTGGTACAAAAATTATTGTTGCAGCGAAATTAGACGGTAAAAACATAGGAACCAAGTTAAATTACCGTAATTCTTGGTATACATAAGTAGAATGCCAGTAACAATTGTGTATTGATTGATGAGGCTTTCTATTATAGATATTACGGCCGTTCCTGGTTTTTGGCTTAACGAACTTTAATTACAATTATGTATAAACGTACAAAAATCATTAAATAATAAAATTAAGCATTATAATTAGTAATTGTATTAATCTCGAAGAAGTAGCCTAGAGTTCTAAAGCATATGAAAATGCAATTTCCATTCCAATTCCTTTACATGAATACATATGTTTAAATATCCTGAACTACTACAATTGTAATAGACAGCTGAAGTTACATTAATAATTAAAAGTTTTATAATATATACTCGTAAAACAGTCTTGCTAAAGCTATCAATAAAACTACTTCAAGTAGAGTAAACGTCGTGTACATTTAGGTGCTTGAAAATATTTTTAATACAATATATGTATTTATGAAAATAGTATTAAAAATGTATTTGCAAAATTGTTGTTGAGCAACTGCTTATTTGTTTTTGATTTCAATGACGAATAGAAAACACTTGTTTACCGGAAATGTTTTTCTCATTTTCACTTACATTCCGGTATAATGCTTGAATTGCAATATAAAACCATTTTTAAATATTTCAGTGATGCAGCAAACAGTAAGCACCCAAGGTTGATTATGTTGATCATATATTTTCTCATATATATTTTTAAATATGTTTAAAATATTGAAATGTGTATGTATTTTGCCATAATGGATGTTACTAGCATCTGTAACTTTTGAAATGTCGCCGTTATCTTAAATTCAAAACACATCACACATTTCGAACCCTATGTTAGGCTTCTAAATGAAAACAATATTAATCCATGAATGCATGCATTCATATGTATATCAACCACTAATTTATTCTTTTGTTAATTAAAAATGTAAATTTTGCCCGGTACAAGCTATGTTATCCAAACAATGTCCATCGTAGATATTTTTTTATAAAAAACATCCACTTGAGAGCTAAGTAATTACAAACCGAAATGTGATCAAAGGCATTGCATAATAATTAACTGGTTTAAGGCCCATCGTTATTTCGTTTTTTTTCCTGTTTTTCTTCTTCACAATATTACTGTTTACTTAATAATTTTCAACTTAAAAAAAAAACAGAACTTCAATATATGTAATTTCTTTTTAATATTTCTCATTATACATATTGATATTTCCAGATTGAATAAAATTTCGAAACTCAAACTAATGTTTCCCAACAACATAAATACAATTTTAAGTTTTTTTATCGTCAACCCAGAAGTAAAGATCAAAGGTGTGCATTTTACATATATTTCTTATTTTCATATTGTAAAATGCAATCAGAAATTGTGAGTGCTTATATTTTTCTTTAAATAATATACGACATTCAAAGCACTTTCCAATTTCTTCCACGCGCACTTCCAAAGCACTTTCCAATTTCTTCATCAGCTCTCAAATTCACTCATTGTTGTTGTGATTTAGAATTAACTGTGTTGTTGTTGTGATTTAGGGGTGAATTGACCAAGTCAAACAAATGTGCGTGAAAATGTAACAATATGCGTGAAATAGCTTGTAGGCACCTGGAAAGTGCCGGGAAAGTTTAATATCTCTTAAGTCAATGATTTCTGGCCACGAGAAGCCGCTAGCTTTTTTCTCCGAAAAGTTGAATGCTTGTCAACGTAACTACACGGTTACAGAACAAGAGTGTTATGCAGCTTTACGTTCAGTTATAAAATTCAGACCCTATATCGAAGGAATATCCTTCACTATTATAACAGACCATTCAAGCTTAAAATGGCTAATGCGCCTCAAAGACCTAAGCGGAAGACTTGCTCATTGGTCGCTTAAACTTCCAGATTTTACATTTACGATAGAACACCGAAAAGGATCACAAAATGTAGTTCCCGATGCTTTCGTCTGTTGATTTGAACAGTGCTGAATTTAAGTCAAAAGAATATTTGGATCTTAAATAAAGATGAGTTACCTGATCTAAAAGTTGAAGACAATTTGGTTTTCAAAAAAGCTTTTCCTAATGACCTTGATCTCAGAGAATATCAATGGAAATTATGGATAGCCACCGGTTTGACAAGTTCCATCATACAAAACCACAACAATCCACCAAATTCGTCTCATGGAGGTATTCGTAAGACCTTAGAGAGAATCAAACAAACCTATTTTTGGCCCAATATGACTACTCAAGTTCGTGAGTTTGTTAGAAATTGTGAATACTCTAAAGAAAACAAAGTGCCCAATTATACTTTTCTAAAAACTGTACATAGATTTTATGGGACCTTATGTGCGTACAAAATAAGGTAATTTGTTTATTTTCATTGTGTTAGACCAAATCACGAAGTATGTTATCCTTAAACCTATGCCCAAGGCCAATTCCAAAGTTGTAATTAACTTTTTGAACAGGAAATTTTCCAAAAATTTGGCGTACCGGAATTCTTGCATAGCGATAATGGAAAACAATTTGTATCGCAAGAATTCAGCAATTTCCTTTCAAAACATACAGAAAAGCTACAATCCGTCTGGAACGGATCGTATGATACCCTATCCTCCTCTCTATAAAGTGGGCGTGGCCAAATTGTATTTTGTACTCAAATATAGCTATAATGTCGAACATTTGAGGATGTTACATGTAAAATTTCATCAAAATTGGTTTTTTGATGAAAACGCCCCAAAAAGTGGGCGTGACCAAAACTGCTGAATGGGTGAATTGTAGGGAATCTGAATACCTAAATATTTGGTCTTAACAAAATTTTTCGGTTTCATATAATTTAGTGAAGTTATGAAAAAGTGGGCGTGTCAGTGGGCGGATTTCAAAAATTTTTACACTTGTACTGCATCTTTTTCTCAGAAACCCAGATATTAAATTTCATCGTCCTAGCTCAAAATTTAAGGCCCAAAAAGCCTTGACATACGAACGGACATTTCTCAATCGATTTCGTTATTGATGCTGATCACGAATATATATACTTTATACGGTTTATCTCTATTATTTCTCTATGTTATAAACTATGTGTCAAATTTAATATTCCCTTAGGATAGGGTATAAAAATAATCATAAAATTCATATCTGGGCTTCTGAGAAAAACATACAGTAAAAGTGTAAAATTTTTTTAAATCCGCTTACTTCCACGCCCACTTTTTCATAACTTCACTAAATTATATGGCATTTAGAGTCCCAACAATTCACCCATACCAAAGTTTTGACCACGCCTACTTTTTGGAGGCGTTTTCATCAAAAAACCGATTTTCATGAAATTTTACATGTAACATCCGCAAACGTTCGACGTTATAGCCATATTTGAGTAGAAGGATAGGGTATCATACGTGTTCGAGATTTTTTTCTTTTAGATTTTTGTTTTCTATATTTTATTTTTCTACATATCGTGGTTAACCCAATTAAAAGTTAACTATGCGTTATTAGAAGCTCAAATTGGTTTCACGAGTAGGTATAGAGCACGATACACAAAACAAACGTAATATATTTTGCGCATTGAATATGACCCGCGATTTTTTTACAAAGTGTTTTGGTTTGTGTTTTCGTCAGTTTTCGATTAAATCCGTCCGTCTGTCCGTCCATATGTCACCGCTTTTTGGGCCTTAAATTTTGAGGTAGTAGGATGAAATTTAATATCAGGGCTTCTGATAAGATGCAGTACAAGTGTAAACATTTTTAAAATCCGCCCACTGCCACGCCCACTTTTTCATAACTTCACTAAATTATATGAAACCGAAAAATTTTGTTAAGACAAAATATTTAGGCATTTAGATTCCCTATAATTCGCTCATACAAAAGTTTTGGCCACGCCCACTTTTTAGGGGCGTTTTTTTTATCAAAAAACCGATTTTCAAGAAATTTTATATGTAGCATCCTCAAACGTTCGACGTTGTAGCCATATTTGAGTACAAAATGCAATTTGGCCACGCACACTTTATAGAAAGGGGGATAGGGTATCATACGATCCGTTCCAGGCGGATTGTAGCTTTTCTGTAGGTTGTGTATGGATGTTGTGCAAATAATAAAGTAAAAAATGCAAAAAAAAAAATCATTTCACTTCTTCCCAAAAGAAATTAAATTGTGCAAACAATGGGCGTTTTTATGCAGAAGAAAAGACAAATTTAATGTTAGTACAGTTCGAATTTACTATAAACATTTTACACAAAATGATCTTGCTCCATCAAATCTAGTTTTTCAACAATGTGGAACTTTTGCTGCCATTGAAAAGGAAGGCTTTTTCAACAGCCCGTGGTAAGAAAGAATAAATAAATGTTGATGTATACTCTTTCGATGAATAAATAAATAAATAACATAAAAGCAGGGAATAACGACGTAATAGTCTTGGGCGACATTAAAATAAATACAAAAGACAATTTTAATACCTTGGCTCTTAAGTATCAGGATATACTGGCTTCGAACGCCACTTAAATTTAGGCAGCGGCACTCTTATTGATCATATTTTGGTTAGTATTAAAGAGGTCAAAATGTTTTCAGTTGTACACAGAAAAGCTACAGTTCGTCTGGAATGGATTGTATAATACCTTATCCTTTTACCTATGTAGACTTTAAAAAAGTAGGCGTGGCCATTTTGCATTTTGTACTAAATTATTACGATAACGTCGAACAGTTGAGCATGTTACATGCAAAATTTCATGACAAATGGTTTTTTTATGAAAACGTCCTCAAAAAATGGACGTAGCCAAAACGGACGCATGAGTGAATTGTAGAGAATCTGAATGCCTAAAACTTTGATCTTAACAAAAATTTTTTGGATTCGTATAATTTAGTGAAGTATGAAAAAGTGGGCGTGGCAGTCGACGGATTACAAAAAATTTTACACTTGTATTATTTCTCCTTCACAAAAGCTCAGGTATGAAATTTCATCCTCCTAGCTCAAAATTTAAGGCCCAAAAAGTGGTGATGGACGGACGGACGTAGGGACATGATTATTCAATTTGCTTGTCACACAAGGAATGTCTCTTTATTCTTTCTTCTTCATACTGGTTCTCTTAAAATTATGAGAAAACAACAACAACGTCTGAGAATGTCTGCTGTTGTCCTCTCTTACATTGATAGACTTACGGCTAAGAGAGGGTAATAACAATATGCTATTCGTCACTACTACAGTTCGGCCGTTCTGACAACAAAGATCCCCTGATCTTTTTCACTTTTTTTTGTCATTTTATTATCATTTGACACTCGTCGTCCTCCCACCCAGGGGCCCATGTTTCCTATAGCCCAAACACCCTGATATGGTACGCGAGTCAGTTGAAAACCATTCACATCCTTTAGTATGTATCGGTCGTTTTGTAAAACCTTCGCTACTTGGTAAAGATCCTTAAACGTTGGTATTAGTTTTTGAGATGCACCAGGGTGTGAGTCAAAGTTTTTCACGACAACGTAGTCCCACTCTTCGTACTTTGTTGGTGCCCTCCGTCTTTTGTCTACATAACGCTTGTTATAGTCTTATAACTGTTTCTGCCTCATCGCAGCTATCTTCCTAACCTAACCAGTTTCAAGAGTTTGGTTTGACCCACCACCGTGCGCGTACTTCCTCCTACACGCAGCAATTCATTTAGACAATAAATGTATATAAAAATCACAAACAAACAATAAAATATATAGTGCAGTGACCAAGTGTTTTTTTTTTAAAAAAAAAAAAATAAAAACAAAATAAAAAAAAAAATACACCACCAATACTAAAAACAAAAACCAAATCCAAAAATAAATCAACAAAAAACATAGTGAGTCCATCCACTTTACCCTTCCCCCACGCATAATGCAAACGGCGGCAAGCTCTCTCGCCGTATAGCGGGTCTGCAAGCAGCCAACTTGCTCGTGCGTGTGCATGTTTGTCATTGTCTTTCGATTGCACGCGATTGAATGAGTGTCCGCTAGTTTTTTAACTGAGAGCATTACGTGTCAACCCCACTGATAAGGCATAGTTACTACCAGCAGGGTTGCCACCTCTTTCTTTTTTAATAAACTAGCGTTCTCTCATTCATAGTGGAGTGTATCATTTTAAATAGTTTTAAATTATTTTTTGATGGAAATTTTCGAGGTTGCGTACACAAATATTCGTGGGCTAAGAGGCAACTGCTTTGCTGTTGCAACCAATATCTTCACGCACAAACCAGCGGTAATGGCACTAAGTGAAACCCAGCTTAACGATGACACTGATCCTAGTGAATTCGCAATAGCAGGATATACACTGGTGCCGTTATTTGTGCCACGTAGAGGTATCGCGCTCTACGTAAATAAATAATGAAGTGAGCTTCCAACTGCAGCCCCAATTCGGTAGCTCAGATGATCCACTTTTTCAGTTTTTCTAGATCAAATTTTCCATCGGGAAGCATTCAATTCACTTCTGTCTTCTTTATCGAAGCACCGGTTCAGGAAAAGAATTGACATTTCAACACCTCGATATGATTTCTGAATCAATAACTAGTATTTTATCCCGCTATCCCAAAACTGAAATAGTTATTGCGGGTGATTTCAACGTCCATAATACTAGTTGGCTTCGCCACTCTGGACCAACAACACCTGAAGGTCGTTACACAGAGATCTTCGCTGAGTTTAACCACCTTACTCAGCTTGTGGACAAGGCCACGCACATTCCCGATGTTGACGGTCACGGCCAACACACTCTAGACCTGTTTTTAACCTCTCTTCTCGACAAATATTTAATCGCAGTCTCTGCTCCCCTGGGGAGATCGGATCATTGTCTGATGTCAGCAAAATTCTCGCACTCCCATCAGCATTCAGTTAACAGAAGATACCCTAGAAGAACAATCTGGCAATACGAGAATGCCGATTGGAGTGGTCTTCAGGGCTTTTAACTGGTCTCTATGCCTCCTCGATAGAGATGTAAATGCCGCTACTGACATGCGTTCCTTCATCCCAAGTAAAACTGTTAGTATCAAACCCAAACAAGAACTCTGGTTCAATCCGATCTGTGCGATTGCCGTCCGGAAGAAGGAAGAGGCTTTTGCGTTATAGCGCCAAACACCTTCTAAGGAAAACCGTAGTCTCTATAAACGGGCTAGAAATGACTGCAACTCAATTTTAAAGCGTACGAAATTTCTACGAAACCAAAAAGTGAGGCAAAAAATACTGCAATGTCCTAAAGGCAGTAGGGTCTTTCGTTAAAAGAATTAAAGGCTCCGCCTCAACATCTATCCCAGCTCTTGTCCACAATGATCAAAGTATCACTGACTCCCAAGAGAAATCCAATCTGTTAGTAGCTACCATTGTCATATTCTACAGGCATCTTTCCGGATAGGTGGAAATTTGCGCACGTCCGGCCGATCCCTAAAAAGGGCGATAAAACCTCCCCTTCGAACTACCGACCCATTGCTTTAACATCAGTGCTCTCCAAGGTCGAAAGAAACCGTCTTCTCAATGACCGTCAGTACGGTTTCCGTCAACAACGTTCTACAGGTGACCTTATGGTGTATTTAACAGAAAAATGAAACCAAAGTATTCACCATCACGGCGAATGCCGAGTAGTTGCCCTTGATATCTCTAAAGGGTAGATATCAAGGGCAATATCTCCACTTCGATAGAGTGTGGCACAGTGCCCTCTTAAGCAAAATCCTAGCTTATGGTGTCGGCAGCATCTTCTCTTCATGGATTGCAAGTTTTTTGAGTAATCGGTCAATACAAGTTGTATTGGACGGATATACTTGTACCCCATTCTCAACCAATGCTGGTGTACCCCAGGGCTCAGTCCTCTCCTGTTTTTTATATTTATTAATGACCTTTTCTCTCTTACTTGCAATCCAATCCATTCCTTTGCGGATGACAGTACTCTTGACTTCACTTACTGGCGACTCCACGGCTGAGACCCCAAGCTGTAGAGTCTCACCGGCAGCGAATGTCAACCGAGCTCAACTCCGATATTGATGCAATCATCAATTGGGGTGCTAAAAACCGAGTCGAGTTCAATTCGTCAAAAACCCAGTGCTGTCTCCTGTCTCTGAAGCGGGATATCAATGTAGCCAAACTAAAAATGAATGGAGCTGATATTGAGGATTCTAATGGCTTGTCAATGCTTGACATGCATGTTACCCCAGACCTTCGCTGGAATCATCAGATTTCCGAAGCTGCGAAAAATGGAGATGCCTCGGATTCCTCAAGAGGTCTAAACGTTTTTTCAGTCCTGCAGACTTGGCTACTATTTATAAAGCGTACATTCACACGTTTGGGCGGGAGCTCCCTTAACATGTCTGAGTTTATTAGATCGTGTCCAGCGTCAGGCATGTAGATTGATCGGTGACCTATCAATTTGCAACCAAATCCCTTCGCTAGAACATCGTCGGAATGTTGGATGTTTATCAGTCCTGTACCGATATTTCCATCATAGCTGTTCTAACGAAATCTATAATTGTGTCCCGCCTGTCCGTCAGTTTAATCGTACTACACGAGCGGCCTTTTCCGCACACCCTTATCTTTTGAATCCTATTTTCGGTCGCACAGTCAAATTCAGAAGCACGTTCTTTAGCCATTCAACACGTACGTGGAACGACTTGCCGTCCTCAATATTTCCATCAAATTATGATTTACAAAGATTTAAAGTCATGCACGTTGACGTCACCTAACTCTCTTTCCTTTTCCTACCAACTTCTAACTTTCCTGTACCTTTTCCTTTCACTCCATCACTGGGTTTATAATATAACTTTTTCTCTGAGTACATCTACTAGCTTCCCCCTCTGACGTACACCAAAAAGCATTACACTGGGTGCTCCTTTATTGTTCGATGAACAGTATTATTGAGGGTGTATTCCACTGTTTCTAATACCTTATCCCATTGCACACCTACCTCAGATTTACATAATTTTGCCAGCATAGGCCCTAAGCTTCTGCTGACCCTCTCCACCTGTCCATTGGCTTGCGGGGACCCAGTCGCCACCTTCACGTGCTGTACGTCCATAATGGTTAATATGGATGACGTCAAACGGAGTATTCGTCCTGGGTATGTTATGCAACAATTAATACACTTCAAGCAATTTTCTATATGACTCTTTATCTTCGCCCGCATCTTTGGAAACCAATAACTACTAGAAATCAGTTCGATCATTTCATCTATACCAACATGTCCCATCTCATCATGGTATTTATATAAAACGTGGCTTTCCATGATCTCTGGCACACAAAATGCCACCGTTCCATCGACTTTCTGTAAACAACTCCATTGCGCATTGCACATTTCGTACAACAGGTGTTCCGACTTATTATTATTTCCGCGTCTCTCCCCTGACATATGATTAAATTTTCCTCGAACGTGTTTGATTCCAGTACTAGAATATTTCTTGACCGACTCAAGGGCCAAGGCATCCATGCTGCATTCGTGTACCTGCACGATACTCTAGGGTGTAGTCGTAATTTTGTAACTCCAAAGCCCACCTCGCCATTCGTGGGTTCAACTCTTTCTTACTGAGGGTCAACGTTGGGGAGTTACAATCCGTCACTTTTTTAAAGTGCCTCCCTTGTAAGTAAATTCGTAATTTTTGTAAAGCACTGACTATGGCTAGCGTCTCTAACGTAAAACTGTGATATTTTGCCTCTGCATCGGTCGTTCTCTCCGAGAAGTAAAATACTGGGTGCATTTTCCCATCACTTTTCCCTTGTAGTATTATAGCTCCCAGCTATAAAGCGCTCGCGTCACAATGCAACTCAGTTTCGTCCCTCGGGTCACACAATGCTAATACGGGTGATTCTATCAATTTCTTTTTGAGAAACACTCAATGGCTCCAATTCCGATGCCCCAAATACAAACAATCTATCCTTACGTATCATATAACGGTTTAGCTATCATAGAAAAAACCTTGACAAACCTCCGATAATACGAGCATAATCCCAAAAGGCTTTGAACGGAATGCAAATTCTTTGGAACTGGAAGATTCGTAATTGCTTCTAAACCTTTTTCATCAGCCTGTATTCCATCACCTGTAACTGTATAGCCGAAATACTTAACGTTTGTCCGAAAGAATTCACACTTATCTATCCTTAGCTCCAGTTTATTCTGCACTAACCTTCGAAAAACCTCAGTCAAAATTCAAAAATGTTCATCGTAATTCTCGGTGGCTGTCATTATATCATCGAGGTATTTTATTAGTTCGTCTTTCTTGACCATATCAACAAATACTTTATTCACATCTGAAACTTTATTCACATTTAAAAACTTCAGGCCCAAAAATCGGTTTTGTGATGAAAACGCCCCCAAAAAGTGGGCATGGCCAAAACTTTTGTAAAGGTGGATTGTAGGGAATCTGAATGCGTAAATATTTGGTCTTAACAAAATTTTTCGGTTTCATATAATTTATTGAAGTTATGAAAAAGTGGGCGTGGCAGTGGCAGTGGGCGGATTTAAAAATTTTTTACACTTGTACTGTATCTTTTTCTCAGACGCCCAGATATGAAATTTCATCGTCCTAGCTCAAAATTTAAGGCCCAAAAAGCGGTGACATGCGGACGGACGGACGGACGGACGGACGGATGGTCATCACTCAATCGATTTCGCTATTGATGCTGATCACGAATATATATACTTTATAGGGTCTATCTCGATTATTTCTCTATGTTACAAACTATGTGTCAAACCTAATATACCTTTAGGCTAAGGTATAAAAATGCAATACGGCCACGCCCACTTTATAGGGGCTCGATAGGATAGAGGATAGGGTATCATACAATCCGTTTCAGACGGATTGTAGCTTTTCTGTATGTTTTAGGTCTAGCTTTGTAAAAACTTTTTTATTCGCCAATCTATCTAACAAATCATCTATCAACTGGATTGGATGCTATCTTTCGCGGTCACTTTACTCAAAGTTCGATAATCAACGCACATTATAAATTCGCTCGTTTGCTTCTTGACTAGCACAATGGGAAAAACAAACTCTTGGTCACTTTTCCTAATATATCCCTTCGCTAAATATTCATCTAACAATTTCTGTAAATCTGTCTTTTTGAAATAAGACAATCTTCGCGGAGGACATTAAAAGGCTTTTCATCTGCCAACACTGACATCATTTCAGTCCTTATCTCCTTATCGTTTTTTCAGCGGCACGTTCGGGTGTCAAATAAACATTATCAAACATACAGAAAAGCTACAATCCGTCTGGAACGGATCGTATAATACCCTATCCTCCTCTCTATAAAGTGGGCGTGGCCAAATTGCATTTTGTACTCAAATATAGTTATAATGTCGAACGTTTGAGGATGTTACATGTAAAATTTTATCAAAATAGGTTTTTTGATGATAACGCCCCCAAAAAGTGGGCGTGGCCAAAACTGTTCTATGGGTGAATTGTAGGGAATCTAAATACCCAAATATTTGGTCTTAACAAAATTTTTCGGTTTTATATAATTTAGTGAAGTTATAAAAAAGTAGGCGTGGCAGTGGGCGGATGTAAAAAAATTTTACACTTGTACTGTATCTTTTTCTTGGAAGCCCAGATATGAAATTTCAGCTTCCTAGTTAAAAATGTAAGGCCCAAAAATCGGTTTTGTGATGAAAACGCCCCCAAAAAGTGGGCGTGGCCAAAACTTTTGTATGGGTGAATTGTAGGGAATCTGAATGCCTAAATATTTGGTCTTAACAAAATTTTTCGGTTTCATATAATTTAGTGAAGTTATGAAAAAGTGGGCGTGGCAGTGGGCGGATTTAAAATTTTTTTACACTTGTACTGTATCTTTTTCTCAGACGCCCAGATATGAAATTTCATCGTCCTAGCTCAAAATTTAAGGCCCAAAAAGCGGTGACATACGGACGGACGGACGGACGGACGGACGGACGGTCATCACTCAATCGATTTCGCTATTGATGCTGATCACGAATATATATACTTTATAGGGTCTATCTCGATTATTTCTCTATGTTACAAACTATGTGTCAAACTTAATATACCCTCAGGATAGGGTATAAAAATATCGTACAATTTTTTTTCAGTTGTAAAATCTACATCCTTACCAACCTTTAAAATATTCATGTTACTACCCAAGCCCAATCGCACTGACAATGTGAGTTTCTCATTAAAATACTCCGCAAGGCTCTCGTTTGTTTTCCTATCCTAAGGGTATATTAAGTTTGACACATAGTTTGTAACATAGAGAAATAATCGAGATAGACCCTATAAAGTATATATATTCGTGATCAGCATCAATAGCGAAATCGATTGCGCGATGACCGTCCGTCCGACCGTCCGTCCGTATGTCACCGCTTTTTGGGCCTTAAATTTTGAGCTAGGACGATGAAATTTCATATCTGGGCTTCTGAGAAAAAGATACAGTACAAGTGTAAAATTTTTTTAAATCCGCCCACTGCCACGCCCACTTTTTCATAACTTCACTAAATTATATGAAACCGAAAAATTTTTGTTAAGACCAAATATTTAGGCATTCAGATTCCCTACAATCCACTCATACAAAAGTTTTGGCCACGCCCACTTTTTGGGGGCGTTATCATCAAAAAACCTATTTTGATAAAATTTTACATGTAACATCCTCAAACGTTCGACATTATAGCTATATTTGAGTACAAAATGCAATTTGGCCGCGCCCACTTTATAGAGAGGAGGATAGGGTATCAGACGATCCATTCCAGACGGATTGTAGCTTTTCTGTATGCTTTTCGTCCCAAACAACTCTTGTATCCCGTCGATCATTTGATGTACACTCTGCGATAGGAAGTTCGGCTTGGAGTGCAGCCAAAGCAACACCTTTCCTTTCATCCTGCATATCATGAGACTGCGTAGCACGTGGTCATCCACTTTGTACACATCCCTAATACTTTTTACTTGGGCCAACCACACGTCCAATCCTGGGCCACCATCGTATTCGAGCAGCATCTCTTTCCACATGCCATATTGCTGAGGGTTGGAAAAATATAAACCCGTTCTTGCTGCGACACTTTCTTGCGCACTTGCACTGTCATTTGATCATACTGTGTTGCCGATCATTGGTCTGCCGTTGTTCTCAATCGTTGTATGCAATCGTTTTCTCGCACGTAGCCGCGAGCCGCGTGTCCGCTATCCTTCGTTCCCTCCTTCCCTCGCACCATCTCGTTTGCCTACTCCGTTGTCTGCAGTTCGGTCATCCTGCGTAGCATTTCGTTTTCCCTTACCAGCAGCTCTTTTTCGCTCTTCAACAGATCTGCTTTCCGTTTGTACAACTCCATCTCCTTTTGTTCTGACTGCGGGCGTCCGTCTTTGTTCTTCTTTGTCGCCTCTCCCCGTTGTTCGACTGCCCGTTCGTCATGCACACTGTCTTCCTCGTCGTCTGCCTCGTTTTCTCGTCCCAGTGGCTCGCCTCGCACTTCCAACGGTACTTCATTTATTCGCATGACTAGTGCGCTCTTTCTTCCGTTTGTTGACATACCGAGACGTAGAAGCCACTCACGCAACTACGCAATGGTAAAATCTTACGCGCCGACTAGACTGTCTGTTATGTTTTCCACTATTTATACCCTATCCAAAAGGTATATTTAGTTTGACACATAGTTTGTAACATAGAGAAATAATCGAGATAAACCCTATAAAGTACGTACATATATTTGTAATCAGCATCAATAGCGAAGCCGATTTAGCCATGTCCGTCCGTCCGTCCGTCACCACATTTTGGGCCTTAAATTTTGAGCTAGGAGAATGAAATTTCATATCTGGGCTTCTGAGAAAAGGATACAGTACAGGTGTAAACATTTTTGAAATCCGCCCACTGCCACGCCCACTTTTTCATAACTTCACTAAATTATATGAAACCAAAACATTTGTTAAGACCAAATATTTAGGCATAAATAAATAAATATTTGGTCTTAACAAAAGTTTTGGGTTTCGTATAATATAGGGTCTATCTCGATTATTTCTCTATGTTACAAACTATTTGTCAAACTTAATATACTTAAACTTAATATACATTTAGGATAGGGTATAAACATACAGAAAAACTACAATCCGTCTGGAATGGATCGTATGATACCCTATCCTGCTTTCTACGTAGCCCCTATAAAGTGGGCGTGGCCAAATTGTAGGGAATGGGTGAATTGTAGAGAATCTGTGTGCCTAAATATTTGGGAAAGACGAAATGTTCGAAATGTGTTGGGAAAAATGAAATGTGCGCCTACAGCGCCACCTGTTGAGAATTTTCCAACTTTTCTTTTTCCTAAACCTTTGCGTAGCAATTACGAACAAACCCGCAGAAGGAAGTATCCCATTTGGTCTTGTCGTTTTTAAGTTTTCAGCATCCGTACAAACCGCGATTGATTGTTATACCGTTTCTTGACATGTCTGGAACGGATCGTATGATACCCTGTCCTCGGTTCTTTGCAGCCCTTATAAAGTGGACGTGGCTATTTTGCATTTTGTAGTGAATTACGAACGTTTGATGATGTTGCATGTAAAAATTCATCAAAATTGGTTTTTTGATGAAACGCCCCCAAAAAGTGGGCAATCTGAATATCTAAATATTTTGTTTTAACAAAACTTTTCGTTTTCATATAATTTAATGAAGTTCTGAAGAAGTGGGTGTGGCAGTTGGTTTGAAAAAAAATTTTACGCTTGTACTGCTTCTCCTTCTCAAAAGCTCAGATATGAAATTTCATCCTCCTAACTCAAAATTTAAGGCCTAAAAAGTAGCGACGGACGAATGGGCGGATGGACGGACATGGCTAAATCGTGACGCTAGTGGCAAGAAGGTAAATACGAAGGTCCGAAAAACGGAGAAACCGAGACCCAATGCTATCGTCATCGAGGCGAAGGGGGATCTGTCTTACGCGCTGATCCTACGCAATGTAAAGGTGGACCCCAAATTGGAAGCAATTGGAAAAGCGGTATCCAGGAACAGGAGGACCCAAAAAGGAGACCTGCTAATACAGCTCGATGGAAGAGGAGAGAGAACAACGGAGTTTAAAAGTGTCATTAGTGTCATTAGCAAGTGTAAGAATCCTCGCGCAACGCAATACCATCGAACTTAAAGATATTGATGAGGTCACACTGGAAGTAGTGAATGCCCAGTTTTTAGGAGAGCCATCACAAGGAGAACACAATGAAGACAATTCAGATTAATCTAAATCACTGCGAAATAGCTCCGGATATCCTGACGCAAACAGGCAGCGACGAGAGATCGGACGTTATTAATATGAGGGAACCGTATAAGACTCTCGACAATAACATCTGGATTTGTGACAAAACTAAACTGGCGGCAATATGTATATGCAGAAGACACGCCTTTGTAGGTATCATACACAGTCAGAAGGTTTCGTACGAGCAAAAATTAAAGGTATTCATGTATACAGCCGTTATGCACGACCCAGCTGGTCTTCAGTCAATACCAGGCCATGCTAGACAACTTAGCGGCAGACGCTTACTGGAAAACTCGAGTAGTTATAGGCGGTGGCTTTAATGCATTGGCCACACAATGTGGCTGGAAACATTCGCACCCCTTGATATTAGTATTGCAAACACTGGACGGCCATCACAAGGAGAACACAATGAAGACAATTCAGATTAATCTAAATCACTGCGAAATAGCTCCGGATATCCTGACGCAAACAGGCAGCGACGAGAGATCGGACGTTATTAATATGAGGGAACCGTATAAGACTCTCGACAATAACATCTGGATTTGTGACAAAACTAAACTGGCGGCAATATGTATATGCAGAAGACACGCCTTTGTAGGTATCATACACAGTCAGAAGGTTTCGTACGAGCAAAAATTAAAGGTATTCATGTATACAGCCGTTATGCACGACCCAGCTGGTCTTCAGTCAATACCAGGCCATGCTAGACAACTTAGCGGCAGACGCTTACTGGAAAACTCGAGTAGTTATAGGCGGTGGCTTTAATGCATTGGCCACACAATGTGGCTGGAAACATTCGCACCCCTTGATATTAGTATTGCAAACACTGGACGGGCAAGCACGTACCGTAAAGCAGGAAGAGGATCAGTCATCGACATTACCTTCACGAACAACTTCCTCCTACGCAACATAGAGGCACCATGTCAAATCGCCGAAAACCAAATCACACAATTTCACATCGCGTCAAATCGCCCAAAAAAATGTAACTGATTTTGGGCGATTTGGCATTTTCGTTAAATTGAATAAGTCTGTTCAAAACGTATTCCAACAATCACATTAACGGCCACAGCAGACTGTCGGTTCTTCTTTATACATATGTACGAAGATCGTTAAGGAGTAGCGAAGCGGAGCGAGCGGTGAAGTAATTTTAATATTAATTAATAGCACCGTTTTTTTATAATAAAGTCCAAATATCTTCTTGGACATATTTTATTTTTTTTTTTAAAAGACCCTCGCCCATATGGCTGACACTGCGACCTAAGAAGATCTATTGTATCAAAGGGTAATATTAAGACAAGAGACGTTCCACCTCCCTTATGAAGGACAGTACGTCCTTAGCAGCGGAGTACCTCATCTCTGCTGAAGAACATATTTCTTTATGCAAAATACGCCTCCTTAACCAATGTAATGCTGGGCATTGACAGAGAATGTGCTCGGAAGTTTCGTCATCTTCTAAACAGAACCTACATTCCGTTTCCGGGCACAAATTGATTTTGTTAAGGTGGTAACGCAGGCTACAGTGGCCTGTGAGAAAGCTCACCAGCTTCCTACTGCTTTCCTTATCTAGATTAAGGATTTTCTTGTATGAAAAAGGTCTGATGAATCTCTTGGATTGTCTCAGCCCCGGAACATTTTCCCAGTGAGCCAGACGAAGTTTGTGTTCACAAGTATTGATCAGCGCTGTGGCAGTAGCCCAGTTGACACCACAGTAAGGTTCAAGTCCTATGAACGCAGATTCTGATCCAGCCCTAGCTAGTTCATCTGCAATTTCGTTGCCTGCAATTCCTTGATGACCAGGGACCCAACCAAGTTTCACCCTGTTGTGTCTGGCAAGAGATTGTAGTGCATCGTAGCAGCATTTAACTGATAAAGAGTCCGTTGAGTTGGACGACAGCGCTTTAAGCGCTGCCTGGCTATCTGAAAAGATATATATCCTAGCGCCTTTAATACCTGTATCCAGGTTTATCTTAGCGCAGATCTCAATGGCATGGAGTTCGGCCTGGAAAACCGTGGGACACATTCCCATAGGTATAGAGACCTTGGTGTTGGGTCCAAAGACACCAGCATCAACTCCAGTTTCCATTTTTGATCCGTCTGTGTACCAGATCAGACCTCTAGGGTCCAGTGTCGGAACACCATTAGACCAGTTTTCACGGTCTAATATCTCTACCTCAAATAACCTTCCAAAACAGTACTCCCTGACCATAATATCGGGGATGGTACAGAACATGTCCTTTTTTCGAATTGAGTCAAGAATTTCCAGGTGTCCCACATGGTTACCTGATTTATACTTGTATTCTAGTTGCAGTTTGATAGCGCATCTAGCGGCCGTCTTCCTAATGAAGATTTGCAAGGGAGCGAGCCTAACAACCGCTTCTGAAGCTGCCGTAGGGAAGGTGCGCATTTTATCAAGTTTATCAAGGATGACACCGAGATATTTAACCTCACTGGAATAAACTAAAGTGGTGCCTTTGATGATGATAGGTCCTAGATTGACCAGTCTTCTTTTTGTAGAAGGCACTAGAACGGTTTTGCAAGGGTTGATGGATAGTCCTTCTCTGCTGCACCATTCTAACACGTATAGGAAAGCACTTTGCATGACACTAGAAATGATCGTGCTGTGTTTACCACTGATAAAAATCGCCAAGTCATCTGCATAACCAATGGCGATGTAGCCTAATCTGTGAAGATCGACTAGGAGTTTGTCGATGACTAGTGACCATAGAAGAGGGGAGAGGACTCCTCCCTGGGGACATCCCTTAACTGTGGTCACAGGCACTGACACTCCTCCAGAGGAGGAAGTAATAATTCGACTTTCCAGCATGGCCCGTATCCATTGGTTGGTCGAATCTTCGATACCTCTGCTACTAATTGCTCTTGCTATTGAGTCGTAGCCAGTGTTATCGAATGCGCCCTCAATGTCAAGAAAGGCACACAGGGCTATTTCCTTGGAACGTATAGTTCCTTCTATCTTCTTCACAAGATAGTGAAGAGCGCCTTCTGTTGATTTTCCTTTTCTATATGCAAATTGACTTGAGTGCAGAGGGGTAGACAAATCTAGCCGACCTCTAATATGAACATCAATGAGTCTCTCCATTGTTTTTAGGACAAAAGATGTTAGACTTATAGGTCTATAAGATTTAGGCAGCTCACTACGCCTATTGCCTGGTTTGGGGATAAAGACTACATTTACCTGTCTCCAGGTTGTCGGGATGTAGCCCCAATTGTAGCTGGCTCTAAATAAAGCAATCAAACCCGGCAGGATGAGATCAATTACCTTCTGCAAAAGCGCCGGGAATATACCATCACCGCCGGGGACCTTAAATGGTTTAAAGGAACCTACAGCCCAGTTGACCTTATCCGGACTGAAAATTTTACCGGATAAACTGTTTACTCTACTTGCAATGCAGACCCTATGCTCAGATGCGTTCGGGTACGTGTAAACTGCACGAGTGGACGAACCTGGAAAGTGAACTTGAAGTAAGGTTCTAATAGTATCCATACGGTCCCACAAGTAGGTGCCATCAGACTTTTTTAGTAAACCTACACAATTAGCATGATCTTTCACAAGTGCCTATTCGTGCCGCTACTGGCATGTCAGCAATGTTTTCGCAGCATTTCCTCCATGTGGCACGTTTAGATCGTCTCAGTTCAGAGTTGTATTCTGTGAGAGCGAACTTATATTTGTCCCAACTCTTCGTGCGTTTAGCACCATTGAAGAGTTTTCTGACTTTCTTCCTTAGTTTGGCAAGCTGGTCATTCCACCAGGGAACCTTTCGTTTACACAAACTGGTTTTATGGACACAGCTGTCGTGATAGGAAGTAAGCAACACATCATTTAATTGGTATGCTGATTCATCTAGGTCCCCTATGGACTCGATAGATGTAACTAGCCTATCTAATTTTGAGAGGACAAGCCCCCGATACAGATTCCAGTTCGTGGACTTGGGATCATATCTAGAAGAAGCATGTGACAATTTACCGGGAATGTCGAACCTGATGTGGTGATGGTCAGACATCGAGGCCTCGTCAGACACATGCCAATTTTTAACAAAATTTGAGATAAATGGACTGGCGAGAGTGAGGTCAAGTACCTCTTCGCGAATCGCATTTATGAAGGTTGGTTTAGAGCCTTTATTCAAAATATCTTCATGACAGCACACAAGATATTCTAACAGACACTCACCCCTTCTATTGATGCCACTACTGCCCCAGACCTCATGATGCGCATTTGCATCGCAACCTATTATGTAGTGTAGGTTGCTGTCTTGGCAATGTTTTATCAGCTCCTGGACCTCTGTGGGCGGGATGTTGTCGTCGTCGCCGGGGAAATATGCCGAGGCACACACGATGTTATGTGTTCCCCTTTCAGTCGGAACCTCAACAAGTAGGGCTACCAGGGCTCTTGTCATCAATTCTGGAATAGGAAGAAAGTTAATATTTGTACTGATTAAGCAGGCCGCCCTTAGCACTGAATCCCCACATTTGAAAATTAACTTACTTGCCTTGTTCCGTAGACCTTTGATTTGTCCGCAAATAACCCAAGGCTCTTGGATAAGACCAAGGGTTATATCTTTATCGGCGAACCGCTTGCTAAGGGTAGCGGACACGCCCTTAGCGTGATGCAGGTTCGCCTGTAGCACCCTAATGGTGCTCATTAATCCTCCTTTGAGGATCTAGCTTGTCGGAGTAATTGGGATTTTTAAGGGCCCTTTCCTCTACGGCAAGCAGTCGGATTAGGATGACCCATTGGTCTAGTCCTAACTGACTCATCTTTCTTCCTATAAGCGTGCCCAGTGGCGCCGCTTGTCGGATTGGAGGGACCGGCCACCTTGCCGGACGTACCTTGCACCTCCTTTACGGTATTGACCTACTGGTCTAGCTACCGCATTACCAGTTCTGTTGCCAGAACCGCTAGGACCAGCATGCCCAGTGGCGCTGCTGGTCGAAGAAGCTGGTCGTGTGACCTGCTTTTTGGACACAGTTCCGGTCCCGCTATGAACAACATGCCCAGTGGCGCTGGTGTTTGAAGAGGCTGATCGAATTGCCTTTTTAGCTGGGATAGTTCCGGAACCGCTGGTACTAGCATGGCCAGTGGCGCTACTAGCAGAAACCGCGACCAGACGCTGAAACCTTGTCGGTGCTTCTAAGGATCAGCTTAACCTGGCCAAAGCGGTAGCTAATTTTACCTTTACAGGTGTTAAGCCATTTCATTGAGGCGTCGTCAATCGCCAACACGAGGTGAAGGAGCGCACCATCCTTTTCCCTCTGAACGACTTTCCACGAATTAGCCTGCAAGCCGGCATTTTGCACGCAAATTGTGGCAAGAATCTTCTCCGAGGAGAGCTCTAGACTCTGTGGAAAGAACCCGCGGACGATGTGTGGCTTAGGGAAAAATCCCTCTACCACTAGCGTCACGTTCAGTCCACTTTTGGCTCTGATCCTCTCGAAGTTCGAGCGCATCCAACCAGCAGTAGCACTGTCTGAGCAGACGAAAACTAGCCATCCCGATCTGTGATGTGAGCCAGAAAAATGCGGCCACACGCCGCTATTGCTCATCTCTATCGAAATGTCTATGACCGCCTCTTGAAACAGTGCCATTTGCTCAGTTGAGAGGGGTTGAGTTGACAAGTCGGTCGGGACAACACCTAACCTGACAGCACTAGCCACTTGGCTAAAAGTGGGGACATCAGGTGTAGGTCCTGCCTTGACCTTCTTGGCAGCCAAAGCTGGTGGCGTCTGATCCTCTGATCTAACGCGCTTAGCTTCGCGCTGAGTGGGAGGGACAGAAGAGGCGGATCTGGCATAAGTGAGAGCACATTCTCCGCTTTTGTCCATGCGTAAAGCATGTTTAAACCGCCTTCGTTCCAACGAATTCAGTTTTATGAATCCACCTTCTTGTTGTTGGATCTGTAGCCCATCAAGGATCTTCCCAATGGAAGAACATCCGGATTCCTCCGAAATGACGCTACAGGCATCAACAAGTGTGGATACATCAGAGTCGGAAATGGCTGATTCCATATCGTCGACTCTAACACCATCAGAAGATTCACATGGGGCCCTTATGGCAACGCCTTCTGGAATCTCAGGGTTCGGCTGCTCAACAGCAGGCCGAGAAGATGTGGCCAGTACGGAATAGGCCGACATAAGCTGCACAGCTTGGGGAACTACGGGTTGCTCAACAGCAGGACCCGAGGTTGATGCGATTGGAGATGCGGTCTCATTAGTTATAAAGTTTAAATTTGAAATGTTGGACCCATGAATCACCGGGAAAGGAGGTCGCCCATGACAGAGCCCGGTATGCCATAGGAAGACTAGATTTAAACCGAAGGTCGCCAGGTATTCGGAGTCCGCATACTAACGACTAAGCACCCTCTTAGCCATGCATCCATCGGCGTACGCTGTTCCACCTTGGATTAGGGATTTTTGAATGGGGTTTTCTCCTCACGTTGCTCACTTCAGCCGTATCTCATGCTGTTACTGTAACCGGTCATTCGGGACGACTTGAGGGTCACACACCCAGTAACAAGTTTCCCGATTGGAGGGTGAACAGCTCGAACATGAGAGCTGTTGACCGGCGGCCGCCGTGAGGAGGCAGTGAGTCTTCTTGAAGCGTTTGCAAATAGGGATCGTCCACTGACTTTGCCCTATAGGTACGCACCTGGCCACCTTTTCTTGGACATAACTGGACTTGTAAAAATACAATAAAGACGACTAAACGTTCATCCAATATTATATCACCGCTCGCTCCGCTAGCGCTCCGCTTCGCTCCGCTAGCATATCATAGCATTCATATTTTTTGGTCGATCTATCATAGTGTTAAATCGTTCAAAAATGTTGGGTATTTTATGTCAAATCGGCCAAAAAATAAAAATGTCAAATCACCCAACATTTTTTTACGTGATTTGATATTTCTTTGGAATTTTAGCAGTTTGGGCGATTTGACACGGTGCCAACATAGAATGTCGCATCAGCGAGGAATACACTCACAGGGACCACCAGGCGGTAATATTCGATATCGGTGACTCTTCGATAAGGTCATGTCCGAGGTAATGACGAGTACCAGCGGTTTAACCCACATCGGAACAGCTGAGATCCTATCGCACCAACTTACCAGTGCTATTACCACACCGTGCGATGCAGCAATGCCTCCAATATCAGCTGGCAAAATGGGTGCACCTTGTTACTGATGGAATGAAAAAATAAAAGTACTCAGTTCAAGTTGCAAGCCCGATCAAGGAGGACACCCGACTTCCAAGAACGTCTAGACACATACCAGTTAATTATCAAGGATCAAGACGATTAAGGAGAGTAAAAGAAGATGTTTCAAACGTATATGCGATGAAGCTCACATAAATCCATGTGGCACGGCATACAGGATAGTAATGACTAAACTGAAGGGCTCTAGGTTCCCACAAATATCATGTTCCATAATGCTGAAGTCCATGGTTGAACATGTATTCCCAATATGCCCATTTACTACGTGTGACATAATAAGCGAGACCAACACAGAGGACATTCCAAAAGTCACGTGGAATGAACTGTTTGCAGTATGCAAAAAGATACACGATGATAAAGCGCCGGGAACCGACGGCATTCCAAACAAGGCTGTAAAAGCGGCAGCTCAGCAAAAACCGGTCATGTTCATCACAGCAATACAAACGTGTCTAGAAGAAGAGATTTTCTCAGAACCATGGAAGCTACAACATTTGGTACTATTACCAAAGGGAAATAAACCACCTGAAGAATTTTCGTCATATCGCACAATATGTCTATGTACTAGACACACTGGAAAATATACTGGAACGGATTTTATACAACAGATTGTTAATTATAGCAAAGGAAAGAGGAGCCTTTACTTATCATCAGTACCGGGTTTAGAGAATCGCGTTCCACCGTTGATGCTATAAAGGCGGTAGTTGAAACAGCAACGAAAGCAATAATTGGAAACTAAAACCACCGGGTAGCGTAAAAGAGAAAGAGTGATAACAGAAAAGTCCTCGGCCTCTGTTCTTAAAAGCAACGGTACTGAAAAGTTACCATTAGCAAATCCATCGAATAATGGCCCTCGGACAACTGGAGTGCTAAATTACGCTCAAGCCACGGCATTTGAAGAATCAAAAAACTTTGAAATTTCCACGGACCCTTTTTCTCATGTTTTCTCAGTTATTCTCGCAAAACTTGTAGAACAAAGCAAAATAAATACTCGAAAGTACAATAATTCATGGAAAACGCGTACTTCAACTAAAACATGAGTGAAGAACGAATGTTAAAAACATACAGAAAAGCTACAATCCGTCTGGAACGGATCGTCTAATACCCCATCCTCCTCTCTATAAAGTGGGCGTGGCCAAATTGCATTTCGTACTCAAATATGGCTATAACCTCGAACGTTTGAGGATGTTACATGTAAAATTTTATCAAAATCTGTTTTTTGATGAAAACGCCCCCAAAAAGTGGGCGTGGCCAAAACTGTTCTATGGGTGAATTGTAGGGAATCTATATACCTAAATATTTGGACTTAACAAAATTTTTCGGTTTCATATAATTTAGTGAAGTTATAAAAAAGTAGGCGTGGCAGTGGGCGGATGTAAAAAAATTTTTTACTTCTACTGTATCTTTTCGTCAGAAGCCCAGATAAGAAGTTTCAGTGTCCTAGTTAAAAATTTAAGGCCCAAAAATCGGTTTTATGATGCAAACGCCCAGAAAAAGTGGGCGTGGCCCAAAATTTTGTATGAGTGAATTGTAGGGAATCTGAATGCCTAAATATTTGGTCTTAACAAAATTTTTCGGTTTCATATAATTTAGTGAAGTTATGATAAAGTGGGCGTGGCAGTGGGCGGATTTCAAAAATTTTTACACTTGTACTGTATCTTTTTCTCAAAAGCCCAGATATGAAATTTCATCGTCCTAGCTCAAAATTTAAGGACCAAAAAGCGGTGACATACGGACGGACGGACGGTCATCGCTCAATCGATTTCGCTATTGATACTGATCACGAATATATATACTTTATAGGGTCTATCTCGATTATTTCTCTATGTTACAAACTATGTGTCAAACTTAATATACCCTTAGGATAGGGTATAAATATGCACTTGGTATGCAAATGGACTTTTGCAAAAACTTGAAGAAATAGTAATATTCATGCGCGAAAAACATATTAACATTTGCTTGATTTCTGAAACACACGTTAAAAAGCATTCGCATTTAAAAATAAAAGCGAGAGGTGGATCGTCTGTATTTACTAAAGACTGCGTCGAACAATCCGAAGACCTGAAAATAGAGCTTGAAACTTTGCAACTGTGCACGATTCGAGTAAAAGACATACAGAAAAGCTACAATCCGCCTGGAACGGATCGTCTGATACCCTATCCTCCTCTCTATAAAGTGGGCGTGGCCAAACTGCATTTTGTACTCAAATATGGCTATAACCTCGAACGTTTGAGGATGTTACATGTAAAATTTTATCAAAATCGGTTTTTTTATGAAAACGCCCCCAAAAAGTGGGCGTGGCCAAAACTGTTCTATGGGTGAATTGTAGGGAATCTGAATGCCTAAATATTTGGTCTTAACAAAATTTTTCGGTTTCATATAATTTAATGAAGTTATGAAAAAGTGGGCGTGGCAGTGGGCGGATTTAAAAAAATTTTTAAAAATCTCATCTATCTACAAACTTGTTCAAACCGCCGAAACCTACTTTCATTATTGGCGGCAATTTTATAGCGAAACACACATTCTGGGGTTCTAGATATATTTCGCAAAAAGGTAGAATGCTTTATGGGGCAGGTATAAAGTACAGTTGTGATTTCCACTCGACGGGAAAACCGACTTACTGGCCAGCTGATACTTCGAAAATACCTGACCTCACCGATTTTTTCGTTGTGAAAGGAGTATCTACCAGCCACATACAAGTTGAAGAGAGCTTTCATATGTCGTCTGATCATTCTCCAGTTATTTTGACATTGAGCGAAAAACTCTTCTATAACTTAGAGCCAGCGAGATTAACGAGACTGTAGTTGCACGCTTCGTTAAGATCGTACCCAATCCAAAGAAACCACCGGACAAATACGGTTTACGGTATCCTCCGGAAATAAAAACATTGGTCAAAGAAAAAAGGAAAGCGTGTACAAAATGGCAACAGAGTCGTGCTCCGCAACATAAAGCGCATTTGAATTTTTTGCGCAATTTGTTGAAGAATTTTAAGAACCCTGATTTAAGCTCTTACCTTGAAAGTTTAACAGCGAAGAAAGATTCGAATAATTTACTTTGGAAAGCTGTAAGCGCCAGCAAAAGGCCCAAAATCCCCGCGCCGCCAATTAAAATAAATCGAAATGAATGGGCAAGGGAAGATAAAACAAAATAAGACATTTTTTCCGCCCATCTGGAAGAAACCTTTAAACCGCCCGATGGACAAAAGGTTTAAACATACAGAAAAGCTACAATCCGTCTGGAACGGATCATATCTTCCATCCTATCGAGCCCCTATAAAGTGGGCGTGGCCATATTGCATTTTCTTTACTGAATTACCATAACTTCGAACGTCTGAGGATGTTACATGTAAAATTTCATCAAAACTGGTTTTTTGATGAAAACGCCCCTAAAAAGTGGGCGTGACCAAAACTGTTGTATGGGTGAATTGTAGGGAATCTAAATACCAAAATATTTCGTTTTAACAAAATTTTTGGTTTCATATAATTTAGTGAAGTTATGAAAAAGTGGGCGTGGCAGTAGGTGCATTTCAAAAATTTTTACACTTGTACTGCATCTTTTTCTCAGAAGCCCAGATATTAAATTTCATCCTCCTAGCTCAAAATGTAAGGCCCAAAAAGTGGTGACATACAGACAGACGGACGGATGGACATAGCTCAATCGTTTTCGCTATTGATACTGATCATGAATATACATATATACTTTATAGGGTCTATCTCGATTATTTCTCTATGTTACAAACTATGTATCAAGCTTAATATACCCTTAGGATAGGATATGAAAATAGCAATCGGACAGATTTACTATCGGAGGATTTAACACTTACAACTTTGTTTGTTAATACTGTTAAGATAGGTCAGTTCCCACCACCAGTAGCGAGCGGCAACACCAGCAAGCCAACGACCTCACCTTGAAACAATAAACCTATTTTTGCTTTTATTCTCTTAATTTTTACATTTACTTTAAAACCTTCAGTATTTTAAAGGAACATTTTATTAGGACTACTACATTAATGTTGTCTACAATTCAGCCATACATCATGTTAAGATAGGTCAGTTCACACCAAATATTTAGGCATTCAGACTCTTTACAATCCACTCATACAAAAGTTTTGGCCACGCAAACTTATTGGGGGCGTTTTCATCATAAAAGCGATTTCTGGGCCTTAAATTTTTAACTAGGATGCTGAAATTTCATATCTGGGCTTCTGACGAAAAGATACAGTAGAAGTGTAAATTTTTTTTACATCCGCCCACTGCCACGCCTACTTTTTTATAACTTCACTAAATTATATGAAACCGAAAAATTTTGTTAAGTTCAAATATTTAGGTATTCAGATTCCCTACAATTCACCCATAGAACAGTTTTGGCCACGCCCACTTTTTGGGGGCGTTTTAATCAAAAAATCGATGTTGATAAAATTTTACATGTAACATCCTCAAACATTTGAGGTTATAGCCATATTTGAGTACGAAATGCAATTTGGCCACGCCCACTTTATAGTGAGTAGGATAGGGTATCAGACGATCCGTTCCAGACGGATTGTAGCTTTTGTGTATGTTTTACTTTGCTTTTCTTTTCATTATTTTTTATCATTCAACCGACGTCAGCATTTCCTGTTGAATCGTGCACTTTTTGTTAAGAATACTTTTGCAATGTCATCAATATTGTTATACTTATATTAAGCCTATTACTTCTGTTTTTGTTATTTTCAATATTGTTAGTTTATGCTAAGTAAGCAATTTATATGTATAAATAGCGTGAAATAAATATCAACGATCACTTATGATCAGACAGCTAACCAAGACTTTTATTTCATTCCAAGTGAGTCTGCTTGGAACGCTGTCTAAATTGGGTGTTCTAGTTAATGTACTAGCAATACCACTGGTAGTCACGGTACAAGAACCGTGATCTATCCTCCACAACTACACAGTAAAAGCACTGTGTACATTTTTGGTGACCTCGACGTGATCTGCTTCCCCCCACCAGTGGTAAGGGGCAAATCACAAATCAACGTTCAACAATCAATAAAAGCGTTCGCCATTACCATTAACTTTTAACTCATACACAATAAAGGCGTCGACACTGTTCGCATCATTAAAATCCACTACATATCCAGATTGATTGCAGTCATATCATCATGGAGGAGATCGAAGTATTTGCACTAGTATCTCGACAAAAAGTACTATCAGATCAGTTAACAAGGCTAACAACAAACACGAAGAAGGATGGTCCATCAAGGAAAACCCAACAATACAAGTTAGATAGATTGCATACCATTGAAACAATATGGCAAGAATTTTCCCAAAACCACAATCGCATCATAGGCACTCCCTACATACAAGGAGATATGTTTGGAAGGGTGAAGAGCAATTATGAAGAACTAAAAGCGATACTGCTAGCAATTACACCCTCACATACTGAGGAAGAGGCCGAAGTACATTTGGATTCCAATAAGATTTCGGTTGCAGATGACATCCAGACTACGGAGACAGCAGGCATTGATAGCCACGGTCCAAAGGATCTTGTCAAATCTGGATTCAACTATCAAGGACAAACAGTCAAAACACTACTACCAGGTACAGTTCTCCACATTGCAAAAACACTGGCACGACATAGACGACTTGCATCATGCAATATGCGAGCACGATAATCCCCAACGTTCAGAAGGGACCGGCCAATTTACAAGAATTAAATCACTCCTTCTCTGACACAACAATCTCAACAAATCCGACATCTGCCATCCAGTTGCCCAAAATAACGCTGCCCAAGTTTGATGGGACATACTCAACCTGGAGGCAATTCCACGATCTTTTTGTGCAAATGATTCATTCACAACATATCGGAGCTGCACAAAAGATGTGGTATTTAAAAACAAATATTACAGGCGAAGCACTTCGACTAATCAGCCACCTTTCAATAAGTAACGACAATTATGACTCAGCCTGGCACATTCTAAAAGGGCGTTTCGAGAATAATAGACTATTGGTAGCCTCATTCGTGGAAAAACTACTAACTCAGCCTCAAATTGCGGTTGAAACAGCGTCAGCACTAAAGAACTTTCATGACACTACTTCTGAGTGTATGCAAGGATTAAATAATCTTGGCGTAGACATAAGTAATTGGGATCCATTACTGTTGCATATCCTCATCAAAAAACTAGATAAAAATACACATACCGCATGTGAGCAATCACTTAAGGATCCAAGGATTCTCCAGTCTCTAGATGCCTTATTCAAATACATTGAAACCAGATTCCGGGCACTAGAAGCATTGGGCAAAAAATTAACCCCCATCGAAGTCAACAATCGTCGATCAACAAGTGCGTATAAATCGCTCACTACCATAGCGCAAGCAACATTTCAGTGCATATGCTGCAAGGACAAGCACCAATTATTCTATTGCCCGAAATTTTTGCATTTATTTCCCTCTCAACGGCTGAACATAGTCAAGGGATCTAAGGTATGCATAAATTATTTGACAGATGGACATTCATCACTTAAGTGCCCTTCTGGAAGCTGCCGAACCTGTTCAAAGAGACACAATACCTTATTGCATCTAGAACCTGCTACAATCAATTCAAAACCACATAGTTCAAGGTTGCCAACAGTAACTACAAACAATTCAACAACACCAGATGTGTCATCCAGCAACACATCATCTTGCCCATCAACATCCTTAACTACGCGAGATACGAATATAAATGAAGGCTACGTGTTCCTGTCTTCTGCTATTGTTAGGTTAACAAACCATCAAGGGCAATCCGTTGAGTGCAAGGCCATACTAGATTCAGGTTCCCAACTCAACTTCATCACTGAAAGAACAGTGAGGAAACTCGGTCTCACTACAACTCCTCTAATAACGAACATTGAAGGTATTGGTCGACATATTCAGCAGGCCAACCGAAGGGTGAATATTGAGCTGGGATCACGTATCAACACATTCTCCACAAATATCGAGGATCATGTAATACCAAAGATAACATCAAACCAACCTGGGAGAATGTTTGACACATCAACATGGAAAATACCAAACAACATTCCATTAGCTGACCCTGAATTCAACACTCCCAGCCCAATAGACTTCTTAATTGGAGCCGAAATATTTAACTCCTTATTGTCGGTCGGTCAAATAAAGATAGGAGATTCTTTGCCTACTCTTCAAAACACAGTGCTGGGGTGGACAGTTGCCGGAAAGGTAAAGGATGCAGGAATTACCCACGCTGTGTGCGGAATATGCAGCGCTGACGAGGCCTTGGATCAACAAATAGAGAAGTTTTGGAAGTTGGAGGAGCCTGAATTTCAAAAGAAGGGCACGACAGCTGCTGAAAAACGCTGTGAGACTCATTTTAATCAAACAGTGTCAAGAAATTCTGAGGGAAGATTTATAGTCAGCCTACCATTTGTGGACCAACAAAACATCCTATGCGAATCAAAAGATATACATAGCCTTCCATCGGTTCATTTCGGTGGAACGTAGACTAGCTAATTCAGAAGATCTGAAGAAGCAATACGTTGAATTTATGCAAGAGTATCGCCACCTTGGGCATATGGAAGAGATAAACTATAAACAGTTAGACAACCCCTACTATTTTCTACCACATCATTGTGGATCTGCAAAAACTACTACTACTTTTCATTAAACGACATATAAGGTCCAACCATTCAAGATGATGTCTTCTCCATTCTAGTGAGATTTCGCATGCCAAGGTTCGTCTTTACGGCAGATATAGAAAAAATGTATCGCCAAATCCTCATACACGAAAATGACACAAAATATCAACTCATCTGGTGGAGAGACACCCCCAGTGAACCACTAAAATGCTTCAAGCTCAATACAGTTACGTATGGAACAAGGTCAGCACCATATCTTGCAACCAAATGTCTTCAAAGGCTAGCAAGAGATAATCAACAATAATTTCCCCTGGGTTCAAGGGTGCTATTAAGAGATTTTTATGTTGATGATGTAATGACAGGATCGGATAGTTTGACAATGGCCCAAGCAATGCAATCGGAGCTTCAAGGATTATTGGCGTGTGCGGGTTTTAAACTCCGAAAATGGTGCACCAATCATGAATCAGTCATCAGAAACATACCTCTCAACGACAGAGAAACAAAGCTGGATTTTACCAACAATATCGAAGAGCACATCAAAACAGTCGGAATGACTTGGCTACGAAAATCCGACTCTCTATGCACAAAAACATCGTGGACCGACAGTAAACGAGTAACAAAGAGGAGTGCTTACTCAGACATTGCCCACTTATTCGATCCATTAGGAATTATGGCACCAGTAGTAGTAACCGCGAAGCTATTTCTTCAACAGTTATGGGAACTAAAATACGATTGGGACGCCGCATTACCTCAAGACATGCAAACTACATGGTTGAAATACCGCGAAGATCTGAAATCACTACATGACATCAAGATACCAAGACATATATTCTATCTCTATAAATCAAGAGTAGCTCCATCGAAAAGGACCAAACTGTCACTTCAAACAACAATCCCTAGATTGGAATTGTGTGCAGCTAAGCTGGCATCCGAGCTGATGCTCCATCTACAAACTGACCTGGATATTCAAAATAATAATATATTTCTATGGACAGACTCGACGATAGTCCCCAACTGGATAAACTTAACATCGTCGGACACACTTCCAACCTTCGTTGCCAATCGGGTGGCAAGCATACAACAATTAACTGCACCACATCAATGGCGTCATGTATCTTCCAAGGCAAATCCCGCAGACATTTTGTCAAGAGGGATAGCACCCGCACCCCAAATTCGAAAAGGGACCAGATCGTCCAAAAAACGACATCTCGTTATCAGCACTACTAAACATATTCAGTCTTTAAAATGCAACATCTTGGACACAATCCACCACAAGAACTCATTTCAACGGCCAGTACGCATCATCGCATACATGTTCCGATTCAAGAGACCCAGTAACGGACAATGCGATGCTAGCAAGGGCAATAAACAGGATGCATTTCTCAACAGTAAAGAACTTGAACAAGCAGCAAAAATCATTATCAAACTGATACAGAAGTACGAGTTTCAAGTTGACATAGATCATCTAAATCAACATAGTGAAGTTTCAAATAAGAGTTCACTTTCGAGTCTCACCCCGTTCTTCGATAACGATGGGATCATCCGAGTTGGTGGACGGTTGGAATCCTCAATGTTGTCATACGATGCTAAATATCCAGTATTGATGCCTTACTCTCACCCGTTCACAAGGTTACTGCTGCTCGACATCCATAAGAAAAATAATCATGCCGGACCTCAAGCTATTTTAGCATTCGCAAGACAAAGGTACTGGCCGATAAAGGGTAAAACGATCGCTCGATCCATTGTGCAAGGTTCAAAGGCGAAACCAAAACTTTTAAACCAGTTAATGGGAAGTTTGTCTGCTGACAGAGTTCAACCAGCACGCCCATTTATTAACACAGGAATTGATTTTTGCGGACCCATACGGACACACTATAAGCTTAGGAGAAAACGACCTCAAAAGTCATACATAGCAGTGTTCTGCTGCTTTGCAACGAAGTCCTGTCATCTAGAGCTCGTAAGTGACTTAACCTCTCAAGGATTTATTGGTGCATTAAAAAGATTTATGGCGAGACGAGGTCACTGCAAAAATATTTACTGTGACAATGCTACAAGCTTTGTGGGAGCTAAGAATCAATTGATGGAGCTAAAACAGTTCATTGACTCAAACAAGGAAAGCGAACAAATAACAGCGGTATGTACAGCGAAGGGATGTGATTTTAGCTTTATTCCACCCCGATCACCTCATTTTGGGGGTCTGTGGGAAGCTGCAGTCAAGTCAGCCAAGCATCTGTTACAACATGTTTTGGCTTCTGCTTCATTAACATATGAAGAGCTCGAAACAGCAGTCGTAGAAGTAGAAGCTATATTAAACTCAAGACCAATAACTCCCATGTCATCTTCTCCAAACGATCTCACTGCGCTCACTCCAGGACACTTCCTTATTGGCGAACCAATGACCAGCAACATTGATCAATCAGCAAAACCAGAAACATCCGCACTTCTAACAAGATGGAAACTTGTATCTTCTGTCAAAAATGAATTCTGGCGGCGTTGGTCTAGCGAACACCTAAGCCAATTACAACATAGGTACAAGTGGAAGGAGAAATGCCAGAATGTAGAGCCAGGTTGGATGGTTATAATCAAAGAAGACAATCAACCGAGTCTTAAATGGCCATTAGGACGAATAATTAACACAGTTAAAGGACCCGATGGGTTAGTCAGAGTAGCCGACGTACACACGGCTTCTGGTGTGTTTCGTCGTGCTATACACCGACTGGCACCACTGCCAATACAACAGGTTTCCCCAGCCGATCCAGGGGTAGGAAACAGTAGCAAACGGCACATCAACGACGAAGACCAAACAGCGAAGGCATCAGCAAATAACAAGGCGAAGGATAAAGGATCACTGGATAGTCCCTCTCCAAACAAACGAAAGAAAAGGTTTTCATCTTGTACCGCCTTAGTAACATTACTTTTGGCATGTGTATGCATGCCAATGAGTACAGCAAATGAAGCAGAAGTCAACAAATTCGAATCACAACCGGGAATACATTTTGAAGGTCAAGGAACTATTAATTTGATACATAACACATGGAATTTGGTGGTTTACTACAACCTTGAGCCATACAGAAAAGAATTTGAGGCTCTCAAAAATAGTACAATGATATTAGATCACCTTTGCCAGCAAATTACATCAAAAAGTCTATGCATTCAAGTTGTTCAACAATTTAAATTTATCAACCATGAACTTACCGAGGAAAATCTATTACTAAGGACTACGCGCAGTTCGAGGAAGGTCAAAAGAGGAGCTCTGGATATCGTTGACAATATCGCGAACTCACTATTTGGAGTTCTTGATTCTCAATATGCTGAAGAAATGAATAAAAATATTGAGAAGATATATTCGAATGAAGCTCACCTAAAAACGTTATTAAAGAACCACACGCCATTATTAGACGCCACTGTGAACATAATGAAATATACCGAAGAAGACTCGCTTAATAGGCACAAGTCACTCGTACTACAGCTACAACAAATAACTAATCGGATAAATAATTTCACCGACGAAATGTATCAGATTAAGGTTCAGCAATGGTTTTCTTCCTGGTCGATCTACACTACATTAATAGTTGCCAATATACAGCGCTCTCAAGCATCTATATTTGACGTGTTATCAGACACTCATCATGGAAGAATACATCATTTATTAATTTTACCGCAACAGCTGAAACAAGAATTCAGTAAAATTAAGAACCATCTACCACCACAATTTCGTCTTCCAGTGGAACCGGAAAACATGCTCCAACTTTACAAATTGATGTCAACAGAAGGACGGATCACGGCAAATTATGTGATATTCAAGATTGAATTACCATTGATTGGCCCAGATGAATTTTTGATATTTTCCAATCCCGGCAGTTGTCAACAATGTACTAATAGTCATAGAACCTTTATTATCAATATTATCCAATGTCAGAAGACGAACTATCGAAATGCAATGATATAGAAGAGACACATCATTTATGTACCCAATCTCATCCAATTTACCGACCTGGAGCTAACATCAGCATGTGTGAACTGAACTTCCTAAACAATATATCATCATTATCGGCATGTAAATTAAAAACTATTAAAACTACTTCCGTATGGACACAAATTCCTCAGACAAATCAATGGATCTACGCGGTAATTAAAGAAACAAGGCTGAATATAGTATGCAATCATCATTCGTCGCTCATCACAATTGAAGGAAGTGGCATTCTGAAGTTGAAACCAAATAGTATTGTCAAGCACGACCACATAACGATGCAAGCTCATCGCGTCTATTCAAGCAGCATGCGGGTGGCATACACCAGACTAAGCAGAGACATAAACTTCACAAATGTGAACCATATGGTTGCACTTCAATACAATGATCCAAATATCAGCACTTATCAAGCGGAGTTGCAAGGAATACCTAAGCAGATCAGTTCCCAACAGCTGGAGTTACCATATCAAATCCATCGACATAATATCCGACATACCGTTCTCAGCTCTTCCGGGTTACTCCTAGCGGTCGGAGTCATTGTGTTCTTAATTTGGAAATCCAGACGATTTATCCGTAGACGAACAGAATATCCTACTCCATCACCAAGAGAACTTCAACAGCCAATTCAACAGTCATCTATCAACCGAACGATTGAACACGGTTCAACGGGGGCAGGATGTTAAGATAGGTCAGTTCCCACCATTACTTCTGTTTTTGTTATTTTCAATATTGTTAGTTTATGCTAAGTAAGCAATTTATATGTATAAATAGCGTGAAATAAATATCAACGATCACTTATGATCAGACAGCTAACCAAGTCTGCTTGGAAGGCTGTTTAAATTGGGTGTTCTAGTTAATGTACTAGCAATACCACTGGTAGTCACGGTACAAGAACCGTGATCTATCCTCCACAACTACACAGTAAAAGCACTGTGTACAAATACCCTATCCTAAGGGTATATTAAGTTTGACACATAGTTAGTAACGTAGAGGAATAGACCCTCGAGATAGATCCTATAAAAGATATACATATATTCATGATCAGCAACAATAGCGAAATCGATTGAGCGATGACTGTCCGTCCGTCCGTCAGTCACCACATTTTGGGCCTTAAATTTTGAACCAGGAGGATGAAATTTCATATCTGGGCTTCTGAGAAAAAAATACAGTACAAGTGTAAAAATTTTTTAAATCCGCCCACTGTCACACCCACTTTTTCATAACTTCACTAAATTGCATGAAACCGAAAAATTTTGCTTTAGGCATGTGGCCAGATGCGTACCTATAGGGCAAAGTCAGTAGACGATCCCTATTTGCAAACGCTTCAAGAAGACTCACTGCCTCCTCACGGCGGCCGCCGGTCAACAGCTCTCATGTTCGAGCTGTTCACCCTCCAATCGGGAAACTTGTTACTGGGTGTGTGACCCTCAAGTCGTCCCGAATGACCGGTTACAGTAACAGCATGAGATACGGCTAAAGTGAGCAACGTGAGGAGAAAACCCCATTCAAAAATCCCTAATCCAAGGTGGAACAGCGTACGCCGATGGATGCATGGCTAAGAGGGTGCTTAGTCGTTAGTATGCGGACTCCGAATACCTGGCGACCTTCGGTTTAAATCTAGTCTTCCTATGGCATACCGGGCTCTGTCATGGGCGACCTCCTTTCCCGGTGATTCATGGGTCCAACATTTCAAATTTAAACTTTATAACTAATGAGACCGCATCTCCAATCGCATCAACCTCGGGTCCTGCTGTTGAGCAACCCGTAGTTCCCCAAGCTGTGCAGCTTATATCGGCCTATTCCGTACTGGCCACATCTTCTCGGCCTGCTGTTGAGCAGCCGAACCCTGAGATTCCAGAAGGCGTTGCCATAAGGGCCCCATGTGAATCTTCTGATGGTGTTAGAGTCGACGATATGGAATCAGCCATTTCCGACTCTGATGTATCCACACTTGTTGATGCCTGTAGCGTCATTTCGGAGGAATCCGGATGTTCTTCCATTGGGAAGATCCTTGATGGGCTACAGATCCAACAACAAGAAGGTGGATTCATAAAACTGAATTCGTTGTAACGAAGGCGGTTTAAACATGTTTTACGCATGGGCAAAAGCGGAGAATGTGCTCTCACTTATGCCAGATCCGCCTCTTCTGTCCCTCCCACTCAGCGCGAAGCTAAGCGCGTTAGATCAGAGGATCAGACGCCACCAGCTTTGGCTGCCAAGAAGGTCAAGGCAGGACCTACACCTGATGTCCCCACTTTTAGCCAAGTGGCTAGTGCTGTCAGGTTAGGTGTTGTCCCGACCGACTTGTCAACTCAACCCCTCTCAACTGAGCAAATGGCACTGTTTCAAGAGGCGGTCATAGACATTTCAATAGAGATGAGCAATAGCGGCGTGTGGCCGCATTTTTCTGGCTCACATCACAGATCGGGATGGCTAGTTTTCGTCTGCTGAGACAGTGCTACTGCTGGGTGTATGCGCTCGAACTTCGAGAGGATCAGAGCCAAAAGTGGACTGAACGTGACGCTAGTGGTAGAGGGATTTTTCCCTAAGCCACACATCGTCCGCGGGTTCTTTCCACAGAGTCTAGAGCTGTCCTCGGAGAAGATTCTTGCCACAATTTGCAGGCTAATTCGTGGAAAATCGTTCAGAGGGAAAAGGATGGTGTGCTCCTTCACCTCGTGTTGGCGATTGACGACCCCTCAATGAAATGGCTTAACACCTGTAAAGGTAAAATTAGCTACCGCTTTGGCCGGGTTATGATGATCCTTAGAAGCACCGACAAGGTTTCAGCGTCTGGTCGCGGTACCTCTGACAAAGGGGAAGCGGGACCTCAAGCAGCAGTCGGAAATATGTCCGCTCTGCAGGATCCAAGACCCGTTTCTGCTAGTAGCGCCACATGCTAGTACAAGCGGTTCCGGAACCCAGCTAAAAAGGCAATTCGATCAGCCTCTTCGAACAACAGCGCCACTGGGCATGTTGTTCATAGCGGGACCGGAACTGTGTCCAAAAAGCAGGTCACACGACCAGCTTCTGCGACCAGCAGCGCCACTGGGCATGCTGGTCCCAGCGGTTTTGGCAACAGAACTGGTAATGCGGTAGCTAGACCAGTGGGTCAATACTGTAAGGGAGGTGCTGTGAAACCCAGTACGTCCGGCAAGGTGAAGAGAAAACTCTTCAATGGTGCTAAACGCACGAAGAGTTGGGACAAATATAAGTTCGCTCTCACAGAATACAACTCTGAACTGAGACGATCTAAACGTGCCACATGGAGGAAATGCTGCGAAAACATTGCTGACATGCCAGTAGCGGCACGAATAGGCACTTGTGAAAGATCATGCTAATTGTGTAGGTTTACTAAAAAAGTCTGATGGCACCTACTTGTGGAACCGTATGGATACTATTAGAACCTTACTTCAAGTTCACTTTCCAGGTTCGTCCACTCGTGCAGTTTACACGTACCCGAACGCATCTGAGCATAGGGTCTGCATTGCAAGTAGAGTAAACAGTTTATCCGGTAAAATTTTCAGTCCGGATAAGGTCAACTGGGCTGTAGGTTCCTTTAAACCATTTAAGGTCCCCGGCGGTGATGGTATATTCCCGGCGCTTTTGCAGAAGGTAATTGATCTCATCCTGCCGGGTTTGATTGCTTTATTTAGAGCCAGCTACAATTGGGGCTACATCCCGACAACCTGGAGACAGGTAAATGTAGTCTTTATCCCCAAACCAGGCAATAGGCGTAGTGAGCTGCCTAAATCTTATAGACCTATAAGTCTAACATCTTTTGTCCTAAAAACAATGGAGAGACTCATTGATGTTCATATTAGAGGTCGGCTAGATTTGTCTACCCCTCTGCACTCAAGTCAATTTGCATATAGAAAAGGAAAATCAACAGAAGGCGCTCTTCACTATCTTGTGAAGAAGATAGAAGGAACTATACGTTCCAAGGAAATAGCCCTGTGTGCCTTTCTTGACATTGAGGGCGCATTCGATAACACTGGCTACGACTCAATAGCAAGAGCAATTAGTAGCAGAGGTTTCGAAGATTCGACCAACCAATAGATACGGGCCATGCTGGAAAGTCGAATTATTACTTCCTCCTCTGGAGGAGTGTCAGTGTCTGCTACCGCAGTTAAGGGATGTCCCCAGGGAGGAGTCCTCTCCCCTCTTCTATGGTCACTAGTCATCGACAAACTCCTAGTCGATCTTCACAGATTAGGCTGCATCGCCATTGGTTATGCAGATGACTTGGCGATTTTTATCAGTGGTAAACACAGCACGATCATTTCTAGTGTCATGCAAAGTGCTTTACTATACGTGTTAGAATGGTGCAGCAGAGAAGGACTATCCATCAACCCTTGCAAAACCGTTCTTGTGCCTTTTACAAAAAGAAGACTGGTCAATCTAGGACCTATCATCATCAAAGGCACCACTTTAGTTTATTCCAGTGAGGTTAAATATCTCGGTGTCATCCTTGATAAACGGCTTAGCTGGAATTCTCATATCAAGTCCGCCATTGAGCGCGCCACTAGAGCCATGTGAGCTAGTAGACGCCTATACGGCAGAACTTGGGGTCTAAGTCCAAAAATGATACATTGGTTGTATACAATGATGGTAAGGCCTATTATCACGTACGCGGCCATTGTTTGGTGGCCGAAAGTTCTTGAACGGTCAACGGCAACGAAGCTTCAGAAGCTTCAAAGAATTGCATGTTTCGGCATTACGGGTGCCATGCGCACCTGCCCTACGGCAGCTTCAGAAGCAGTTGTTGGGCTCTCTCCTTTACAAATCTTCATTAGGAAGACGGCCGCTGGATGCGCTATCAAACTGCAACTAGAATACAAGTATAAATCAGGCGACCATGTGGGACACCTGGAAATTCTTGACTCAATTCGAAAAAAGGACATGTTCTGTACCATCCCCGATATTATGGTCAGGGAGTACTGTTTTGGAAGGTTATTTGAGGTAGAGATATTAGACCGTGAAAACTGGTCTAATGGTGTTCCGACACTGGACCCTAGAGGTCTGATCTGGTACACAGATGGATCAAAAATGGAAACTGGAGTTGGTGCTGGTGTCTTTGGACCCAACACCAAGGTCTCTATACCTATGGGAATGTGTCTGCGCTAAGATAAACCTGGATATAGGTATTAAAGGCGCTAGGATATATATCTTTTCAGATAGCCAGGCAGCGCTTAAAGCGCTGTTGTCCAACTTAACGGACTCTTTATCAGTTAAATGCTGCTACGATGCACTACAATCTCTTGCCAGACACAACAGCGTGAAACTTGGTTGGGTCCCTGGTCATCAAGGAATTGCAGGCAACGAAATTGCAGATGAACTAGCTATGGCTGGCTCAGAATCTGCGTTCATAGGACGTGAGCCTTACTGTGGTGTCAACTGGGCTACTGCCACAGCGCTGATCAATACTTGTGAACACAAACTTCGTCTGGCTCACTGGGAAAATGTTCCGGGGCTGAGGCAATCCAAGAGATTAATCAGACCTTTTTCCTACAAGGAAATCCTTAATCTAGATAAGGAAAGCATTAGGAAGCTGGTGAGCTTTCTCACAGGCCACTGTAGCCTGCGTTACCACCTTAACAAAATCAATTTGTGCCCGGAAACGGAATGTAGGTTCTGTTTAGAAGATGACGAAACCTCCGAGCACATTCTCTGTCAATGCCCAGCATTACATTGGTTAAGGAGGCGTATTTTCCATAAAGAAATATGTTCTTCAGCAGAGATGAGGTACTCCGCTGCTAAGGACGTACTATCCTTCATAAGGGAGGTGGAACGTCTCTTGTCTTAATATTACCCTTTGATAGAATAGATCTTCTTAGGTCGCAGTATCAGCCATATGGGCAAGGGTCTTTTTTTAAAAAAAAAAAAAAATATTTAGGCATTTAGATTCCGTACAATTCACCCATACAACAGTTTTGGTCACGCCCACTTTTTGGGGGCATTTTTATCAAAAAACCGTTATCGATGAAATTTTACTTGTAACATCCTCTAACGTTCGACGTGATAGTCACATTTCAGTACAAAATGCAATATGGCCCCGCCCACGTTATAGAGAGGAGGATAGGGTATCATACGATCCGTTCCAGACGGATCGTAGCTTTTCAGTATGTTTTTATTTTTATATTCTATCCTAAGGGTATATTAAGTTTGATACATAGTTTGTAACATAGAGAAATAATCGAGATAGACCCTATAAATTATATATATTCGTGATCAGTATCAATAGCGAAGACGATTTATCCATATCCGTTCGTCCGTCCGTTCGTTCGTCCGTCAGTCACCACATTTTGGGCCTTAAAGAGCCAGGAGCCAGGAGGATGAAATTCCTATCTGAGCTTTTGAGAAGGAGAAGCGGTACAAGTGAAAACATTTTTAAAATCCGCCCACTGACACGCCCACTTTTGCATTACTTTACTAAATTATATGAAACCGAAAAATTTCGTTAAGACAAAATATTTAGGCATTTAGATTCCCTACAATTCACCCATACCACAGTTTTGGCCACGCCCACTCTTTGGGGACGTTTTCATCAAAGAACCAATTATGATGAAATTTTATATTTAACATCCTCAAACGTTCGACGTTATAGTCGTATTTCAGTACAAAATGCAATATGACTACGCCCAGTTTATAAGGCTACATAGAAACGAGGATAAGGTATCATACGATCCGTTCCAGACGGATTGTAGCTTTTCTGTATGTTTTTTTCACATTTGTTTTGCATTTACATCGGTCTACTCCCATACAAAGTGCTTATCTGCAGGTGGTTATTAGCATAGGTAAATTTAGTTTTTGAAGTGATTTTAACTCACATATATGTACATATGTTTTATAATATACTAGCGGATCCCGGTGTGCTTCGCTACGCATAAATATTAACAGTGACTCAGTCTTTGGTTTTTTTTTATACCCTATCCTAAGGGTATACTAAGTTTGACACATAGTTTGTAACATAGAGAAATAATATAAAGTATAAGTATATATAAAGTATATATATATTCGTGATCAGTATCAATAGCGAAGACGATTTAGCCATGTCCGTCCGTACGTCCGTCCGTCCGTCTGTCTGTATGTCACCAATTTTTGGGCATTAAATTTTGCGCTAGGAGGATGAAACTACATTTAGCGATTTTAGAAATGAAACTAATTCAATTATTTATTCGTGAACTAAATTACTGCTTAACAAGTTACTGATTTACTTAAACAATTAACGGTAAGAATTATAATAATACAAAAATATACCACCGAGCCACATGTGTGTCCACGCCGACGCGAAAGATAAACATACAGAAAAGCTACAATCCGTTTGGAACGGATGGTATGATACCCTATCCTCCTCTCTATAAAGTGGGCGTATCCACATTGCATATTGTACTCAAATATAGCTATAATGTCGAACGTTTGAGGATGTTACATGTAAAATTTTATCAAAATAGGTTTTTTGATGATAACGCCCCTAAAAAGTGGGCGTGGCCAAAACTGTTCTATGGGTGAATTGTAGGGAATCTAAATACCCAAATATTTGGTCTTAACAAAATTTTTCGGTTTCATATAATTTAGTGAAGTTATGAAAAAGTGGGCGTGGCAGTGGGCGGATGTAAAAAAATTTTACACTTGTACTGTATCTTTTTCTTGGAAGCCCAGATATGAAATTTCAGCGTCCTAGTTAAAAATTTAAGGCCCAAAAATCAGTTTTGTGATGAAAACGCCCCCAAAAAGTGGGCGTGGCCAAAACTTTTGTATGGGTGGATTGTAGAGAATCTGAATGCCTAAATATTTGGTCTTAACAAAATTTTTCGGTTTCATATAATTTAGTGAAGTTATGAAAAAGTGGGCGTGGCAGTGGGCGGATTTCAAAAATTTTTACACTTGTACTGTATCTTTTTCTCAGAAGCCCAGATATGAAATTTCATCGTTCTAGCTCAAAATTTAAGGCCCAAAAAGCGGTGACATACGGACGGACGGACGGACGGACGGACGGACGGACGGACGGACGGTCATCGCTCAATCGATTTCGCTATTGATGCTGATCACGAATATATATACTTTATAGGGTCTATCTCGATTATTTCTCTATGTTACAAACTATGTGTCAAACTTAATATACCCTTAGGATAGGGTATAAAAAAGAGGAAGAACGAAAATAGTTTTTCAGCAGGAAGACAAATCCAGCGACCTGCAAAACTATATTGATGATCGATTATCGATTGAACGTAATTATTGATTTGAACCTGAGCGATAACTTGATAGTCATAAATCGATCATTTCGTTGACGCCACAGTACCCCCTCCTCAGTGACCAGGTCTATGGTGCATGATACCTAATCGGCGGCTTGATGTTCCTTCCTGCTCGTGTAGTCAGCTTTGTTGACATAGCTTGAATATGTTTTGAATTGAATGCCGTTGTTGTCTTTTCTTGACCAACTTCCTTAGAAAAGGCTACTTTCTTCTGCTGTCGCACATAGCTTCGATTCTCTATAACCTCCGGCTGACCTGTATTTTGAAGTGAGTTTTCCAAGAAACCTGGCTTGAGACGGTCGATACTAATTTTAATCGGTTTGCCTTTGATTAATACAGAGAAATATTTCTTGCCTCGCTCGACAACCTTAAAGGGGCCGTCGTATGGGTGCTGCAGCGAAGCTCGAACGGTATCGTTGCGCACGAAAACATGTTCAGAGGTCAAGAGGTCTTTGAACATAAATGGCCGTCGTGTCGCGTGGTTAGAAGACGGAGCTGGATGCAGCTCGTCGAAATGTTGTTTTAAATCAGATACAAATTCAGTTTGAGGTTTAGTCGTACTTGGTTGAAAGAACGCATGTGGAAGCCTCAAATTCTTGCCATACACCAATTCCGCTGAAGAGGTTTGTAAATCTTCTCGAAAAGCGCTTCGCAGACCTAGAAGAATCCACGGCAGTGATTTTGACCACTGCTGGTTCTGGTAACACATGATCGCCGCCATTAACGACCTATGCCATCTTTCAATCATTCCGTTTGCCTGCGGATGGTATGCAGTTGTGCGGTTCCTTTTGAACCCTAACAGTTTGCTTAACTCCTCAAACAACCTTGACTCAAACTGCTTCCCCTGGTCAGTGATGACCGTAGAGGGTACACCGAAGCGCGGAATCCATTCCCGGCATATGGCCTCGGCCACTGTTTCCGCCCGTATGTCGCTCAGTGGGATGGCCTCTGGCCAACGAGTATAACGAGCGATGAGTGCCATACAGTAACGCCAGTTTTCAGATGTGGGTAGAGGCCCAACAATGTCTAAGTGAATAGTGTCAAAGCGGTTGCCAGTTTCTGTGAATTGACCCACGGGACTGATACCGTGTCTGCTGACCTTGGAGCGCTGACACGGAATACAACTCTTTGCCCACGCCCGAACATCTTTGTTGATGGAAGGCCAGATGAACCTACTTCGCATTGCTTTGACGGTCGCTCGAGTGCCAGGGTGGCATAGGTTATGTACTTTCTCAAAAATACTTCGTCGAAACTGTTTCGGAATGAATGGGCGCACCGCGTCAGTGGAAACATCGCAGTACAGAAGGTTTTTAGAATCAGAGATAGGAAAGGGCTTAAAGTGAGTGGACCCGCCTGACTCTCGCAGACGTTTCAATTCTTCGTCTCCCTCCTGAGCTTTCGCGATTGTTTCATAGTCAATACTTTCGGAAATAGATATCTCATTCATCCGGGAAAAAGCGTCAGCAACAATGTTTTTTTCACCTGGCAGGTGCCGAATGTCTGTTGTGCACTGAGCTATCAGATCTAAATGTGTTCTCTGTCTAGGTGTTACCTTCTCAGGATTCTGAAGTAGAGCATATATGAGTGGTTTGTGGTCCGTGTACAGCGTGAACTCTCTCCCCTCCAGCAGATGCTCAAAGTGCTTGATAGAGGCGTAAGCCATCAGCAGCTCCCTGTCGTATGCACTATATTTGCGCTCCGTATCGGATAATTTGACAGAAAAGAAGCTTAGGGGCTGCCAGGGCGAGTTGAGTCTCTGTTGGACTACTGCGCCAATGGCAGAGTCTGAGGCGTCGACTACGAGCGCCAACTCGGCGTTTACGATCGGAAACGCAAGTATCGTGTTCTAAGTGTTCCTTTTCATTCGCCGATGCAATCAGAACATCATCGGTGTAAACGTAGCAAAGCTTATATTCTCGAGTGATTGAGTGTTTTTCAACCCAAATGTCATGCGGGTGAATTCGAATAACCCGAAGGGAGTGCAGATTGCGGTCTTAGGAATATCTTTAGGCTCTACTGGAATTTGATGATACGCACGTACCAAATATAGAGTTGAAAAAATCTTACAGCCATTCAGATCGTGACTGAAATCTTGGATGTGAGGAATTGGATAACGATCAGGTTCCGATACCGCATTTAGACGCCGGTAGTCACCACACGCTCTGACCTCCCCATTTTTCTTGGGGACCATGTGTAATGGGGAAGACTAACTACTTTTTGAGGGCCTGCATATCCCATTGTCTAAGAGGAATTGAAACTCTTTTTGGCTATCGCTAGCTTTTCTGGAGACAGTCGCCGGGGTTTACTGGCAATTGGTGGACCTTTGGTCACTATATGATGTGTAACACTGTGTGAAATTTCTTGGCGAAAGGCGTTCTCAGGTCTGATGCTGCAGTAAGTTTTTATCAGTTCCCTTATTTTGGGATGAGTGACTGTGTCAGAAACAACAGACAGAGAAGTGTGACCGGCAACCACACGACCAGCAGAGTACAGAGATGTGAGCGGATCGATAAGACGTTTTGCCTTCAAATCGACCAAAATACCATGGGATCCGAGAAAATCAGCCCCAATAATGGGTTTCTCCACGTCCGTTACAACAAACACCCAGCTAAAGGAACGACGAAGACCAAGATCTAATTTGATTGCTTTTTTCCCGTATGTTCGTACATGAGTTGCATTTGCTGCAAAAAGTGACAGGGTAGGATCTGGATGATTGTTTTTATCAACTCGGGAGGCAGGTATCACTGATATATCAGCACCAGTATCTACCAGGTAGTGAGTGTGGCTTCAGCGATCAAATATAAAAACTGCTATTTGAAGGGCAGGGGTCGACGGTCGCCACATCCGACCTGCCCTCTAGTTTTCCGGTCTAGAGAAAGTTCGTGAGAATGTACAAGGTGGTGTACAACGAACAGCCTTGTCTCCATGACGCTTATGGTACCAACATACTCTAGGCCCAGAACGACTTCTAGTCCTAATACCACATCCCCTCGATCGACTTCTCGCTCGAGAGTTGTTTGTTCTATCAACTGTTCTTAGCTCCTGTAACTGAGCTGTTAGCTGATCCAGCTTTTTTTGAAGGTTTGAAAGTGACGCAATTGCAGGTGTACTACATGTTGGTCGTGAAGACGCTTGAACAAGTGACGTGCTGGGAGTTGATCCCAAATGAAGTCCTAATGTGCAGACATTGTATTGCTGAGTAGCCTCAATGATTTTATCTGCCGTCTGAGCCATTGCTTCTAGCTCTTCCGTACTTCCTGCTAAAATTGCTTTTACCATGTCAGGCAACCGTTGCAGCCAAAGCTTGCTTATGATGGTTTGGGAGAATGCCGAACTGGCTAACGCCTTCATGTCGCGTAATAATTGGCTAGGTTTTTTATCACCTAGATCTAAACTGCCTAAGAGCTGTTGTAACCGAGCGTCTTCGGAGTCCATCAACCGAGAGAGGACTGCATTTTTTAAAGCTTCGAATTTTTGCTGAGGGGGTGGGGAACAAATATCCCTAACACGCTGAACCGTATTGATATCCATCAATGATATGGCTGTATAAAATTTCCTATCGTCGGACATGTTTCTTGCCAGAGCAAATTGTCCTTGCATGGCGGTGAACCATAGATCGGGGCACGAAGACCAGAAGTTTATGGCCTTGTAGGCAACTGCATCAATACTGTTTGGGCTTTGGGGAATTTCGGTATCATCTGTAGACGACTGACCACTATTGGAATGGGGCGACCGTGGTTTCTCATGCTTTTCCATAACGAAGCACTAACACACAATTACTGAACTCAATCGCTAACTAAGTATCTTCTTAATTTTTTGTTTATTATCGCAAGAAATTACTTCCGCGTGCGCAGCTATAAACCGAAAGGTGAGCACTCGTGCCTAAAAGCGTAGACGCTATCGAAAAATAAAAAATTGTCACACGTACATATGTTTGTATGTGTGTACAAGCGCGGATACTAACCGAAAAAAGGAAAATTGAGAGACAAACACACGTGGCTGTAAACGTGGCTTACAAATGCATTACTATACGAGCAAAATATGTAATAACTACTGTTTGATTTTTTTTTAATAGAGAAAAAATAAAAATTATAAATTTTATGCAAAGTTGTTGGTGCGTCTCGTTTGTATCTGTGGTTAATTCGTCTTGAAGACACAAGCGAGGGATTGCGCGTCTCACCAGAATGAGATGCAGACGAGGGATTGTGCGTCTCGTGTCTGAGAATTGTTGTGTCTAATTGTTTTGAAATTAGAGTCCACCGTTGTCCCACGTTGCGACACGCAAAAGGGCACAATCGTCAGGGTTATTAAATATAAACTGTCCCGCGTGGTCCCACGGTGCAATTCGCAAAGGGCGCAATCGTTTCTAATATGATACTGTCCCTCGGAGTCCCACGGTGCGATTCGCAAAGGGCGCAATCAATGGTCTGCACTCGATAGCGACGTTCGGTGCCCTCGAGCGAAAGGTGGCAAGGAGAACACTCGATGGCTTGTGACCGTGCCTATGACTTCTGTACCGAGGTGTTGGCACCTTGATGGACGTCGAAATTTGGTGTTGGCTACTTGGGCTGGATGGTTTCTTATGCGAATGATGGTGATGCGGATGATGGTGGTGCGACTGATGGTGGTGGCACAAAAAATGTACGTGCTGTGTGTTTGATGTTGCGCTGATTTCGGCGTCACAGTTTCTGGTGGCGGATGTGTTCACGCTGTGGTGTTTGTCTGGAGCGTGGCTGCTGCACGGCGTGGAAGTTGGCGCCGCTGTGTTGTTGTCGGCGATCGTGGGTATTGCGCGGCGTGGACTTGGCTATAATTCGGATCACGTCGGGGTCACCAATTTAGAGATTTTAGAAATGAAATTATGTAGGTATCACTAATTCAATTATTTATTCGTGAACTAAATTACTGCTTAACAAGTTACTCATTTACTTAAACAATTAACGGTAAGAATTATAATAATATAAAAATATACCACCGAGCCACATGTGTGTCCGCGCCGACGCGCCACATAAAACATACAGAAAAGCTACAATCCGTCTGGAACGGATCGTCTGATACCCTATTCTCCTCTCTATAAAGTGGACGTGGCCAAATTGCATTTCGTACTCAAATATGGCTATAACCTCGAACGTTTGAGGATGTTACATGTAAAATTTTATCAAAATCGGTTTTTTGATGAAAACGCCCCCAAAAGTGGGCGTGGCCAAAACTATTCTATGGGTGAATTATAGGGAATCTGAATACCTAAATATTAGGACTTAACAAAATTTTTCGGTTTCATATAATTTAGTGAAGTTATAAAAAAGTAGGCGTGGCAGTGGGCGAATGTAAAAAAAATTTACACTTCTACTATATCTTCTCGTCAGAAGCCCACATATGAAATTTCAGCTTCCTAGTTAAAAATTTAAGGCCCAAAAATCGGTTTTATGATGGCGTGGCCAAAACTTTTGTATGAGTGGATTGTAGGGAGTCTGAATGCCTAAATATTTGGTATTAACAAAAATTTTTCGGTTTCATATAATTTATTGAAGTTATGAAAAAGTTGTCGTGGCAGTGGGCGGATTTCAAAATTTTTTACACCTGCACTGTATTTTTTTCTCAAAAGCTCAGATATGAAATTTCATCGTCCTAGCTCAAAATTTAAGGCCCAAAAAGCGGTGACATACGGACGGACGGACGGACGGACGGACGGTCATCGCTCAATCGATTTCGCTATTGATGCTGATCACGAATATATATACTTTATAGGGTCTATCTCGATTATTTCTCTATGTTACAAACTATGTGTCAAACTTAATATACCCTTAGGATAGGGTATAAAAAGAGAAAGAACGAAAATAGTTTTTCTGCAGGAAGACAAATCCAGCGACCTGCAAAACGATATGGATGATCGAGTTGCGATTTAAGTTAATGTGCGAAGTTATCGATTGAACGTGATTATTGATTTGAACCTGTGCGATAGCTTGATAATCATAAATAGATAATTTCGTTGACATACATATCTGGGCTTTTGAGAAGGAGAAGCAGTACAAGTGTAAAAATTTTTAATCCACGCACTGCCGCGCCCACTTTGTCATAGCTTCACTAAATTATATGAAACCGAAAAATTTTGTTAAAACCAAATATTTAGGCATTTAGATTCCCTATAATTCACCCATACAAAAGTTTTGGCCACGCCCACTTTTTGGGTGCGTTTTCATAAATAACTGATTTTGGTGAGATTTTACATGTAACATCCTCAAACGTTCGACGTTATAGCCATATTTGAGTACAAAATGCAATTTGGCTAAGCCCACTTTATAGGAGTGGCGCGGCCATATTGCATTTTGTACAGAAATATGACTATAACAACGAACGTTATAGGATGTTACATGTTGGCGAGTAGTACACCAGTTTCTGCACCTCAAAATTTGAATATATTTTAAGATATACCACCGCAAAGAGCGTGCTCGTGAGCTGAAGACGTAAAATATTGTGAAAAATATGTGCTCACTCCATAAAAGATTTTCGTCGATGACTACCTCAATTGCCTTGCCATTGGTTGATAATGGACAATGGTCGTTTCGGTGATAAATTCTGACGATATCCTCTCGCTTAGATGTGCGTATGTGCGTATGTATGTGCATCATTTTTGTTTTGGTCGCAATTTATTACTAGGCCTTTATCATGACACCATTTTGAGACTGCGTTAAACTCTTCTTGCAATATTTCTATCGCCGAATTTAATCACTTGTGTTTCACCTCAATCGCTATATCATGGCGTAGACATAGGCAGTACATGTTTTGAATAAGCGCAAAAGTTCGTTTGCTTATAGGATAATCAAAATGGGGCCCAATTTGGAGCCTTGTGGTACACCATATGAACTTGGTTTGTCTTCGCTGATTGTGTCCGACACCTTGAATCTTATTGTTCTATTTGGCAAGCTCTTAAGTCCTTTTGCCATTACTCCCGTCAAACCGACTTTACTGAGACTTTCGATTAGCTTTTCATGCTAAAATATCGAACGCTTTGCTAAAATCGATAAACAATACAAGAACATGGTGATATCTATTTAGGCCTGCATTAACCTAAAGCAGTTAACAGGCTTTGGGTGTAGTATTTGGTGTTTGGTAATAACATTACTAATACGATTAACAACCACTTCCTCCATGCACTTTTCAACGGCTGACAAAATTGTGATTGGCCTGTAGTTTTCATTGTTATTTTTGGTCCCTCCCTTGTATAACTATTGGTCGAATAATCGATGTTTTCATCAGCCCCGGAACATAGCATTGACTTATGCTTCGATTAATAATAGTTCTAATTCCAGGCGCAAGATTCGCTGCATTTATTTTCGAATCAGTTGGTCTAATATTGTCCGCTCCTGTACACTTTTTCCTGTTCAATTGATACAGAATCTTATAAATTTCTGTTTCGTTAGCTTCTTTTAAGTAAATACTTTGCTGTAGTTCCCAATTCTCATGGTTTGATGTTTTTATATTACATAAATACATATGTACATACAACAATTTGGCAAATTTCTCAACGATGTCATTCAGGCTTACGTCAGGATCCGGAAAATTATTTTTTACAGTTTTATCTATAAAACGTTTCTTTCTTCCCAGAAGTTCATTAATGATGTTCCATGTTTTCATTGGATCATTTGTAGCATTTACGATCTGTTGTTGGTAAAACCAGCTTTTATGAATTGGACATTCTTATTTACAAGATTCCGAAAATTTGGCTTTGGCTCCTCGGGCTATTTGTATACCCTATCTTAAGGGTATATTAAGTTTGATACATAGTTTGTAACATAGAGAAATAATCAAGATAGAGACTATTAAGTATACATATTCATGATCAGTATCAATAGCAAAAACGATTGAACCATGTCCGTCCGTCCGTCACCACTTTTTGGGCCTTAAATTTTGAACTAGGAGGATGAAATTTAATATCTGGGCTTCTGAGAAAAAGATGCAGTACAAGTGTAAACATTTTTGAAATCCGCCCATTGCCACGCACACTTTTTCATAACTTCACTAAATTATATGAAACCGAAGAACTTTGTTAAGACGAAATATTTAGGTATTCAGATTCCCTACAATTGACCCATACAACAGTTGTGGCCACGCCCACCTTTTTGGGGCGTTTTTTTTTTTTATCAAAAACCCAATTTCGATGAAATTTTACATGCAACATCCTCGAACATTCGAAGTTATTATCGTAATTCAGTAAAGAAAATGCAATATGGCCACGCCCACTTTATAGCGTCTTGATAAGACGGAGGATAGGGTAACATACGATCCGTTCCAGACGGATTGTAGCTTTTCTGTATGTTTTGATTACAAATTTGCCAAACTGCAGATTCTCCCAGAGGCCATTTGAGGCCGTGTTGAAGCCGAATCACGTCCGACCTTGGACATGTGGAAGTCAGAAGGCCGAGCTGAAGTGTAACAAAAATGGAATAGAAATGTAAAAGAATAAAGAAAACGAACGGAGCAAAGAAAAATGAATAGAGCGGACAGAAGAAGGAGGCGAGATGATGTGAAGATTGGAAAGGAGGATAATTGGCTGCGTAGCTGTTTTTATACCCTATCCTAAGGGTATATTAAGTTTGACACATAGTTTGTAACATAGAGAAATAATCGAGATAGACCCTATAAAGTATATAAATATATTCGTGATCAGTATCAAGAGCGGCCTTAGATTTTGAGGTATGGGGATGAAACTACATACCTGGGCTTTTGAGAAAGAGAAGCAGTACAAGTGTAAACATTTTTTAAATCCGCCCACTGCCTCCCCCACTTTTTCATAACTTCACTAAATTATAAGAAACCGAAAAATTTTGTTAAGACCAAATATTTAGGCAATATTTCGGCATTCAGATTCCCTACAATTCATTTATACAAAAGTTTTGGCTATGCCCACTTTTTGGGGGCCTGTAACATAGAGAAATAATCGAGATAGACCCTATAAAGTATATATATTCGTGACAGCATCAATAGCGAAATCGATTGAGCGATTACCGTCCGTCTGTCCGTATGTCACCGCTTTTTGGGCCTTAAATTTTGAGCTAGGACGATGAAATTTCATATCTGGGCTTCTGAGAAAAAGATACAGTACAAGTGTAAACATTTTTGAAATCCGCCCACTGCCACGCCCACTTTTTCATAACTTCACTAAATTATATTAAACTGAAAAATTTTGTTAAGACCAAATATTTAGGCATTCAGATTCCCTACAATTCATCCATACAAAAGTTTTGGCCACGCCTACTTTTTGGGGGCGTTTTCATTAAAAAACCGATTTTGATGAAATTTTATGTGTAACATCCTCAAACGTTCAACGTTATCGTCGTATTTCAGTAAAAAATGCAATATGGCCACGCCCACTTTATAGGGGCTGCATAGAAAGGAGGATAGGGTATCATACGATCCGTTACAGGCGGATCGTAGCTTTTCTGTATGTTTTATATAGCAATCCGTGGTGAATTTCATAATCCGGGTTATCGTTATTACGAGTTATTTCCATCAGTTGTTGAACGGTCGGATCTTTACATTCCTCGGTTATCAAGGATCGTGTAAAAGGATCGTTATCTATTAATGCGCATTCATACGAATCATAAGCACGAGATAAACAATCGGCATGCTTCAAGAAGGACCCATCTAGCGATTCTCGAATTTATATCTTTTTTTCTAAAAGTAAAAGCTAGTGCTTGACAATCAGTCGTGATTTTGAATTTTAAGCCAAATAAGTAAGGATGAAATCTTCGAATAGCATACACGATACTCAAGGTTTCCAATTCAAATGAGTGGTATTTCGATTCGGTAGGTGTAGTCCTTTTTGAGAAGTACATAACAGGATGCATCTTACCATCTTCAGGTTGTTTCTGCAAGAGGATTGCTCCAAATCCGTGAGAAGATGCATCTGAATGTAATTCGGTGTCTCGTCCGGGGTGAAACATTTTTAAGATCGGTTGGCTGCACAATTTCTCTCTAATTATGGTAAATGCTTGAATGGCGTTGTCATCCAGGACAAAAGGATCAGCATTGGTCCTAATTTTTCTAAAGGCTCAACGATCAAACTGTAATTCTTGATGGGTTTCGTACCCACAAAGTCCAAGATATCGTTGTAATTCAAAAATGTTTCGTGGAAGAGGAAATTCGCGGATGGATCGTCTTTTTGGTCGAACTCCATTTTCATTTACGCAGTATCAAAGGTAATCAATTGAATGTTTGAAAAACTAACATTTACTGAAGTTTATGTCCAAGACATTTTCGTTCATTAATTCCAACACTTCCCATGCAAATGTTTGTCGACGTGGTTCGTGTGTATGAGAATATCGTCCATATATACAGAAACTTTTCCTGTTTCTATTAACGGTTTAAATATTTTAATTATATAGCTGGTCCACTCTTAAGCCCAAACGGCAAGTGCTACCTTGACGTGATAAAAGGCATCCTTGAGATCGATAAGGGAAAATATTTTGCATCCGGAAAGCCCATCTAATACACCTTCTATCAGCGAAAGTGGGTCCAAATCTCTAGCTCGGCTAGAGTAAGGCGAATCACTCTCTTTGACGATCCCCTTTTGGAGTAGTGCTTGAACCATTGATCTAATAATATCACATTCCTTTATCGACATCCTTTTTGGGTTCTAATGGATCGGTTTGTTATGAGCAAGTCAGATGTGCATTGTATAACTTACCACCAGCAGACAGCATGAACAATACCTGCACGCGCAACGGAAATGCTGACCAAGCGTCTGGTGCAAAAGATGCATTTTGAATCGTTCCCACGACAGCGAACAACAACAGAAGCAGAGTTAGGGAAAATTAGGTGATAAATTTAAGCGATCGAATAATTGTTAGTTTATTTTTTAAAATATTCGCAAGTAATAAAGGGTCAAGGCATCCTGCCTTGGGTTTTTTTTTTGAGTTAACTCGGTAGCATTTTAATTAACTGGCGCCCAACGCGGGGCTGTATTCTGTGACACTGTAAAAACTCCTTTTAGTGCAAACCTCGAGTGAACTCAACGACAACCAAGCTTAGAATCAGTGGAAGTGTTTGCGAGATAAAATAGTGAACAACCAAGCCACCAAACAGTGAGGTAAAATAGTGGACAACCAAGCCACCAAACAGTGAAATAAAATAGTGGACAACCAAGCCACCAAACAGTGAGATAAAATAGTGGACAACCAAGCCACTAAAAAGTGAAATAAATAAGAAAGTGGACAACCACTAACTCAACAGTAGTTCTACTAACCAAAGGAACAAAAAGGACTGACAGGGGCTCTAACCAACAGAAGCAGCCAGAACCAGCCCTCAAAATAAATTACGTTAAGAAGAAATGCTACAAGAATTAATTATAATATTACTGTAAGTTAATAGTTATAAAATTAAATAACAACTAAAACACATGTCTGACAATTTTTGTTTGTATGAAAACCATATCCATTAAACTTCATTCTATCTATTATATTTGAATAGAAGTAAAATACTTGCATTACCTTAAAAATTGTAAAAATTTTGAATAGTGAATTTGTATTCTAAATTATAGATCTAATCAATTTTTTTTTGCTAAATTATTGCTTTGGAAGCAAATAAGTTAACTAAAACATCCATTATCATTACTTAAACGAGTGATATAATTGATTTACTCATTTAACAAACCAATATCTTTCCAGAAATGGCAAACCCTAATAACTTAATACGACCAGCCCGTCTAGAATTGCCTGCAAGTAACGTTGCAGCTCCTCCTGCTCCCGTTCCTTCCCCTGCTCCCAACGCCATTAACGACGGCATGATTAGGCTAATTTCACAACTACTGACCGAAACCCTTCAAACACAGGGACGGCAACTTTTTATACCCTATCCTAAGGGTATATTAAGTTTGACACATAGTTTGTAACATAGAGAAATAATCGAGATAGATCCTATAAAGTATATATATTCGTCCGTCCGTCCGTGTGTCACCCTTTTTTGGGCCTTAAATTTTGAGCTAGAACGATGAAATTTCATATCTGGGCTTCTGAGAAAAAAATACAGTACAAGTGTAAATTTTTTTTAAATCCGCCCACTGCCACGCCCACTTTTTCGTAACTTCATTAAATTATATGAAACCGAAAAATTTTGTTCAGACCAAATATTTAGGCATTCAGACTCCCTACAATCCACCCATACAAAAGTTTTGGCCACGCCCACTTTTTGGGGGCGTTTTCATCATAAAACCGATTTTTGGGCCTTAAATTTTTAACTAGGACGCTGAAATTTTATATGTGGGCTTCTGATAAAAAGATACAGTAGAAATGTAAATTTTTTTTAAATCCGCCCACTGCCAGGCTTACTTTTTTATAACTTCACTAAATTATATGAAACCGAAAAATTTTGTTAAGTCCAAATATTTAGGTATTCAGATTCCCTATAATTCACCCATAGAACAATTTTGGCCACGCCCACTTTTTGGTACGTTTTCATCAAAAAACCGATTTTGATAAAATTTTACATGTAACATCCTCAAACGTTCGAGGTTATAGCCATATTTGAGTACGAAATGCAATTTGGCCACGCCCACTTTATAGAGAGGAGGATAGGGTATCAGACGATCGGTTCCAGACGGATTGTAGCTTTTCTGTATGTTTAATTCTATCATGAACCCAGCAGCCGATATTAACAACGACATTGATCAGCCAATAGAACTGGCTAACGATAGGAATCGGTCCGTCATGGACAAAATACCCGATGTATTGAAAAGCCTCAGAGAATTCTCCGGCCAGCCACACGAATTTAACTCATGGAAAAAGAGTGTGGATAGGATACTCAAAATCTATGAACATTTGAAAGGTACCCCTAAATATTATGGGATCCTATCGGTTATCCGAAATAAGATTATGTCTTACCTTACATTATGCGGACAAGAGGGATTTAGGAACCCTCGAGTACCAAATGACAACTTTGGTACAGGGTAGTAGTACGATTCGTGAATTCTATCAGGCCGTTTACCACCATTTGTCGCTTATAAGCTAGGATCGCTGGACATGAGTCAAGAATCCATGAATAATATGACTCAGTGTTACAGTGACAAAGCACTTGCTACCTTTTTCAGAGGGTTGAACGGCGACCTGCCTAGGTTACTTAGTATACGCGAGCCTGCTCACCTACATGTCGATTTTCGAGCACAGCATGCAAACAACTCACAATTAAGCACCCGGAAGACATTCCAACAAACACCGCCTCCGGTTCCCCCTAGAAGGAACAATTTTTCACACTCAGGACCAGCAACAATTCTCGCACCTAGACGCGAATTTCATCCTAAGTTACTCCATAACCCTCGAAAAGCCCAGCCACCTCAGTTTTATAGGGAACCACAATATCAGCCGAAACATAAATACCAACAGCAACAACTACCGGCAAATCAACGCCCGCTTCCTCCTAAGCCAATGGACATCGACCCAAAAGGTTAATTACCAGAACAGACCTCGTAACCAACAGTTTGTTCCACAGAAGCGCCAACATTCACAGCAAGTCCTTCAGCCACACAAAGCGCAGAGAGTCTACCACACCGAAGGGCCCGATCCAGATGAGAAGACGCTGGAAGAATACGAAAGTGAGATAGAACGAGAAGACCAAAACTATGACCAGACACTAATAAATTACACTGACTCATAAGATGACCTTTACCTTGACGAACCGGAGCAACTTGACGATATCTATTTTTTAGACTAAGGCCGTCTTCGCTTCCTTATTTCGAACATATCGGAATAAGCGAAGAATCACTAAAAATTTTAATAGACACGGGATCTAACAGAAACTACATCCAACCCCGCCATATCAGGAATCCTCTCCCGAATGAAAGACGTTTCTACGTTAGTTCAAATTACACACCACTCATTTGTTCAATTATTTGGCAATAATACTGATAAAAATAAAATTATTCATTCTCCCCACTCTCAACTCGTTTGACGGTATAATAGGCAACAATACTTTGAGAAAATTAAACCCGATCATTCATACAAAAGAAAGCTATATGACGATTAACCAAATATTTCAATACTACTCAAGCACCATAATTCACTAGTATGTAGTTAATAACATTACTCTAAGAACTTCTCACATGAGGCAGGAACAATCGGACAAACTTAAGGGCATAATTAACGACTGTCCTAATCTATTTTTTGATCCTGACAAGAAATTGACTTACACCACCACTGTAAAAGGGGAAATTCGAACGACAACCAACGACCCCATCTATTCAAAATCATATCCATACCCGATGGCACTCAAGGGCAAAAGATGGCATCAATACGCCATCTAAATCGCCTTACAATTCTCCAGTATGGGTTTTCCCAAAAAAATGGATGCATTTGGGCAAAGAAAATATCGCATGGTGATTGACTACCGTAAGCTAAACGCTGTTACCGTCGCTGACAGATACCCGATCCCCGAGATTAACGAAGTTCTTGCCAACTTTGGCAAAAATAATTGGTTTACTATAGTTGATTTCAAAAGTGGCTTTCATCTGATCCCACTTAAAGAATCTGATATTGAAAAAACGGCTTTTTCCGTGAATAACGGGAAATTCGAATTCACTCGCCTTCCCTTCGGGCTAAAGAATGCTCCCTCCATTTTTTGAAGGGCTTTGGATGATATTCTGAAACAATACATCGGGAAGTGCTGTTTATACCCTATCCTAAAGGTTTATTAAGTTTGACACATAGTTTGTAACATAGAGAAATAATCGAGATAGACCCTATAAAGTATATATATTCGTGATCAGCATCAATAGCAACATACAGAAAAGCTACAATCCATCTGGAACGGATCGTATGATACCCTATCCTCCTCTCTATAAAGTGGGCATGGCCAAATTGCATATTGTACTCAAATATAGCTATAATGTCGAACGTTTGAGGATGTTACATGTAAAATTTTATCAAAATAGGTTTTTTGATGATAACGCCCCCAAAAAGTGGGTGTGGCCAAAACTTTTGTATGGGTGGATTGTAGGGAATCTGAATGCCTAAATATTTGGTCTTAACAAAATTTTTCGGTTTCATATAATTTAGTGAAGTTATAAAAAAGTAGGCGTGGCAGTGGGCGGATGTAAAAAAATTTTACACTTGTACTGTATCTTTTTCTTGGAAGCCCCCAAAAAGTGGGCTTGGCCAAAAATTTTGTATGGGTGGATTGTAGGGAATCTGAATGCCTAAATATTTGGTCTTAACAAAATTTTTCGGTTTCATATAATTTAGTGAAGTTATGGAAAAGTGGGCGTGGCAGTGGGCGGATTTCAAAAATTTTTACACTTGTACTGTATCTTTTTCTCAGAAGCCCAGATATGAAATTTCATCGTCCTAGCTCAAAATTTAAGGCCCAAAAAGCGGTGACATACGGACGGACGGACGGTCATCGCTCAATCGATTTCGCTATTGATGCTGATCACGAATATATATACTTTATAGGGTCTATCTCGATTATTTCTCTATGTTACAAACTATGTGTCAAACTTAATATACCCTTAGGATAGGGTATAAACAGGTTGTCATAAATCAATTATACAATGAGAGAATGAATAACATCACTAAAGTTCAAAATGAAATACAGAAATTGTTAAAAGAAGACAATAAATTAAGTTTTGAGGTAATAACAAATGTGCAATACAAAATTAAACTTGTAAAAGAAGAAATAGAAAATATTAACTATGCCATCTACTGGGCTAAATTAAGTATGATCAATTCATTTATTTTATCAAAAGAAGAAATAGAACTTGCTACAAATATTTTAAATATACAACAGTTGCCCTTTAACACAATAGAAGAAGCTTTAGATTTCTCAGAAGTAAAAGTCATAAGCAGTAGTTCAATAATGCTCTACATTATAAACATTCCTTTAACAACAAACGAAATTTATGAAAGTCTTGTGATTAAACAGTAAAAAGAAATAATATTGTAACAGAAATTTTATATGATAAAATTCTTGAGAATAATGAAGAGATATATGGAACAGTAAAAAAGTGTAAAAGTTATAACTCTCTATCCATTTGTAATTCCAAAAACATTGTTAAAATAGAAACGATACATGTATTGCTAGCTTGCTCAACAGCCTCTCAGCTATCTGCAACACCGTCAATAGTCGGCATATTCCAACGATAGACGAGATTTCAACTGGCAAGCTATTAAACCAATTTACCGGAACCTTACAAGTCGAGGCTACTCACAGCCTCAATGGAACATTCCAAATAAAATTCCACAACACAACTGTAAACAGCAACGGAAGATCAGTTATTTCCAGAAAATGATCAATGATGAAAGTATTACCGGCAATACTCCAACCCAATCCAAAGGAGAAAAAGTACAGGGAATTACTGTCTTTAGTAATGATGAAGGACCTCCACATCAACAACACAAATGAAATCCGACTACTACAGACAGAGAAAAACGTACATCAAGTAATTACATATTGGCTCATCTCCTGTCTCGGAATACTCGCCATAGTAACCATAGTAACCAAGCTTTTACCTAAACGAAACAATACCAAGGTCACCATCCAAATTCCACAACAAAAGATCAATGAAAAACATCCCGAACCAGGAACAATCGTATCACCTATCGCACCCCAACATCTTGAGATGCCAAAACTAGTTTAACAACCTCCCATATTTCTAGCGATTGGGGACAATCGCATTTAAGAGGGGAAGACTTAACACCAGCAGACACCATGAACAACACCTGCACGCGCAACGAAAATGCTGACCAAGCGTCTGGTGGAAACGATGCACTTTGAATCGTTCCCACGACAGCGAACAACAACAGAAGCTGAGTTAGGGAAAATTAGGTGATAAATTTAAGCGATCGAATAATTGAAGGGGCAAGTGGAAGAAGGGCCTATCTGACAATTTTTTTTTTTTTTTACATAGACGTTGCTACGGATTGTTACTCTAAAATATGGATTGTCTCCTAGAGCTATCTGGCGGATAGTTTGGAAGTTACAGAGGTGCAGCAGGCGCTATGTGCACCATTTGTTAGCGCAAGATGGACCTACGTAACATTTTTGTGTTACAGGCCTCTACGGCTTAGCTTGTTTGTTCTGATTCAGGTGGCACATGTCGCACATCTGTTATTATAAGCATTGTTTTCAGCTTTACCATTCTTTACTGCCACCTACACAACTAAAGTACAAACAACACCGCGCAAAATTATGTGCTGAAGCAAAATTCTCAGGTGTGTATATCATACAAATTCTCAATAAAAAAACCAACAAAATTGAACTCTATAGCTGGTCTTTTATTTACTCTCGCTCGTTGTCGTTGCATTTGCGAGTCGGACAGCGAAGTCACAAGGTGACAAGACAAATTCAACCAGAACCTTTTAAGCAGTGGCAGTGCAAAAGACGAGGCCGCGATGTGGAAGTTTATTTTACTTTGTAAATTTGTCTGAAATTACAAATCCTGTATTGCAATTAGCAACAAGAAAAGATGAAGGTAAGTCTACAATGCAAACTAATGCGAAGAACAACTCTTAATTTCTATGCCGTCAGATTCGGACAACGGCTTGGACCAGGAACTGGAGCCACATTCATCAAGAAAAATCTTCACGCCGACAGAGAAGCATTCTCGTAAAAGAATGAGGCAACCACAAAATTGGAAAAGAAACAAGGCGTCACTTGCTAGAGACCGAGGTTTACCTTAGACGTTCTACAACGGTAATATAGTAGAGGCTAAGAAAATAGAATTGGGTTTGTTATGTTCAGACAAATGCAGATTACGCTGTTCTGAAACGTTTAGTGTGACTGATAGAAAAAAAATTCTTCAGGAGTATAACAGCCTTGATATAAACAGCAAAAACAGTTTGATTTTTAAAAATATAAACTCGAAGAACATCAATCGTCACAGAAAAGGCGCGACCAGGAAGGAAGCAGTTACATATAAATATAGCACCACAATCAACACACGCTGTATCGATGTCTGCAGGAGTGCTTTCTGTGCCTTATTTCAAATAAAGCCGAAAAAAGTTAGAGTGATCCAAAACAAAATAAGCTCAGGTTCTTCTTCGTCGCAAGAAGACAGAAAATGTCAGCACTCGAATCGGCCCATGAAAACTCCTGAGGAAGTAGAACAGACAGTAGTAGCTCATATTTCGAAATTCCCAGCCGAAGCATCGCATTACAGTCGACATAACAATCGTATTTATCATCTGAACTAAGTCTTTCGCAATAACACCAGCTTTAATTGAAGCTGCCTGAAAAATATAAAGTGAAAAAGTGTACTTACACCAATATTTTTAATTCAAAATCTAACTTGTCTTTTGGGCAACCGCGTAGCGATACATGCGCTATTTGTGATCCTGGAGCCACAGATGAGCATCACGAAAACTAAATATAAGGGTGTGTTTGAACAACAAAATATAGACAGGGAACGTGCTAAGCGAGGTGAACTCTGTTACGTAACAGAGAGTGAAAATAAAGCTGGAAGAGGGAGTGCTAAAATTTGGAGTGCGTTTTATACTTTATGCACAATTTTGATTTTGGTCCTATCAGTCATCTTGTGGTATGGTCGGATTCGTGCGCCGCTGGACAGAATAAGAATTTCACCATGATATGTATTTACCAACTTCTAATCCATCAAGATAAATTTAACCTTCATCCCACCCTTGTGTAGAAAACTACACAAATACAACCTCTTTTCTAATTTTTCTCAAAAACCACTGATTGAAAAATTCCGAAATTTTTTGACTTTATTTAAACCCGTATTTTACAAAGAAAAAAAAATGTAACGGTTGTTATTCATAAACTTACGTTGTCTACGCTCGTGTGTAGATTTCTACACATATGGAAAATTGTTGGTTGTCATATAAAATGTCATTTCATTTAGTCGTTTCATAAGTGAACATTGTGCGTATATATTGCGAATTTACAAGCAATAATAATAAAAAACATACAGAAAAGCTACAATCCGTCTGGAACGGATCGTATGATAGCCTATCCTCCTCTCTATAAAGTGGGCGTGGCCAAATTGTATTTTGTACTCAAATATGGCTATAACGTCGAACGTTTGAGGATGTTACATGTAAAATCTCACCAAAATCAGTTATTTATGAAAACGCACCCAAAAAGTGGGCGTGGCCAAAACTTTTGTACGGGTGAATTATAGGGAATCGAAATGCCTAAATATTTGGTTTTAACAAAATTTTTCGGTTTCATATAATTTAGTGAAGCTATGACAAAGTGGGCGCGGCAGTGCGTTGATTAAAAATTTTTACACTTGTACTGCTTCTCCTTCTCAAAAGCCCAGATATGTATGTCAACGAAATTATCTATTTATGATTATCAAGCTATCGCACAGGTTCAAATCAATAATCACGTTCAATCGATAACTTCGCACATTAACTTAAATCGCAACTCGATCATCCATATCGTTTTGCAGGTCGCTGGATTTGTCTTCCTGCAGAAAAACTATTTTCGTTCTTTCTCTTTTTATACCCTATCCTAAGGGTATATTAAGTTTGACACATAGTTTGTAACATAGAGAAATAATCGAGATAGACCATATAAAGTATATATATTCGTGATCAGCATCAATAGCGAAATCGATTGAGCGATGACCGTCCGTCCGTCCGTCCATCCGTCCGTATGTCACCGCTTTTTGGGCCTTAAATTTTGAGCTAGGACGATGAAATTTCATATCTGGGCTTCTGAGAAAAAGATACAGTACAAGTGTAAAAATTTTTGAAATCCGCCCACTGCCACGCCCACTTTTTCATAACTTCAATAAATTATATGAAACCGAAAATTTTTGTTAATACCAAATATTTAGGCATTCAGACTCCCTACAATCCACTCATACAAAAGTTTTGGCCACGCCCACTTTTTGGGGGTGGTTTCATCATAAAACCGATTTTTGGGCCTTAAATTTTTAACTAGGAAGCTGAAATTTCATATGTGGGCTTCTGACGAGAAGATATAGTAGAAGTGTAAATTTTTTTTACATCCGCCCACTGCCACGCCTACTTTTTTATAACTTCACTAAATTATATGAAACCGAAAAATTTTGTTAAGTCCTAATATTTAGGTATTCAGATTCCCTATAATTCACCCATAGAACAGTTTTGGCCACGCCCACTTTTGGGGGCGTTTTCATCAAAAAACCGATTTTGATAAAATTTTACATGTAACATCCTCAAACGTTCGAGGTTATAGCCATATTTGAGTACGAAATGCAATTTGGACACGCCCACTTTATAGAGAGGAGGATAGGGTATCAGACGATCCGTTCCAGACGGATTGTAGCTTTTCTGTATGTTTTTTATTATTATTGCTTGTAAATTCGCAATATATACGCACAATGTTCATTTATGAAACGACTAAATGAAATGACATTTTATATGAAAACCAACAATTTTCCATATGTGTAGAAATCTACACACGAGGGTAGACAACGTAAGTTTATGAATAACAACCGTTACATTTTTTTTTTCTTTGTAAAATACGGGTTTAAATAAAGTCAAAAAATTTCGGAATTTTTCAATCAGTGGTTTTTGAGAAAAATTAGAAAAGAGGTTGTATTTGTGTAGTTTTCTACACAAGGGTGGGATGAAGGTTAAATTTATCTTGATGGATTAGAAGTTGGTAAATACATATCATCCGACCATACCACAAGATGACTGATAGGACCAAAATCAAAATTGTGCACAAAGTATAAAACGCACTCCAAATTTTAGCACTCCCTCTTCCAGCTTTATTTTCACTCTATTTAAAAAATAGGCATTTTTTTCCTCCTTTGTTTATTACATGCAAACCAACGTTGTAAAACTATAACTGATGCAAATAGAATGCAATGCTTGTTGTTATTTTAGGTAATGGCATGGTTTGCTGTAAGTCCATTGTTACGTAACAGAGTTCACCTCGCTTAGCACGTTCCCTGTCTATATTTTGTTGTTCAAACACACCCTTATATTTAGTTTTCGTGATGCTCATCTGTGGCTCCAGGATCACAAATAGCGCATGTATCGCTACGCGGTTGCCCAAAAGACAAGTTAGATTTTGAATTAAAAATATTGGTGTAAGTACACTTTTTCACTTTATATTTTTCAGGCAGCTTCAATTAAAGCTGGTGTTATTGCGAAAGACTTAGTTCAGATGATAAATACGATTGTTATGTCGACTGTAATGCGATGCTTCGGCTGGGAATTTCGAAATATGAGCTACTACTGTCTGTTCTACTTCCTCAGGAGTTTTCATGGGCCGATTCGAGTGCTGACATTTTCTGTCTTCTTGCGACGAAGAAGAACCTGAGCTTATTTTGTTTTGGATCACTCTAACTTTTTTCGGCTTTATTTGAAATAAGGCACAGAAAGCACTCCTGCAGACATCGATACAGCGTGTGTTGATTGTGGTGCTATATTTATATGTAACTGCTTCCTTCCTGGTCGCGCCTTTTCTGTGACGATTGATGTTCTTCGAGTTTATATTTTTAAAAATCAAACTGTTTTTGCTGTTTATATCAAGGCTGTTATACTCCTGAAGAATTTTTTTTCTATCAGTCACACTAAACGTTTCAGAACAGCGTAATCTGCATTTGTCTGAACATAACAAACCCAATTCTATTTTCTTAGCCTCTACTATATTACCGTTGTAGAACGTCTAAGGTAAACCTCGGTCTCTAGCAAGTGACGCCTTGTTTCTTTTCCAATTTTGTGGTTGCCTCATTCTTTTACGAGAATGCTTCTCTGTCGGCGTGAAGATTTTTCTTGCTGAATGTGGCTCCAGTTCCTGGTCCAAGCCGTTGTCCGAATCTGACGGCATAGAAATTAAGAGTTGTTCTTCGCATTAGTTTGCATTGTAGACTTACCTTCATCTTTTCTTGTTGCTAATTGCAATACAGGATTTGTAATTTCAGACAAATTTACAAAGTAAAATAAACTTCCACATCGCGGCCTCGTCTTTTGCACTGCCACTGCTTAACAGGTTCTGGTTGAATTTGTCTTGTCACCTTGTGACTTCGCTGTCCGACTCGCAAATGCAACGACAACGAGCGAGAGTAAATAAAAGACCAGCTATAGAGTTCGATTTTGTTGGTTTTTTTATTGAGAATTTGTATGATATACACACCTGAGAATTTTGCTTCAGCACATAATTTTGCGCGGTGTTGTTTGTACTTTAGTTGTGTAGGTGGCAGTAAAGAATAGTAAAGCTGAAAACAATGCTTATAATAACAGATGTGCGACATGTGCCACCTGAATCAGAACAAACAAGCTAAGCAGTAGAGGCCTGTAACACAAAAATGTTACGTAGGTCCATATTGCGCTAACAAATGGTGCACATAGCGCCTGCTGCACCTCTGTAACTTCCAAACTATCCGCCAGATAGCTCTAGGAGACAATCCATATTTTAGAGTAACAATCCGTAGCAACGTCTATGTAAAAAAAAAAAAAATTGTCAGATAGGCCCTTCTTCCACTTGCCCCTTCAATTATTCGATCGCTTAAATTTATCACCTAATTTTCCCTAACTCAGCTTCTGTTGTTGTTCGCTGTCGTGGGAACGATTCAAAGTGCATCGTTTCCACCAGACGCTTGGTCAGCATTTTCGTTGCGCGTGCAGGTGTTGTTCATGGTGTCTGCTGGTGTTAAGTCTTCCCCTCTTAAATGCGATTGTCCCCAATCGCTAGAAATATGGGAGATTGTTAAACTAGTTTTGGCATCTCAAGATGTTGGGGTGCGATAGGTGATACGATTGTTCCTGGTTCGGGATGTTTTTCATGGATCTTTTGTTGTGGAATTTGGATGGTGACCTTGGTATTGTTTCGTTTAGGTAAAAGCTTGGTTACTATGGTTACTATGGCGAGTATTCCGAGACAGGAGATGAGCGAATATGTGCTTACTTGATGTACGTTTTTCTCTTGTGTTGTTGGATTTCATTTGTGTTGTTGATGTGGAGGCCCTTCATCATTTCTAAAGACAGTAATTCCCTATACTTTTTCTCCTTTGGCTCTTTGGGTTGGAGTATTGCCGGTAATACTTTCATCATTGATAATTTTCTGGAAATAACTGATCTTCCGTTGCTGTTTACAGTTGTGTTGTGGAATTTTATTTGGAATGTTCCATTGAGGCTGTGAGTAGTATTTTCGACTTGTAAGGTTCCGGTAAATTGGTTTAATAGCTTGCCAGTTGAAATCTCGTCTATCGTTGGAATATGCCGACTATTGACGGTGTTGCAGATAGCTGAGAGGCTGTTGAGCAAGCTAGCAATACATGTATCGTTTCTATTTTAACAATGTCTTTGGAATTACAAATGGATAGAGAGTTATAACTTTTACACTTTTTTACTGTTCCATATATCTCTTCATTATTCTCAAGAATTTTATCATATAAAATTTCTGTTACAATATTATTTCTTTTTACTGGTTTAATCACAAGACTTTCATAAATTTCGTTTGTTGTTAAAGGAATGTTTATAATGTAGAGCATTATTGAACTACTGCTTATGACTTTTACTTCTGAGAAATCTAAAGCTTCTTCTATTGTGTTAAAGGGCAACTGTTGTATATTTAAAATATTTGTAGCAAGTTCTATTTCTTCTTTTGATAAAATAAATGATCATACTTAATTTAGCCCAGTAGACGGCATAGTTAATATTTTCTATTTCTTCTTTTACAAGTTTAATTTTGTATTGCACATTTGTTATTAAATCAAAACTTAATTTATTGTCTTCTTTTAACAATTTCTGTATTTCATTTTGAACTTTAGTGATGTTATTCATTCTCTCATTATATAATTGATTTATGACAACCGTTTATACCCTATCCTAAGGGTATATTAAGTTTGACACATAGTTTGTAACATAGAGAAATAATCGAGATAGACCCTATAAAGTATATATATTCGTGATCAGTCTCAATAGCGAAATCGATTGAGCCATGTCCGTCCGTCTGTCTGTATGTCACCACTTTTTGGGACTTAAATTTCGAGCTAGGAGGATGAAACTACGTATCTGGGCTTTTGAGAAGGAGAAGCAGTACAAGTATCCGCCCACTGCCACGCCTACTCTTTCATAACTTCACTAAATTAAATGAAATCGAAGAATTTTGTTAAGACAAAATATTTAGATGTTCAGATTGTCTTCAATTCGCTCATACATCAATTTTGGCCACGCCCACTTTTTGGGGGCAATTTGGATGAAATTTAACATGTGACATACTCCAACGGTCGAAGTTATCATCCCAATTCAGTAAAGAAAATGCAATACGGCCCACTTTACAGGTGTTCGATAGAAAGGAGTATAGGGTATCATACGATCCGTTCCAGACGGATTGTAGCTTTTCTGTATGTTTATACCCTATACGAAGGGTATATTAAGTTTGACACATAGTTTGTAACATAGAGAAATAATCGAGATAGACCCTATAAAGTATATATATATTCGTGATCAGCATCAATAGCGAAATCGATTGAGCGATGACCGTCCGTCCGTCCGTCCGTATGTCACCGCTTTCTGGGCCTTAAATTTTGAGCTAGGACGATGAAATTTCATATCTGGGCTTCTGAGAAAAAGATACACTACAAGTGTAAAATTTTTTGAAATCCGCCCACTGCCACGCCCACTTTTTCATAACTTCACTAAATTATATGAAACTGAAAAATTTTGTTAAGACCAAATATTTAGGCATTCAGATTCCCTACAATCCACCCATACAAAAGTTTTGGCCGCGCCCACTTTTTGGGGGCGTTTTCATCACAAAACTGATTTTTGGGCCTTAAATTTTTAACTAGGACGCTGAAATTTCATATCTGGGCTTCCAAGAAAAATATACAGTACAAGTGTAAAATTTTTTTACATCCGCCCACTGCCACGCCTACTTTTTTATAACTTCACTAAATTATATGAAACCGAAAAATTTTGTTAAGACCAAATATTTAGGCATTCAGATTCCCTACAATCCACCCATACAAAAGTTTTGGCCGCGCCCACTTTTTGGGGGCGTTTTCATCACAAAACCGATTTTTGGGCCTTAAATTTTTAACTAGGACGCTGAAATTTCATATCTGGGCTTCCAAGAAAAATATACAATACAAGTGTAAAATTTTTTTACATCCGCCCACTGCCACGCCTTCTTTTTTATAACTTCACTAAATTATATGAAACCGAAAAATTTTGTTAAGACCAAATATTTAGGCATTCAGATTCCCTACAATCCACCCATACAAAATTTTTGGCCAAGCCCACTTTTTGGGGGCGTTTTCATCACAAAACCCATTTATGGGCCTTAAATTTTTAACTAGGACGCTGAAATTTCATATCTGGGCTTCCAAGAAAAAGATACAGTACAAGTGTAAAATTTTTTTACATCCGCCCACTGCCACGCCTACTTTTTTATAACTTCACTAAATTATATGAAACCGAAAATTTTTGTTAAGACCAAATATTTAGGCATTCAGATTCCCTACAATCCACCTATACAAAAGTTTTGGCCACGCCCACTTTTTGGGGGCGTTATCATCAAAAAACCTATTTTGATAAAATTTTACATGTAACATCCTCAAACGTTCGACATTATAGCTATATTTGAGTATAATATGCAATTTGGCCATGCCCACTTTATAGAGAGGAGGATAGGGTATCATACGATCCGTTCCAGACGGATTGTAGCTTTTCTGTATGTTTTTTAATTAACTTGGTATTTTTTTTAATTAACTTATATTGAACAGCTGGCTTATCGGGTAGAACAAGTTTTTCATATTTGGTGTACGTTGTACGAAAACGATTACAAATTATACGATATTGAGGTATTTTGTTATCGGACAAATCAAAATCATAATCGAATGGAGAAATGGGATTGGGACAACGATCGATCATCATTAACTTACGTGATTCTGTCCAGAAACCGTCCTCTTCGGGATTCGGTTCAGCCGGACGATTGGTGGATTCGCGGTTTCGCAATTCTATTCTCCCATTTTGATCTATCGTGACACAATATGCGTTTTCCGCTAGAAAAGTTCGACCAAAGATATAGTGGGGTCCCATGATGTCGTCGGGCACGATCAGAAATTACATTGTCCTATGATTGCAATGTCGGAACTATTAACGCCTTGATACATTGGAGAGTCGTAAGTAGGAGTGATAGTAGACTCAACTATCGAAAGTTTCATAAAATTAACTGGGCTTCCAGTATCAACCAAAATATCAGCGTTAATAGTTGCGTCATTGTCAAAAGTTAATTAAAACCATTGAACAACGTTGTCATTAGTTGACATCGGACAAGTGTTTTCGGTGTGAACATCGGATTCGTCAATCATATCCTCTTCGTTGGACTTCAGTGATTGAATTGAGGCGTAGCAATTTGACTTTGAACTCTGGATACGGGTAGAGTTGTGGTTAGACGCATTTGGACTAATGCAGTTTACACTATTCGCAGTGCACTGCTCTTTTACGTGTCCCGATCGGTTGCAATTGCTAGAACGTGGTCGTTTCTGTGGCTCCGGACAGTTTGTAGAAAGATGGCCTTCTTTGGAACAATTGTAACATCGCACAGGTCTCGAATTTGTGGAGGAAGATATTTTCCTTGTCAATGTCGGCGGCGTCATTGATGGTCCGGAAAGTGGATTTGGTTACGTGTTTGATGCACTTCTTGAGTATTTTACGAAGCTCTCATTATGGATTTTGGAATTTTCCATAAACCGCTTGACGGCGAGGTGTAGTTCGGCCGTAGTTTTATAATGTACGCTAGCGATAGCATTCTGCAAAGGTGTTAGTTGCATGCCATTTTGAATGTACTTGATGATGCTGTCTTCGTCCATGTCGTGTTTCCTACCCAGAGCTTGGGCCCGATGAAAGAATTCAATTGGAGTTTCGTTCGTCTTGCGTGTTGTTTTTGCCATTTCCAGATGTCGGGCGTCTTCGCTTTGGGTATCGGGAAATTCCATCTTTAGTCGCTCGGCCAACTAGGAAAACGTAGTAAATACTTCACTTAATCCGTCGATCCATAGCTTTGCGTGTCCCATCAAATTCTTTTGGGTGGTTATCAGAGTCTCAGTGTCGTCCCAATTATAAATCGCTTGCAATCGTCTAATCTTCTGAACGAATTGGGCACTGATTACAGAACTCGATTCGGTTGGATTAAATTTAGCGATCAACTCACAAATATCTTTAATGCGAAATTATCCTGATGTTGATGACGAAGGAAAATAACGCGACAATGGTGGCGATAAATTAATTTGTGACGGCGGTGGAATATTCAGTGGTGGAATATTAATTTGAGGCAGCGGAGTAGTATTAATTTGTGTTGACTGGGGGATTGCGCGTTCTTCATTTTTGTAGTACAAGGTTTGTAGCTTTTCTGTATGTTTATATACCTTATTCATAACATTCTTCAATCTAGACAAACTTTTAAACCAGATGGGCTTATTAAGATTTTTTATACGTTTCACGGGCACAAAAGTTGAAATTGTTGAATCAATTATTTCTTTAAACATAGTAAAAGCTACTGGTGAAGTAAATACTGATGAATAGAGAACTGAATACTGATGCTGTAGGCACTTACTGGCGTCAACGTGGCGACGTCCAGTGTTGTAACTGTTACTGCGCATCAATTGTGCTTATTTTACCTCCTAGTGGTAGCCATCGGGTACTGGTTGGTGTCCATCCGGACCCAACTTGCTGAACTTATAAGCGCGAGTGTTGAGCAAGAGAAATTAGCAGCACTATAAATACGACAGCGGACGAACTCTATCGATGGAGTCAACGGTGGCGTCAAATCTTCAAGCGGAAGCACAACACTTTATCTGGGCTACTTCGTCATCGCGATTCAGGGGATACGATGGATAGGATCAGGTATGCAAAAACGAAAAGATTGCGACATTTATTACAGCTGTCACAAACGACTGTTTGACTTTAAGCCGATCAGCGATCGCCTCGCTGTGATCCGCATCAATGCAACATTCCAAAATATCAGCATAATATGTGCACACGCCCCTACCGACGAAGCTGAAGATTCTATCAAGGAAGAGTTTTATAACCTCCTGGACGGAGCCTATCCGGAGTATGATGTCAAAATCATACTCGGGGACTTCAATGCCAAAATCGGTAAGGAAAACATCTTCGGCGGATTAGTTGGAAAGCACAGCCTCCACGAAACGACAACAGACTTCCGGCTAATCGAATTTGCAGCAGTTCGTAATACGGTATTAAGTAGCAATAGGTTTCCAAGACTACGAATCCACACAGCAACCTGGCGCTCTCCAGATGG